>CM032446.1:216762250-216834750 GCA_019049505.1 Pachyrhynchus sulphureomaculatus
CTTTCCATGGACAGATTTGTAGGAAAAGTTGCAGTAGTAACCGGTGTTTCTGCTGGTATTGGAGCCGATGTTGCAGAACAGTTGGTAAAAAACGGAGTTATTGTAAGTATTATAATATTAATATATTCAGTCATTATAGTGCAGTAAAAAAACATTTGAACACATTTGAAATTGCACTGTCTAGATACAGGCAGGGCCGGCTCTAGGCGATAGGCAAGGTAGGCAACTGCTTACGGCGACAAAATTAAGGGGCGGCAAAACCGCCTGAACTACTAGAGCACAAAAAAAAATAAAGACAACTCACAAAAATATATTTCGATTACTTGAATCTAGAAAATAAATGAATAGTAAAATCAAATACAACAGGCCAGAAATCTGTCTATTCCTGTCCATAGAAATACCCAGAACTTCTGGGATGAGAAAGTCGTATAGATTCCATAAACCTTTACGTTTTCAAATAGGAGATATTCATGATGCTTTATTAAGTATTTATGAGAATGCCGAAAGAGATAATATGATTCCAGTGACTCCAAACAAATTTTTTAATGGCAGCGGAAAGCTGGCGTCGAGACCTAAAAAAAAAAAAAAAAAAAAAAAAAGCTTTTTGGGGCGTCCGAGACCTAAAAAAAAAAAGATCCATTTTGGACCAAATGGCTTAAAATGGCGGGTAATTCAAATTTTAAATAACAAATTAAATAGTGCCCAATGGGTTTAATATTTTTATACCAAAATTTCAGGTATTTTTGTTATAACAAAAGGCATATTTTCTGACAGTTTCAAACCAATCGGGTCACTTAGTCGACCTGTACAATAAAATGAATTTTCCTAGGATTTGTTGGAAATTTTATTACGAAAAATTTGTCTTTTTTGTCTCGATCCGACTTATATAACAGGAGTTATTAGCATTTTAAGCCCAAAAAACGCGTTCTGAAAACTTAAACTGTATATAAACAAAAGAACACAAGTTTTTCGAGGTCCAGAACTCAAGACGATACTCCTGGTGATACCCCAGAGATATAAAATCATAATATTGCTGTCTCTAAACTATCCCTATCTCAGCATTATTTTGACCTTTTTTTACTGCACTAACCTTAGTGAATTAGGTATATTAAAAGGTGCTTTTTTAAGTTATCCATTTATTATTATTATTTTGTACGAGTTCATTGTGCTGTGTAATTTTTTTTTTTTGCTCCATAAATAAGTGAAAGTAATTTGGAAAATGGCGTAGTAAAGTTTCTTACTAGAGAGGGAAATAGAACAAAAGTTATTTGTGAAAGAACATTCCAGGTTTATTACAAAGACAGCTTATCTTATTTTCCAATAACATTTTGGTCTAAATAGCTTCGTTACTCAGTTTATGTTGACCGTCTGAGGCAAGAACTAGGTATACCATAAAGGCTTATTTAGGATTTCATACTATCAAATCAATAAATGAAGAACCCAGTGCTTGCTAAAGGAGCTAAAGTATCCAAAACTTCAGTTTTCAGGTTGTACTTGAAGATTTAGACAAAAAAGATTTATAGAATGAATTCCCAAACATTAGAGTAAAAATTAGGGAAAAAATATATTAAGAAGATTCTACCGGGATCCTCCTGCTAAGCAGGAAAGTTATTCATACTAGAAAGAAAGCGGAAACTCTCTCTTTTGTAACGTTGATGCAATCATTTTTTGAAATTGCAGATATATTTTTGTTATTTTTATTAATATATAAGTAAAAGAGATCTAATAACCAGCAATTACCGAAAACTATAAATTTACCGAATAACAACATCCACTCGATAGCCCTAATTTAGCACCATACGACTTTCTTCCACAGATGACGGATTGAAAACCGTTATAGCATCGTTGTTTCAGGTGCAAACAAAAGGATTTTGAATAAAATTAACAACTCCAGAAACGCTGGACTAAATATATTATTTTAGATGGTAGTTGTGTAGACAACAATATTTTTATTAGGCTCAGCAAATTTTCTATTTTCCAGTAGGTTACTCAGTAAGAAACCCTCATATTTCGCTTGGTAAACAAAGCATTATACTCGTAAAAAACATCGTCTAAGATTTTTTAATTTTTTCACGGTTAATGGGTTCCTAGATCAAAAGACACGTAGGTTTATATTTCCGTCGTTCTATCAGTCTGTCTGTTCCCGACCAGAAGCTGTCTCAAATTCCAAACATCAAATTTAGCCTAATAATTTAAACCATGTTCTTTAGAAAAATAAAAAACTGGCCATGTGCAAATCGGACTTGCGCAATTAGCGTTCCGTACGGCGATTGCTTTTAAAATAAAAAATTTTATTACCCCAAGTGAGTTTTCAGCAAAGTTTGTTTTCGATCTTTGTTGAAAACTGATGACTTTGAAATTTTTGTTTTTTTTTTTATTTACCAGATAAATTATATCAAAGGTGCACTCGTGATAATTTTCGTCCAATCTACTCCTTTTGGAGAATATTCCTGACATGTTTTAAAATTGTTTGATTAGTACTTTTCGAGATAAGAGGCGGAAGTAAAACTTTAACTCTAAAACTACACAGCTCTGATGGAGCCATTAATTCCTATATTAGTGCCAAATTTCAACTTTCTATTTGAAATAGTTTCGGAGAAAATCGGGTGTGACAGACAAACGCCGAAGTGGTCTCATAAGTGTTCCGTAGGGAATAATAAAAACAAGATTCTGCATTATATTTATATTTACTGCAGTTAACAACTGATAAAGTCATGTTCAAATGATTTTTAGGTTGCCGGCTTGGCAAGAAGAATTGACCGAGTTGAAGAATTAGCCAAAAAGCTAGGAAAAGAAAAAGGAAAACTTCATGCTTTCAAATGTGACATGACTAAAGAAGAAGATATCGTTTCTACATTCAAAGAAATTGTAAGCAAGTTGGGTAACATTTTTATTTTGGTAAATAATGCTGGGCTCATGCAACCAACCGATTTAATCAACGGTGATACAGCTAAGTGGAAAGTCGCTCTTGGTAAGATAATATTAAAATTTTTGAAATAAATCGAGAGAAAAAAAAAGCAAATTATTTATGTCATATAAATTACTGCACTATTTTTAATGGAAAATTATATAAAACCATATAATTTATATTTGTAGCGAAAGAAATAACCACCTTTTACTGAAGTAACATAATTAATTTATAAATTACATATCATATAAAATCAATTTGTGGAGTGAAATCCATATTAAGTAGTAGCTCCCAACCTTGAATGAATTTACGTTTACATGATCAATATACTCTATGAGCCAAAAGCTGCCCCTTTCTATTAAATACCGACATCCATATTTTTTCTTATAGATACAAACATTTTGGGATTATGCATTGCTACGAGAGAAGCAATCCAGAATATGAAGGCGAATAATACACAGGGTCATGTCATTCATATGAACAGTGTTCTTGGTCATCAAGTGATGGATTTTCCCGGCGTCAATGTATATGGGGCTACTAAATATGCTGTTACTGCTTTGGCTGAAACTTTACGATTGGATATTAATAGAGAAAAGTTACAAATTAAAGTAACTGTAAGTACTTTCACAATATTTACTTCAATTCATTGTAAATTAAAGTATTTTCAAAGTTGAACAAACGTACGTATAATGATATATTTGAAATTTTTTTTGTAAAATTGTCAAACTGTAAAATTACAAATTAAATTAGAAGTATATATTTGTATTGATTCAAGCAATACTTGGTGAAAATCCATAACTAAACGTTTGGTAAAAAATTAAAACACTACTTAAATTTCCCCTGAATTTTTTATTTTTAACACCATGACATATTTGGCTGTACGACAGCTTCTTCGGATAGTTTGTTACAAAATGATGATTACATTAATATAATAAAAGGTTTTTTTAACAATTCATGATAGGTACTAAAATGATTTAATTAAAATAGATTTGGTTATGGTGGATTATTTAGTTCTAGTTCTTCATTTAACAAGGATTTGAAAATTTTCCACCCATAATAGATAATACATAAAAAAAAAAAATACAAAAAAGGCAGTATGGTTTTCCCGATTAACCTTATAAAATCATAAAGTCAATAATTTACTATGGACACGTCAGCACTAACTTAGATAATTTCTTAAAATGCTTAACACAGCATTTAAAACATCTAACACACTTGGTAGATTTATAAAAAATAATAAAATCAAAACAGATAAAAACAATATATCCGGAGTATACAAATTAAATTGTGGAAGTTGTTCAAAAACATATATAAGTCAAATAGGAAAAAGTTTTTCAAAAAGAATAAAAGAACATGCGTTGACATACATCAGTAGAAAAAATAACTCAAATTATACAAATCATTTAAATGAAAATAACCATTTTTCCTAGAATCCTTAGAAATAAACAAACTGAACTGCTTTCTTGTTAAATGAACAAGTGGAACCATCGCTAAAACTATTTTAATTAAATCATTTTAGTACTTGTCATAAATTGTTAACCAAAATTTTATTATAGTAATTTCATCGTCATTTTGTAACAAACGGTCCGAAGAAGCTGTCATACAGTGAAACATGTCAGGGTGTTAACGATAAAAAATCTGTTAAAATTTAAGTAGTGTTTTACTTTTTTACAAGACATTTAGGAGTGTATATATATGTATATATAACATATATATATATATATATATATATATATATATATATATATATATATATATATATATATATATATATATATATATAGCAGCTCTTCAGGCTGTGGGGTCCATGGCTTTAATTTTTTTGATGATTTCTCTCCATTCTCTCCTATTCTTTGTCTTCTGCTCCCAGTCCGGTACCCTCAGTGCCACTATGTCAGCTTTTACATCCTCTAACCATCTCTTTTTGGATCTTCCTCTTCTGCGTTTGCCGCCCTCGCCCAGTGTTAGCACCTGCTTTGCATGTCCGTACAGCGGCATTCTACACACGTGACCCAACCAACTAGCCCTTCGAGCTCGAATTTTCTGGATGATATTAGGCTGTCCATATAGCTCCCTCACTTTCTGGTTAGTCCTTCTTCTCCAACCACCGTCTTCTTTTTTTGTACCACCATGCATCTTACGGAGCATCCTCCTTTCCCATCTTTCCAGCTTTTCTGTATTTTTTCGGCTCAGAATCCATGTTTCGCTTCCATACACCACTGCTGGCTGAATCACTGTCTTGTAAATCCTTTCTTTAGTTTTTCTACTTATCAGTTTGGACTTTATCATTGTATTTAGGGTTCCCATAGCTTTGCTACCCTTCGATATTCGTTTCTCAATCTCCATGTCGTCATCAGCTCTATTAGTGATCGTCACACCCAGGTATTCAAAATGACTAACTTTCTCGAAGTTGTACTCTATACTTCCTTTGCTCTTAATTTTTATCCTTCCCCCCGTAGGTCTTCCAAAATACTTTGTTTTTTCTTCATTTATATATAGACCGTATTGTTTAGCCGTTGCTTCTATGTCTCCTAACATTTACTGTAGTTCACTCTTTGATCTTGTAATAAGTGCTAAAACAACGACCTGCTGTTTCCTATGGTATATTATTCCTTTAGTCTGCACGCCACTCTCCCTTAAAATGGCCTCCAAGGTCAGACCAAACAGTGTCGTAGAGAGCGGGTCTCCCTGTCTCAAACCTTTCCTCACTGCAAATGCTCTGGACAAGCCCCCCTCCAGCGAGACCAGGTTCCGTTCATAGTGGTTTTAACCAGTCTTATCAACTTCGGGGGAATTTTAAGTTGTTCCATTGCTTCGTAAAGTTTCGATCTTATTATGGAGTCATAGGCTTGTTTGTAATCCACGAGAAGAATATGCAGTCCCAAGTTCCGCTCGTAGCTGTTGTGTAGTAGTTGTTTCATCGTGAAGACTTGGTCTATAGTGGATCTTCCTTTCTTAAATCCTCCTTGATATTTACCTATGACTTCATTTTCGTACTCAGTTAATCTATTTCTAACCAGTAGGGCAAATACTTTATACGTTAAATCTAAGAGGACAATCCCTCTATGGTTTTGACATAGGGTTCTGTCTCCCTTTTTATGCACAGGGCATATAACAACGTTTCTCCATTCATCAGGTAATTTCTCTTGCCTCCAAATTTTCTTCATTAGTAAGCTGATTCGTTTATGCAGCTCTTGCCCTCCTCCCTTTAACATTTCTGCAGCAATTCCATTTTCTCCTAGGCTTCTATTGCTTATTTGGAAAAAAATTCAGGACAGCACTCTATTATTATTAATACTTTATTTAAAAACTCATTTGTTGTTTATACTCAATATTTTGCCGACCTTCGGCTTCTTCAGAAGTCAACTACAGTTAAATTCATACATCAGCCAATGAAACTGTCATCTATATAAATAAAATTACTTACCAACTAGAGTTAAAAGGTCTTAAACTTAATATATTCTAGTGCAAAATACATAACCTAACAAAGAAAAAATACGCTTCACCGAACACTGACATGGACCAAGGATCTTCCTTGGTTATATATATATCTATCTATATATATATATATATATATATATATATATATATATATATATATATATATATATATATATATATATATATATATATATACACACACACAAAAACATACATTTTGATAGATGGACATGGGTGACCCTGCGTCAATAATTATATCAACCTGAACATAGCTGAAAATTTCATAAATCATTGGAGTAGTACGCCATCATTGGCACAGATGATATGAACAATGGCATGCCTAAATGACAGAAAGATAAAGAATTTTAAAAGCGAGTTATAATTGATAAAATGTCAAAATGTTAATACCATTTCCTTGCTTTTTGTAACTACCTGCAAAAATAATTGGGTTTCTCTAGTGTTGTCGAAGATTAGTTACAACTAATTAATTATTGTCACAGTTTGGATAATTAAACGAAAACAGTGATATTTTTACTCTGTCATTTCATCTAATTTTTAAGCCACACCTGATGTTTCACTGCTTTTTTAACGACTTTTAAGAACAAACAAGTTGTTTGTTATTTATTTTAACAAATATTAAAGTAGTTAACTGATGGTAAAATAAGTATCGGTAAAAAGTTATCGATTCACCATAACACAGACAGAAGCAGCAATATTTTTGGATTAAAAATTTGAGACCTCTTTAAGTTTTACGAATTAATATTGTGGTATATATTATATATATATATATATAGATATATATATATATATATATATATATATATATATATATGTATATATATATATATATATATATATAGGTACATTAACCCTAGTACTTCTGGTAGGTATCTTAATTATTTCTCATATCACCCAGAAAGAATGAAAATAAACTCAATTCTATTTTTAAAAAACCGAGTGACCTCTATAAGCCATCCCACATTAAGAATCAACAACTTAAGAAGGGTCTATAACTGACTCTTAGACAACTCCTATCCGAAACATCTTTTAAACAAACTTCTTTTCTCTACAAGTGAAACAGTTATAGCTGACAACACTGATCAAAACCGAACAGCCATATCCAACCCAAGAAAGCATTATGTATCTTTTCCTTATATTAGAGACCCCCAAACTTACAAATATATTTAGAGGCAAGGACCTTATTGTAGCCAGCAAAACATTACAAACCACGACAACACTTTTTACTCGTTTAAAAGTTAAAACAAACAACATTAACAAATCTAACTTGGTTTATCAAATTAGTTGCCATAACTGTGATAAAAAATATATAGGACAGACTTCCAGGTGCTTAAAGAATAGACTGGCACCACATAAAAGTGACATCAGACTGAAATCAGATGCTTGTGCCCTGCCTCAACACACAAATAATACCGGCCACTTGCCTGATTTTGAAAAAGTAAAAATAATAGATTTTGAAAAAAACTACTTTAAAAGAAATTTTCTTGAAATGGTTTACATCAATAACCAAAAAAATTTCATGAACAAAAGATCAGATGTTCAAAATTTAAACGTAATTTACTCTAACCTACTTCAAATTAGTAATAGGGAGGAAGTGAGATGCCTTCAGCTGCCCCAAACTTAGCATAAAATATATTTCCCCCCCCTTTTTTCTTCTCTTTTTTTTAAACTTTTTTTTTTTTTCTTTTCTTCTTCTTCTCACTGTGTGTGTAATTAATTTCATTCTTCTCATATATGTTTTCGAAAATAAAAAGATAGACATCTTATTATATAACATAAAAATTAAATATTAATTTCAAAATAAACCGTATATCCTCTATCTTCTTCTAAAGAGAAATTCCTAAATCTAACAAACATCTCCAAAAAGTGCATATTTACCTAGACTGGCAGTGCTGTATCGCTCTCTGTGCTTCTTGAGTATATACATGTATTATGGTGTTACATTTTGAGTATTTTAACTAATAACTGTTTTTCCTTTTAAATATTTTTATTGTTTACATGTACACTGAGTGGTAAAAAAGAGAAAAAGGTTTTTTTTTAAAAAAAGGCAGAATGTTGGAAGAGCCTAGTTTATGTTTGTAACCTCACTTGCAGTAAGTTTTTTAATAATTTTTCTTCCTTAAAACCTTTTTTAACGACCACCGTCCCCTTTTGTAGAGTGAGTGAAGAAGGATTGAACATATCCAAGAGCTTTCACTAAGTAAAAAGAGCATTATTTTTTGTGGATGCCCTAGAAAATACTTTATAATCTGGCTGCAACCCTGCGAAACTTACAATTTATGTATATATATATATATATATATATATATATATATATATATATATATATATATATGTATATATATATATATATATATATATATATATTTATTTATATATATATATATATATATATATATATATATATATATATATATATATATATATATATATATATATATATATATATATACATACATATATATATATATAAATATATATATATATATATATATATATATATATATATATATATATATATATATATACAGATAAATTACGTCACATCAGTTTTGAAAATCGCAGTCACGTACTATTACTATTGCTATATCCTATTGCAAGACTGTTTAAAATTTTTGCCAATAAAATATGTCAATATTTTCTATACTATTGTAGAGTGTCAGCCCAGGGTATGTTAAAACTGAATTCCAGAAGGTAGCGGGACTTCCAGATGAATTACCTATTCCGCCTTTGTATGGGCCAGATATTGCCGATGCAGTTATTTATGTTTTGTCAACTCCTCCACATGTCAATGTAAGTAGAACAGATGTGCACTTGCATAAAACGTAAATTACCTCAGTTATACACATATTATAAACTTTCAGTAATATCGCTTTTGTGAATAATATGTATCCCCGGTCATCGATTTTAAATTGACTAAGTTTTTAAGTTTTTTTGTGAAAAATTTTTTCTCCCGATCAACAATTTTTGAACTGGCTGAAAATACTTACGAGTTTCCCTGTAAGTTATAATTCCTCTTAAATTAAATTAAATTTTTTTGAGCTTCACTGCAGGTCAAAATTTTAGTTTATGACAAGGACTGATGGCCTTGTCATTTATTTTTTTATCAACCCTACTGGGAGAGGTCTAAGATTCTAGAATATCAGTGCATGAGGGTCTTTTCTTTTCATCGCCACCATGTTTGTCAATTGAAGTCTCTCTTTTATAAGTAACTGCGTCTTTAGCGTTCTCTGTTTTTCGTTAAGAAAATGCCCTTTGTATCCATGTACCCTCCTCCCGTCCGAAGCCAGCCATTTTATTGACACCAGACAAAAATGTTGACTTGAATAAAACTTTGATTAATACTATTATTATGAAGTACTACTTAATAGAGATATACAATATATTAATTAAAAAGTCAGTTACATATAAGTTAAATACTGTTACTATGTTAGTTTGATTTTTGATATTTAAAATATAATATAAGTCAAAAAAATAAAGTTGCAAAAAAAAGTTTTTTAAAAACTGAATTTTACAGAAAGATATATATTATATGTATAGATATGCATATATATATATATATATATATATATATATATATATATATATATATATATATATATACATATATATATATATATATATATATATATATATATATATATATTATATATATATATAAATTATATATAATTTATTATTTTATTTTTTAGGTTAAGGAACTCACTCTCCAAGCAGTTGGCAGCTAACTTAAGAATTGAAGAGATCTATAGATAGTTTTAGTTACTAAAGCACTGCAAAAATTTTGACCTTGATTATGTCACCATAACCAAAAATAATTATGAAATAACAATGTTTCCAGTATTTTAGAGATAAATAAATGCGTATGTGCTATAATTCTGTATAAAATTCATATTTAAGCCCTTTTTCTCTGAAACGTATCATTGGCAGGTGGTTGTAAGACAATTAAGCAATATCTCGTCATCTGTTTTATATAGCTTGGATACAATATACAAAATTTATGTAGAATACCACCATAAAAAAATATTATATGTTCCCTGCTTCTATAATATAACCAATACAATATGCTTAATGTATTTACATATATTTGCTAAGAATCACTCTGCACGTCTGTTAGCAAATTATGTTAACCAAACCGTCGGTTATTAAATAAATTTTAATTACGGAAATAAGTATTTTTCTTTTATGTCAACTTCGGTAGTGCGGTTGATTGAGAGCCTGCCAAGTCACTAGAACGTAGCTGGTTGGAATCCGGCGCCAGCGCCCAATATTTTTCTAGGTATTTACATTATGACACATCCTGAGTATATTTGTACCGGTAATATTTAGCTAATCACCAAAAAGTTTAAAAAATAATACATATGGCAGTCACCGAAATTAAGGCCACGATCAAAATGTTGATAACAGCAACTACATGTGTAATAAACATAATTAAGTTCAAATAAACATGAATCTAATCCAAGTTTAAAGATTCTATATATATATATATATATATATATATATATATATATATATATATATATATATAAATATATATATGTATATATATATATATATATATATATATATATATATATATATATATATATATATATATATATCTATGTGTATATAAAAATATATATATATATATATATATATATATATATATATATATATATATATATAATGTATATTTTGACGTTTTTTCTTAGTCAATAGTGTATAATAGTATAGCCTTTTAAAGTAATAGCCAATAGATGAATCTAGCTTAATTTAGGATCTAATAGTAAAAGTTTAAAACAAGTATTTACTACCTAAACATTTGTAATAAAACAAAATTATTTTGTCTCGGTACCTATCCATTAATCACAAATCATCTTGGCAGTTTATTCTTTCTGTGATTAACCAAATTTAGTAATGTACTGAAAAGTATATAAGTATATTACCGATTTCACCAAATACGTATTGATATTTCGTAGCTCTTAGTCCTGAGTAAATTCACAACTGTCCACGAAAGAATCTCCAGATAAATTATCAAATGTAATACAGTTTTCGGTCAGTCTACACTTTAGGGAGAATATTTTTTCGAAATTTTTGATCAGTACTTTTAGAGATAGGGTTTTGCGTTTTATTATATTTTTTTTTATACATAAGATAAAAGTTTACGCGAGTATTACATCATATATATTTTCACAAGCTTTCATTTGACACCCCACTCGATGAGCTTACAACAGACAGACATCGAAATGATTCCATAAGGGTTCCTTATGGGACACTCAAAAGTTATATATATTATTATTTGATAAATAGAAAATTCAACATGTCCGCCAAAATGTTGGAACTACATGGGAATTGTTGATTTTCTTTAAAAACTAAACGTAGCACAAATCTTTGCACGTAAGTCAATTTTAGATAAATTACTTTATATGATATGTGTAGGGCAGTAAGAAAAGGTCAAAATAATGATGAGATAGGCATAGTTCAGATGCAGCAATATTACGAGGATACACTAAGGTATCATCAGGAGTATTGTCCTGAGTTTTGGATCTCGAAAAACTTATGCTCTTTTGTTAACAAATAACTGAAGTTTTCAAAACGTTTTTTTCTTAGCTTAAAAATGTGAATAACTCCGGTTATATCAGTCGGATCGAGACAAACAAAAAACTGAACTCTTCGTAATGACATTTCCAATAAATCTTCGTTGGTTTAAGTCACTCGAATGCGTGCATAACCTACAAAATTAAAAAAACTGGCAAAAATCCCTGTTTTTATTGTATTGTACAGGTCGACTAAGTGAACTGATCGGCTTGAAACTTTCAGAAAATATTCCTTTTGTTATAACAAAAACACCCTGAAATTTTGGTACAATACTGAACCCAGTGAACACAATTGAGTTTGTTATTTAAAATTTGATTTGCCATTTGGTCCAAAATGGATCTTTTCTTTTCGAAATTTGGGTCTCGACGTCAGCTTTAAGATGCCATGAAAAAAATTAACAGAACAATTGACATTTTGAAAAAAAAAATTGTTAACAAAAATGATTTTTTTTAAAAAAAATAAAAGTCTTGCGATTCTCTACCAGATGTGATAAAAGTTTTTCAATATTTTTTTCAAAATGACCGCATTTGTTTTTATTTGATTAATAAATAAATAAATGTAAAAAAAACGGTTAAAATTACTTCACAAAAATTTTTTTTAGAGGCATCAAGACCTAAATTTTGAAAAAAAGATCCATTTTAGACCAAATGGCATAAAATGGCGAGCAATTCAAAATTTAAATAACAAATAAAATGAAAAAAAAAGTTTTTTGTCGGTTATGTATAATCGCAGTTATTCTCATTTTAAGCTCAAAAAACGCGTTTTGAAAACTTCAATTGTATATAAACAAAAAGTTTTTCGGGGTCCAAAACTCAGGACAATACTCCTGGTGGTACCCCAGAGAGAATAGAATCATAATATGGCTGTATCTAAACTGTGCAATTTCAAATGCTTTTTTTACTGCACTATCAAGAGTAGTGTATGTAATAATAAGCATGACTTGGAAAAACTAAAAATTATTATTATTTTTTTTTAAATTTCCTAATTAAATTTTGAATAATTATGTTATTTTTCATTACTTTTAATTAATTATTATAGAACATATATTTGTACAGCGCTACTGAGCCCAGGAAAGGGGTTCCGTATATCATAATATACTGGTGCGTACTTTTCAGAGCTCTTGGAATCGAGAAATTGACATTTTTTCACTATTTCCAATTTCAGGACAAATAATATGCAAAGAGAAATAAAGTGTTTTATTTATAAATATTTCTGAAACTCATTTCCTGCTCGACTTTTCTTTTCAAATCAGATACACACACAACACCCAGTTGTTTGTTGGTAGCTATCGTAAGTAATCGGTATTACACATTTCGTAGAAATGGATAACGCCAAGTATCGTGCAGTAATAAAACATTTTTATTTAAAAAGTGAACTGCAGCCCAGATAAACACTAAACTGAAAGAAGTTCATATTTAAGACGCCCGATCGAGGTTTCTTCTGAAGAAATGGCCGATAAAATTGATGTTATCGTGATGAAAAATCGTCGCATTAAGTGCGTTTGTTGACTCCAAACCAAAAACGTACTACGAAGGTGTTTGAGAAAGTTATAGTGTAATACGAGAGACTTCTTGTGTCATTTTGTGACTGCAAATGAAACGTGGATCTACCATTACACTCCGGAGGCAAAACGGTAGTAAAAATAGAGGACTGGGAAAGGTGAAAGTTTACCAAAAAACCTAAAACAGTGTTATTGGCGGGAAAAGTGATGGTAACTCTTTTTTGGGATTCACATCATAATTGACTAGAAAAGGTAAAAAAGTGACTGGCTGTTATTACGAAACATTATTGGATTGTTTGCGAGTGTATTAAAGTAGAAGCGACAAAGATTAGCACGCAAAAAAATGCTCCTTCACCTGAATAATGTGCCTGTTCACATATCGGCCCCTGGAACGTCTTCTTTTTGAAATTAATATCTTACTATAAAACACATGTCTTTAATATATTGACTGGTAGCGTCGACAATAACTTATTATTTAGTCTGAGAAAGTCCTCCTTCTCCAACTCATCCTGCAAGAGAAAACAGAAATGAGCCGATGAATATTATGGCTGCAAAAGTTATGAATATGGACGGTAATTACATCAGAGGCATTATTCAGATCAGCGAGCGGTGAATAAAGTAATATGGATCAACGTGGTAGTCAACATCCACAGGGGATAGGCATTTACAGATAAAGTCAAATTAAGTACTTATTTTAGAACAAGGTGTTTGTAAGGGGAGTACTGGGTTAGTTTACTATTTTTTTCCTAAAGTGCGTTCATCATAATAATTAAAATATAAAAAATATGGAAAAAAACAATTCGATAGTTAGCCTTTATTACCTCCACAAACATACTTACTTAAAAAAAAATAATTCACTTTTGTTACACATTTAGGAGATAATTTATTATTTTTCAACAGTAACGAATTTTCCCGTAAGGTATTAGAGAGATTTTGTAACGCTCATTTTTCACAGGTCGTATCGTTATCTCAAGCATGCACAGAATTAAACTTTCACACTACGGCAGAATTGCAATAAAATAAAGTAAAAGTAAGGTTAGGTTAGTTTTGATCTTCTATAAACTTTTTTTTTCATTCACCGCAAGAACCGCTGCTGTATTGGAATCATGCCTGTTTAATATGACATCTCTCGGCTTTATCAGGAATTAAACCTGAGGTGCATTTTTAAATGTGTTATAAGCGTCTGTGTAAATTAATAATAGAAATTTTCTTAAAAATAAACACCAAAAATTGACTTTTTGTGAAAAATCAAAAAAAAAAGACTTAAGCTATGTTTATAATTGTAAAAGTTATCTGTAAAAGGATTTAAATGTAGTTTTTCATGCATGCAAAGTTGACAGATTGAAAGTGTGGAGAAAAGTTATCCGAATTGAATGAAAAATCCCAATTGATGCTAAAGTTTGTTCTAAGCTTTTTAAAAAAGAAGGTTACATTCTTTTAGGTAAGTAAAATTATTTATTCTTGAACATTTATTTGTTTTTTTTTGGTAATTTGTGTACATGTGTCAAACAATAATTCCTTATCAGATAATATTTTTCAGATTTTATTTTGGTAAAATACTGTCTCAATTATTTTGTATTCATTCAAAATCATAAAAAGTTAATAGATATTAACCTCCGACGTGAATTGGCATGACACCACTTAAAATTTTTCTAGTTCAAATGTTTCCAATACCTCTTCATGTTTCATTTTCTAGGTACATTTGATATCAGTGTAGGTTAAAACAATCGTTATTACATCATTGTAAAAAATGAATTTTCATACAAAATTTGAAATGTTTGAAATATTAGACATTTATAGGTTAGAAGATTTGATTTTAAAAGTTTTACACTGAATGTGAAACTCCTTTGGGCAGGATTTGTACCGGCCCACCTGAAAATATTGCCAATTGTTAATAATGTTTTTGAAAACTACTGTCACACTTCCTATGCTTTACATGTTACAAATTTAAATCTGCTGGTAAGATTCCATTACCTAAGTAGAAAAAAAAAAAGGCCCTACCATAATAGCGATAAGAATAACGAACTTCAAATAACCTCTCTTATAAGCTGCTAAATAAGGAAAATCGTTATCTTTAATAAAGGTTTGTCTTATTTTGTTTGAATACTGCGTAAACTCCAAACGGTGGGCGCATGATCCAAATATCTATTACAGCTGAGCCCTTACATTTAATTTCTTCCCTTTACTATTGCGCTTGCTTCAAATAAATGTAAAGACAGTGGTCTGCTAAAATAAATGTTGCAAATCTCTCTATTCGTGTCCGATATTTAGTAAACAAAGAGTGTATAGTATATTCCGTAGATTAAGTAACACATGCGGGGAATTATAAGCTAGACAGGATATATATTTTCCTGTTTTTAAAACGTTATTTAATATTAGACTCATATAATTTAACCTTGACTTAGCATTTGTATGTGTACATGTTCTATAATTACAAGGTACGAATCAGAAGTAGATATATTCATTTTTTTGCAGATTGCTAGTTTATGATTAAGCCAAATTTGGCTAGTCAGGCAAAAGATAGTTTAGACAATTTTGTATATAATTATCTTATTATTATCTAAACCAATAGGAGTTTAGTCATGTCCGCGAATATCAAAGATTTAATTTTTGAAAAATTATGTATTCAGGTCATAATTCTGACATGTCTGTGTAATAGTTAGGCATAACATAACCTATCTTTATTTCTCTCACAATGTCTGGGGTCCTTTCATAGCTATAAGAGAAGCAATCTAGAATGTTAAGGTTATCGGTACACTAAGCCATTTTAGTTTTATAAACAATGTTCTAGTCCAAAATATGTTAGACTTTCCTGAGTAAACTATAAATATGAATATGAAAGGAAGAAATATTAATCAGTTTTTAACATTTAAACTAAATCTATTCCTTATATTAATATTAATTAGAGAAATGTGGCAAATATGAATATAGTGAAAAATAAAAGAATAGATTTTTAAGTTACTCTTAGTGACATGAATTTCTTTAATTTCGATTGTATATTTTTAAATTTGGAGATGTAAATTTTCTTGCTTTTTCTATTCAAAATGTGGTAATAATAAATATGTTACTAACGGCAAAATAGCGTTTAGATTTCGAGTAAAACTAATTCTCCGTCAAATAACAGTTTAACAAAAATGGATATATCTGCGTAAAAATTCAGACCTCTGAATCAGAAAATTTCTCATAACTTAGACACGAAAACGATTAGTTATACGTAGTTGAATTTTAATTATGGACTAGTCATGAAAATGAAGCCATAAAAAATTGCTTAGTTGTCAAATTACGGTCACTTTTTGATCAAATCTTGCTCGCTGTCATAAACTTCCTCACTAAAGACGGAAGTGGATCAAAGATTACTGATAAAACCACGTTTCAGGTATATGTCAATGACGGTGGCCTCATTTTCAGGTACATTTTTGATCTTAACAGTTTCCACAAGACCGAGACTCATTTCAGGATGAGACTGGATCAGTAAGATCGGTTGAGGCAAGAACTATAGAAACCACCAGGTTTTGAAGGATTTACTGCTATTAGATCGACGAAAGAGGGTTCTAGTGCTTGCTAAAAAAGCTGAAGCACCCGAAACTACAGTTTTCAAGAGTGCACATGAAGATTTAGGTATGAAAAAAGTTTATGGGCTTTGGATCTCAAAACTTCTTATACCAGAATGGAAACTGGTGAAGAGAAAAAAATTCTTAACAACATGACCGTTTTCGAAAACGAGTGTAGTTATTTGTACGAACTGCCACAGGTGAAGAGCTTTTGGCGACCGGGATTTCGAAAGAATTTTGTTTGTAAAATACATAGGAGAATCGTGTGTTGTGTATTTTTGGAACAAAGATTGTAAACCTGAAGCAATTTATTAGAGAAGAATAACCTATTTATGGAGAATCAAAATTTTGTTATTACATAACTGCTGCAAGGCCACTAGGCTCCCACAGTTCAAGCCAATCACCGAATCACAACGTCCAAACCAGGGCCCCGATTTAGTGTCTTGCTACTTATTTTTGTTCAAGCATTTGAAAAACGTCCTCAGGATTAAGATTTTGTAACGGAAAAAGGAAAAAAATCTGTTTTTCGTTATTAATGTCAAATTAATCATTTTGTAAAAAATTCGATTATTATAGGCATAGGCAAGAGGGAAAAATGATTGCCATTTACTTTTGTTCTTCAATGTTTATTTTTTTGTTATAACTTTTATTAATGAATCAGCCGAAATATGTATATGAATAGAAAGGTCTTATACAACACGAAATTTGAAAGAAACTTAGGATTCTTCTTTTTTCCTTTCCTTCTTCTATTCTTCCTTATTTTCGTTCCAAAATTCCAGCTCGGGGGAGTAGTAGAATTTGTCTGGATGATGAGTTGAAAGTTGTTTTAGCATCGTCTCCTAAGGCGCAAAATAAGATTTTTTTGGACTGAATAACTCGAGAAAATATGAACCGAGTGTACTAATGTAGAAAGTAGTTGCGTTGCCCTATATGTAGGACTAATGATGCCCCAGCATTTATTAATCAGATTTTCTGTATTTTTCAATAAAACATCTAACTTTTCATTATCGCTTGTTTTAACTTTTGGAGGTTCAGATTTAGAACAATCCTTAACATGACCTGATTGTCTAAATCGTTTTAATGTTTTGCTAACTACGGATTGGGTACTATGTTCTCGATTCGGATATTCTGCGTTAAAAAGACCACACACCTCCTGTTGTGTTCTCCTCCATCTCCGTAACCAACCATCTTTAACAAAGTGATTCTCTCAGTTTCTGTTAAATGTACCTTTATGATATTACGCTCAAATTGCAGTTTCACAAAATGCAGCTATAAACGTTTTCGTCAGTGAATGATTTTTTGGCTCGTTAAATCGTTACCTGACAGTAAATGTTTGACACAAGCCAGCCTAAAAAAGAAAATTTTAATTTGATCTCCTTAATTTCAAATATCAATAATTCGAAAAGAGTTCAATTTAGACATATGGTATGTTAGACAATTAATATCTAGAATTTTTAGCAGGAATCAAAAATAAAATAATATAGAGAACTTTCCATTTAAAAAAATTTAAGATGGTGTAATTTATTCGAACTGACAGTTCAAAACATTTTTATTGTCAATGTCAGCATGTGCGCCGTATAACATCCTATAACTTTTATTTAAACATTTTTTTAATACACTGATTAATAAATGCTGTGGAATCATTATTCCATATATATGGGGCACCCTATATATATATATATATATATATATATATATATATATATATATATATATATATATATACGAGTATATATATATATATATATATATATATATATATATATATATAAAATATATATATATATATATATATATATATATATATATATATATATATATATATATATATATATATATATTTTATATAATTCTTATATATATATATATATCTTTATATATATATATATATATATATATATATATATATATATATATATATAAAATATATATATATATATATATATATATATATATATATATATATATATATATATATATATATATATATATATACATATATACTTACTTAATTCTTATGCCTTTCTACCCCTTTTGTTAGGAGTGTAAGGCCCGTGGAGTTGAGTTATTCTATAACTATCTTTTCCATATTTCCTTCTATATATCCTTCCATCCTGTTTAAATTGCCTCTTTTGTTTCTTCTGTATTAGTTTGTTCTGTTTGTGTGAAATCTGCATCTTGTTCCGGTATTATGTCTCTATATTGATTTTTCTATGCTTTTCCTTCTAATTTTTTGGATCCATCTCCTTTCCTTTCTGTTTCAGTGATTCCTACATAGTGCATTTGTTGTTCTTCTCTCAGTTTATCCTCTTTTCCGTTTATACCCCTATTATTGCGTATTTTCAATCTAATAACTCCATAATTATTTCCCATTTCTTTCTCCGTATCTATTTCTTAGATTATATTCTTATTTGTATTCATTTTACTAGTCTTCTCTTCCATATCCTTTATCTTTGCCGGGGTCGTCGTCAATCTACTTATCTCTCTTCTTTTTCTCAGTTTTTTTGACTTGATGGTCGTAGTATCCTTTGTCCTTTCAGTTTTTCTTCCTCAATGGCCCATTTATATTCTCTTCCTTCGATTACGATTTTTTGATATCCTATTTTCACCCTTTTTCCATTCTTTCTCTCGTTCTCTGTTGCAATTTCTTTTGAATTTCTCGTTCATGTTCTGTTAAATCATTGTTTATGTAAACTCTCTCTCTCTTAGGTTTTTCAGTTTGTTTTTATTTTTCATTACAGCTTCTTTATCTCCCCTGTTTCCAAGTTCTATCTTGTAAATAGTCGCTCCTATTTTTATCACATCTTTAATCTGTACTTTTGTGTCCATACTCCTCTCTATAAAATGTTCTACACCCATTTTCAGCTCTGGTTGGGTATTTGCTTCAAATTTCATTCCCAATATTACAAAATTATTCCTTATGTTGTCTTTTTCCAGTCTACTTATCTTCAAATCCATACTTCTCATGTTTTCTCTAATTATCTTATTTTCCTCTTTTAATACTTCATTCTCCTTTCTTAGTTTCTTCAACTCTTGTTGGTATCTCTTTTGATCTTGTTTTATTTCCCTTATATTGACATTAGCTCTCTGATCATTTCTATCAAATGGTCTATCTTACCTAATCTTTCGTTTTTCTCTTTCTGTGGTGTTCTTATCAGCCTTTTACTCTTCTTGAATTGGCTTGGCTCTTCTTTTTCTTCGAGTCTCCTGAGGTATAATCATCGCTATCCATTGTTCTATCTGTTATAAAAACTTTACGTATGTTCCTGGTATATTCCATTTTCAAACACGGGAGAAAAAAAAACTGTTGTTTATATTTCTTATCACCGTAAACAGTAAAACGATCAAGGTGGTCGCTTATAATTTCGTAAGTTTCATATAATTTTACAAAATTATTTTTACTTATTGTCTTAATTCTATCACTACGCTCTACTTTATTTCTAGTCCTCTTGTTTGTAATCGATAAAATAATAAATAATTAAATAGATCGAAACACTGCCGTAATAATGCTAGTTGAACGAGTTGACCATTGCCGGGCGTTCGATTTACATGTACACACTTCGCGATCCGAAACTCAACTCCATATGTATATATAATTCATTATAATTCCGTGTATCAATCCGTTCGTCTAACGATGAATTTGCACGACGTTTCGCCAAAATCTCATTTGGCATTTTCAAGTGCTCTTGCTGGTGCCTCTAATCGATATTGTGATCTTGCTGCTGCTGCCGCTCGAAGCTGTTAGCGTCTCGGCGACCTCTTCCCTTTGGGGCGCTCGACTTTTTTAGTGTCGACAAATGTTATGGCACTTGATTCAAGGGGTTAAACAACAGTCCATTTTTTGAGGTAGCATTTTGGGTCATATCAGGGAATTATAGGACAAAATCAAAGTTAAAGGCTCTTATTTCACTTGCCCGATAGAATGAACAACCACGCTGACGGTTAGTCAGACAAGTCAAAATTTTGTGTCGCCCTCTTGGTCTATTATAAAAACTGTTTTGCACATCAAGATGATAGTAGAAAAACAAAAGCAAACTCATTGTACCGATGACTCAAGTAAACAGTTAGATAATATTGCACAATATTAGACAGGTCAGACGGAAAGTCGTTTAAATTGTATTTAATTTTAAGAAATTGGTAATATATACAAGGCTTTTAATTTAAATGTCGGTTTGATGGATATATTGATTTAAATGATATTATTTGTTAAATTCAGCTTTTTTTTATTAGAAAAATAGAGCAAAAAGATCTTGATCCCACAGTTTTTAAAGTAAGCTCCTCAATGCGAACGAAAAAAGTAAAACTAAATTTCTTGGACTAGATGAAGTTCAGACATTTACTGCATTAGAAAGAGCAGACGGCAACAGTCAAATGAGACAATATAGTACCAAAAATTGATTACTGCCTTTTTTCCTTTTCTTCGTAATTTAAAAAAAATCTTTTTTGACATGTTATATTAATGTGGTTGCAAACGATAATCCTCGAAGGGCGAGATGACCTTGTATTACGTTATGTGTGCAATAGTCTTCAAAGAAGTTTAAAGCAATTCCAAAAGGTTTTTTCGATTTATTTTTTTTTTTGTACATTGAACGAGAAGGATAATTTTATTTACAAGTATAATAAGCTTTTTTTTGTCGTTAACCTGTTTGCATTGTATCGTCAAAAAGCCAAAAATCTGTGCCATTAATCGAATAGAAAAAGTATTATGCAATTTCATTATCACACAGCAAAAACACTTGCTGAAGATAATATCACCAGTCTCGCGAATTAATATATTTTATGTAAATATCAGTAGCATTAGAAAACGTTAATAAAAATTAACACTTTTATTATTATTTTTACTACTATACTAATAAAATTTGGTATAGTTATTGACTGGTCTCTGTTAATTGTTTATTTAATATAATTATAGGCGCTAAATAAATGACCTCTAACCATGACCATGAAATATCCAGTTTAATTCAGATAAACCATCTAAATACTGTACAATACTTTTCGTTAAAAATTTAGAGTAAAATTTAGGGACTAAGCGTACCAAGATAATTTTGTTTGAACATAAAACAGATACAAAATTTACCATATAGTACATATACTATTTCTAAAATCAAAACTACTTGTTATCATTTTTTTACAAAAAAGTTCTTCTTTTTCACATTTGGTCAATGTGGTTCCATGTTTGGCTGACGGGCCAAAGCCAAGTCAGCACAAACGCTATTACCATTATGTATTAAGGAATGACCTGACAATATTACATGTTTTCAAAATCACTGTCTTCTGAATGTTTCTGTGTATGTTTGTGTTGAGTCCTAATTGTACTAAGTGTGGTGTGAATGTTATTGGTGTAAGGCCTGTAGTTGATAGAATGAGGGGGACAATGATGACTTTTTCTTGTTTCCATAGCCTTTTTATTTCCGTTGCAAGGTCTGTGTATTTGGAAATTTTTTCTGTGTATTTCGTTTGGATGTTTGTGTCCTTGGGGACAGCTATGTCAATTAGATAGGTGACTTTTCCTTTTTTTGCACTGAAAAGTAATATCGGGTCTATTGGCGAAGACTGTTTTATTTGTATGGATACTGATGTCCCAGTAGAGCTTGTAATCTTTATTTTCAAGTATGGATGTTGGTTTGTATTTGTAGTAGGGATCTGTGTTTTCTATGAGTTTGTATGTTGTGGCTAGTGTAGCTTGGTGAATAACTTTGGCAGCTGAGTCATGTCTGTCTGTGTATCCCGTTCCGGCTAATGTTTTACATCCGCTTGATATGTGTTCGATCGTTTCTTTCTGTTGGTGGCATTTCCTGCATCTGTCTTCTGTAATAGTTGGGTCTTTGATGATATGCTTTTGATAGTTTCTGATTAATATGACTTTATCCTGGATAACAAGTAAGAAATCTTCTGTTTCAGGGAATAGCTGCCCATTCTGTAACCAGGTGTATGATTGTTTTTTATTTACGTGGTCTTGTTCTATGTGGTATCTGTGTTTTCCGTGGAGTGTTTTCTCTGACCATGTTTTTATCTTTTCCTGTTGTAATTGGGTGGGTTTGTGTGTGTCTGTTGAGTGGTCTGCCCGGGATAAGTCGAGTATTACTGTTAGCAATTAGGTTATTTTTCTACTGAAATATAAAACAAATAACCTTTACTGTTAAGAAATATAAATTAGAAATTTGTGAAAAAAATGTTAGTAGCGAAAAACAAATCAGTACTCTCTGCTTCTTAATTAATGGGAGTACACTGAACCACGGTATGCTGATGATACTTTTCTATTCGCAAATAATATCAAAGATCTCCAGCAACTGATCAGTCGAGTCATAACATCCAGCGAAAGATTTGGATTATCTATAAATATAAGAAAAACAAGTGGATGAATAACAAAAAAAAATCTACCACCAGAATCCCTCGAAATCAGGGACAACACAGTAGAACAGGTCTCCACATTTAAATATTTGGAAACCAACATAAATGACAAGTTGGACCCAAAAAAGGAAATATATTTCCGAATTGAATAGGTCCTAGTAACATACATGAATATGAATCAATTTTTCCATCGCACAAGTCTCAGTCTCGTCAGTCAGTCCGAATGAGAATGGTGAGAGCGTATGTATTCTCCATGCTATTGTATGGATCTGGATCCTTGATCCTGGCTGAGAGAAACGATTGGAATCTTTTGAAATGTACATTTATAGACTACTTCTTCACATCTCTTGGGTATAGAAAATAAAAAAGACAGAAGTACTGGAAAGAATGAACAAAATGAAGGCATTACTCACAACCATAAAAATAAGAACAACTCAATCAATCGTTGCCCATCAGAATTTTCAGTCATTACCTCTATAAAAATGCTGTACTGCTTGTTGGTTAGGCCTCTCTTGGAATATTGCTCATGTGTGTCGAACCCACCTTTTGCTTGTCATGCTAGGAGCTTGTTCACAGTAAATTTCTACGTCTTATTAATTATAAATTCTTTAACAATGATTCTTTTAGTTATTCAAAACTAACATCTATATTAAGCTTGAATAGCCTGTCTAACCGGAGAGTTTAACGAGTTCGTGTAATATTCTTTAAAATTTTAAATGTCATGGTAAATTGTCCAGAATTATTAACTCAGATTAATTTGTATGCACCCTTCAGACATACTAGATCTACGTTGTCCTTCTTCAAACCTTATCATAAGACAACCTATGGAGCTAATACCTTCATGACAAGATCTATGGGCATTGTAAATAACTGCCCATCACTGGACTTGTTCTCCAGCCCCTTGTCTCTTTTTAAGAGACAGATCGAGGTTCTTTTCTGAATTTTTTAGTTTTAGCTTTTAGTTTTAAGTGTCATTTAGAGATGTAAACTTTTGTATTTTATCTTTGTGAGTTGAATGGGCATGTCCCGCAATTAAATAAATAAATAAATATGGACATATAATGAGGGCCTAAAGTACGAATTGCAACGTATAATTATTGAAGGCAAAATAAAGGGCAAACGATCGATCGAAAGACGACAGAATTCTTGGCTGAAGGATCTAAGGAGGTGGTTTGAATGTGCTTAGGGGGATATTTTTCGAGCAGTAGTTTCTAAAGTTCGTTTAGCTATATGGATCGCTAACCTTCGTGAGGAGACGGCGTTGTAAAAAGAAGATTTTCTGCTTATTGAAATACTAAAAAATTCTGCATGCAAAAAGTTCAAACCCAAAACTATATTTTTTTAAACGTTTCAAGAGCTCGAGTACTTGGTGTAATAGAATTCATTCATTATTCTAGTTGGTGAAAGTACAAAAGAATATGTCTAAAATCGTCGCGATTCCGTAAAGAACAATGTAGATCAAGCAAAGTTTTAGATGGATAGTTAAGAACCGTTCGAAGAAAGAAGATCAGCTAGGAGAAAATGGTAGTCGGCACGGCGGCATATTAAAATATATTATAAGGAGTGTGAATTAATTTTGAAGGATTTGTGAGAGAGTGTAACGTGTATTATCGCGCATCGGGGCATACTGTTACTATATTCATAGTGAAGCACCATTATTAGACTTAATTTTGAGTACATGTTATTTTACGAAAGTGTAAACAACATATTTTTTTGATCATTAAATATATCGAATTACGTGCCAACAAAACCCCATTTGCGGGAAGCGTTACTTTTCTTGTTTAATTCGAAGAAAAGCGCTGCTGAAAATCATCGATTGCTGGTTTCGATGCTTTAAAAGTAGTGATTTTGACACGGAAGACAAAGAACGTGTAGGCCAGCCGAAAAAGTTTAAATGGAAAAAAAAAACTTGCAGAATAATTAGGAGTTGATCGCACAACTATTTACAATCACTTACATGTAAATGATTCAAAAGCAAGGAAATTTGGTACCGTACGAATTGAAACCGAGAGACGTTGAAAGGCGATTTTTCACCTGTGAACAACTGCTTGAACTCCATAAGGTTTTTGCATTGTATCGTAACTGGTGATGAAAAATGGATACGCTACGATAATCCAAAGCGCAAAAAATCATGAGTGAATCCTGGTGAACCATCAACATCCTCGCCAAAGCCAAATATTCATGCTACAAGCTTATGCTGTTTATCTGGTGGAATCAGCTAAGAGTAGTGTATTATGAGCTGCTCCACCCCAACGAAACTATTACTGGGGTACGTTACCGAAAACAATTGATGCAATTGAGCCGAGCGTTGAAGAAAAAACGACCGCAATATGCCAAAAGACTCATCAAAGTGATTTTTCAACATACCAACCCTAGGCCATATGTTGCAAAACTCGTCAAAGAAACGCTTGGATGGGATGTCCTATCTCACCCGCCGTACTCACCAGACATTACTCCTTTTTATTATCACTCGTTCCGATCGATGACGCATGGCCTGTCTGAGCAGCGCTTCCGTTCTTATGAGGATAACAAACAATGGGTCAATTCGTGGATCGCCTCAAAAGATGACTCATTCTTTCACCGTGGTATTTATATGTTGCCAAAAAGATGGGTGAAAGTAGTGGTTAGGGATGAACAATATATTGTATAATCAATTTACAGTAATTTTTCACAATAAGGCGATATTTTAACCGAACATTCTCTCAAAATTAATTCACACACCCAATAAATAATAAAACAAAGATACTCGATAAAGAAATTCTAAAATTTAAAGAAAAATTTATATATAGTGAACTTATCCAATGATAAAGAATTAAACTAGTTAGAAAGTTCGCGAAAAAATTAAAAAGATCTATTACCTTGATCCCACATATCAGAAAATCGGCACAACTCTTTGCTAAATGTCATGAAAACATATTCCCATCAAATAACACACCAACAGATATGCACTTACAAAAAAGTGACAATCAAGAAAATAAATATAATACTGGCCATCCCTAAAAATGTGTCTGAAACATATATTTATCTATTCAATGCAGCTCTTAGATTAAAACATGTATCTGGCTGTAAAGTCTTATAGACCAATTTCTCTATTACTCAAACCAATAATTCCTGTACATTAATTCGGATTTAGAAGTAAACTTTCAACAATGAATTAAGTACACTGGATCACCAGTATTACAGAAAAATACTTGAAGAAAAATAAGTATGTTTAGCAATATTCCTTGACGTGGTACAAGCGTTCAGTAAATTATTGCATAAGGAAATTTTGCATAAGTTAAATCAGATGCTTCCAAATCAAAAAGCTGCATAACTTAATTCATATATCATGGACAGGGTGTCTAAAATAAAACAGGAAAAAAGATATTCTGAAATTAAAGAAATATAAGCTGGAGAACTAAAAGTTAGTGTCCTAGGACCTTTCGTTTATCTGCTTTACACAAGTGACTTACCACAGACTCAAAATGGAACTATCACTACATTTGCAGATGATAAAGCAATTTTAGCAGTTGAAAATAATTCAGAAGCATCCTATGTAAAGCTAAAACAGGATTGTAATCAAGTGTCAATGGACCACGAATTGGATAATAAAATTAAACGAGAACAGAATCGAATCATACTGATTTTACTAAAAAAAAACAACCAAGACAAGTATCAGTCATAATTAATCATTTTATGTTACAACAGGAAGTACGGTAAAATTTTTAGGTATGATCTTGGACACCAGATCTTAAAACCAGTTAGGCTCTATGGTGTACAGCTTTGAGAGTATGTTAACTCCAAATCTTCCAAAATAAAGTATTTCGCAATATTGTGAACGCACTATGGTATGCCTAAAATAACAATATACATCATACTAGATGTTGCTATTGAAATTAAATAGTTCGCCAGAAATCAAAGATAAGATCTGATAATCATATGAACTCAGAAGCCACCTAATTCCGGGACAACAGTAGGATACTCAAAAGATTGACATGCAAGTGTTTATTAAAATATTAATGCCACAAAGCAGAATATATTGAATGTGTATGTGCGGTATGGTAAAATAACCTGGACCAAACTATTGGACACAACTGAGTGCATAATAGACCTTAAGTTTCTTTAATATTTAAAGTTGGCATATAATTAATAGTTGATTATTTCTGTTTAGTTTTAATATTTAAGACAACAGAAGGAAAATAAACGTGAACGTTTATAATTCACACTGATAAAATACTTAAAAATATATCCATATAAAATTTATAAGTTCCTGTTTACATATATGTGGACTTTCCCACGATTCTATTGTATTACTTTCTTAATTTGGTTTTATTTGAAAAAAATTAGATAGACTACATCATCACGAACAGAAAAGATGTTGGCCAAGACGTCAACAACTGAAAAAAATGTTAAGGCAACTATAAAGATTAAAATCAACTTCGAAAGAACAAAGCTAGTACAAAAACGGCGTTTTCCAATATTGCACAATCTAATTGAAAATAAAGAAAAATTCCAGCAAATTCTGAATTCCAAACTAGGCGATCGTAAACATCTTATGCCTTTGGAAATAAATGATATTGCGGAAGAAATAACTACGAATGTTCAAGTGGCTACAAAGAATATTTGTTCCAGGGGAAAGAGGAGTTTGGGAAAAATCAGCTTAAGAACAAAAAACCTAATTGAGGAAAGACACCAAATGGATCGAGACACTGAAGCATACAGAGAAATAAACAGCGAAATTAATAGAAATATCCGAAAGAAAGTACGAAAATTTAATACAGAACTCATAAGGAATACCATAGACAAGACCATAAAGGCCTTACGAACCAAATTCTTGAGAGATAGAACAAAGATAACCAAAATAAAGAATCAACAGGGTACCACAGTCAATAACCACGAAGAAATCATTGCGATCGTGCAGGAGTTCTATAAAACACTGTACAGTTCTGGATCCAACACTGTAAAAGAACGATTCAGAACACCGGCTCAGAAGAACTAAAAGCTACACTGCAACAAATGAAGAGCGATAGATGCTCGGGCGAAGATTGAATCAACAATGACACCTTAGGAGATAGTAGGTAAATCGCTACTCGAAAGTGAACGAATTTTACTTGATAAGTGTCTAATGCAAGCAAGAATTTCAGATAGCTGGCAAAAGGTGGACGTTAACTTATTGTACAAAAACAGGGGATCGAGATAACATAGAAAACTATCGACCGATCAATTTGCTGTCCCATTTATACAAGCTACTAATTAAAATTGAAAAAAAGGCAGACTAACAAGCATGTTAGATCAATATCAGCCCTTCGAATAAGTGGGATTCCGGATATATCACTATTCATGGCCTTTGTTGGCTATCGTAAGGCTTTTGATTTGATAGAAATCTGGCAGTTCTGAAAGCTATGGATAATGAAACGATAAACTTTGGATACTCGAACCTAATTAAATATATATTTGATCCTGTATCGCTACAAATAACCATTGACGAGAACGCAAGGACCAATAATATCCATACCGAAAGGGGAGTACCTAAAGGGGAGTACCTAAAGGGGACACAATTAGCTATCATGACAAAGGAATTAACATAGATGACATACAACTCAAACAAATAAGGTTCGCCGGTGACATGGTCATTATTAGCAGAGGAACTCCGAATCATGTTGCAAGAACTCCATGAGCCTTCTTTAAAGGTTGAACTAGAAATTAATGCAAATAAAACCAAAATAATGAGTCCCCCAGAAATAGATGTGACTGTTGCTAAAAAATAGCACGGGCTAAAGTGACATTGGGCGGACCAGATCGTAAGACCAAATCCGAATAGATGGACGAACAAATTGTTATCAGGGAGACGAAGACGTGTGGGAAGACCACATAAGCGATGGCGAGACGACATCCAGAGAATTGCAGGAACAAACTGGACACAAGTTGCAATGGATAAAAAGGAACGGAAGAGGTAGACATTCAGGTACGGATCAATACGAGCTGGGAAACGAAGGGAAAAATTTACGGTATTTATATTACGTTATTTTTATTTTATTTGGAACTAAGATAATTAAAATAAAAATACTAAAATAAAACTATTTAAAAATCCTATAACATACCCAAAAATTAATAAAAATTTCAGTATTGCTAAACTTTAGCCAAATCACTATAGCGTGTTTGTGAGTAAAATGCATAGAATATTAACGGATTAGAGCTCTTGGCTAAATTCTATCCGTTAACATGTGTCTGTTCCTCAATTGATATCTTATGGCCTCGATCAAATTTCTTAAATTTTTAAAATCGAAAAGTTATCATTATTAAAGAAAAACACTGACCGTTTTCTTTGTTTTTGCCTGAATTATTTTTTGTTCACTGTTTAAAGTTTCTGCTTCATATCGCCAGAAATCGATCCTTAGTTATTTTTAACCAGTTCTGCTATCGTTGTTTTAATTTCCACAGAAAAATTCTACTTTGAATGATATTTTAAAAAATCCTACATCTCTTAGTCAAATAAATTGTTTTTACTGTTACGGAAATTTTTAAACGAAGTATCTTTATATAAGAAAGAAAAAAATTTTGCATAAGTTAAATCAGATGCTTCCAAATCAAAAAGCTGCATTACTTAATTCATATATCACAGACAGGGTGTGTAAAATTAAACAGAAAAAGGGTATTCTGAAATTAAAGAAATATAAGGTGGAGCACTAAAAATTAGTGTGATAGGACCTGTCGTTTATCTACTTTACACAAGTGACTTACCACAGACTCAAAATGGAATTATCACTACATTTGCAGATGACAAAGCAATTTTAGCAGTTGAAAATATTTCAGAAGCATCCTCTGTAAAACTTAAACGGGCTTGTAATCGAGATTCAATTGACCAAGTCTTGGATGGTCAGCATTCGGCAAAATATGGGCATATAACGAAGTCACCAGTTATCCCAATAAATCTTAAAAGGAAAGTCTTTAATAGTTGTATAATGCCTGTCCTCACTTTTTATCTAGAAATTACAGCACTAACTCGCAAGTCGGCTGACAACCCCCAAACTACTCAAAGAGCATGAAAAGAGTCATGCTTGGAATAAGCCTTAGTGACTGAATTAGAAAACAAGATATCCAAGAAAGAACAAAAGTACCGGATGTATTGGAAAAAATTGCACAGGCTAAAGTGATATTCGGCGGGCCAGATTGTAAGACAAGATCCGAATAACCTGAACTAACATATTGCTATCAGGGAGACGAAGAGAAGTGTGGGAAGACCACACAAGCGATGGCGAGACGACATCCAGAGAATTGCAGGAACGCACTGGACACAAGTTGCAATGGATAAAAGGGAACGGAAGATATAGACATTCAGGTGCAGATGAACACGAGTTGAGAAACGAAGGGGAAAATCTACGGTATTTATATCACGTTACTCTTAATTAATTTGGCACTAAGATAATTAAAATAAAAATACTAAACTAAGACTACTTAAAAATCCTATAACATATATAAAAATTAATAAAAATTTCAGTATTGCTAAGCTTTAGTCAAACCACTATAGCTTGTTTGTGAGTAAAATGCGTAGAATATTGACGGATTAGAGCTCTTGGCTAAATTCTACCCGTTAACATGTGTCTGTTCCTCAATTGATATTTTATGGCCTCGATTAAATTTCTTACATTTTTAAAATCAACAAGTTATCATTATTAAAGAAAAACATTGGCCGTTTTCTTTGTTTTTGCCTGAATTATTTTTTCTTCACTGTTTAAAGTTTCTGCTTTATATCTCCAAAAATTGATCCTTAGTGTTTTAAACCAGTTCTGCTATCTTTGTTTTAATTGCCACAGAAAAATTCTGCTTTGAATGATATTTTAAAAAATCCTGCATCTCTTAGACAATAAATACTTTTTACTGTTACGGAAATTTTTAAACGGAGTATAATTCCATAAGAAAGAAAAAAATTTGGATAGCATTTACCTCTACTACTAATGGAGATGTAAAAGAGATGAAATGTGTTGATATTAATTAATTATGTATTAATTAGTATTTTTGGGCTTGAAAATCTGGCAAAACTTTCTATTGACTAAAGGTGAGTCCTATTTGAACGTTTCCCTCTCTTATTGGTTCACCTGTAGTACCGTATTGAGTAAAGTATACACATATTCAGATATTTATATTCTTGTAAATATTTTCATAATGAGAACTGATGTCACCAATACTTGTAACCCATGTCTTCTTCAAATTGACTTCTGTATTTCACTTTTTTCGATCGGTTTTTATATTTACAAGATCATCATAGTCCTGGGACACACAATACAGGGAGAGTGGTATTAATAGTATTCTCAAATTCTTTTATTTCCTGTTCCACAATTTTAATGCCTATGCTCAATTGTTAAATTGTTTAAACACATTTAGTTAAATACGATTGATGATTTTTAAGCTGATGATGTATGATTTACACGGCTGTAATGATTTACACGGTCACTGTAAATCCGCCGTTAGGTTCTTCTGACCATAAACTACTTTCGACATCGGGTATCCTACCAATCAGTGACAGAGAGGCGCCTAAGCTGTGCAAGATTTGGCACTACAAATCTGCTAAATGGGAAGATCTCATGGAATATTTTCGAACTTTCCCTTGGATAGACATTTGTTCTCGATCCGATAACCCATCTGACTGCGCCAGGGAGGTCTCCGATGTTATTTTAGCTGGTATGGCAGCTTACATTCCTTTTTCGAAGAAATGCCCCTCCAACGGGAAGCCTTGGTTTGACCTAAAATGCAAAGAAGCTGTTGCTTCTAAACATCTTGCCTACCGACAATGGCGTGAAAATCCTAACAACATAAATTGTAACACCTTTGTTCGTGCACGGAACAGATGCAAAAGAATTATCTACGAAACCAAGGAGGCACAAGGCACAAACAAAATTCTTGCTTGTCCCAAAAATTCCAGGTCCTTTAGGGCCGTCGCTAAGGCAGTTAGTGAAAATTTCACCAAATCCACCATACCACCATTCACACGACCAGATAATTCTATTGCAACGACATCTGTTGAGAAAGCGAACTTGTTGGCTGAACTCTTTGCTTCACATTCTACTGTGGATTTCCAAGGAAAAACACCACCTACTATTCTCATATTGCAATTAAGGATGCCCGATGTTCTCTTCAGACAGCGTATCATAAAGCATATTTTAATGAAGCTAGACACCAAAAAGATTTCTGGCGCTGACGGAATAGCTGCCATAGTTCTCAAAAACTGTGTCAGGGAACTAACACCAGTTTTTTGTAGAGTTTTCAACCTATCCTACAGAAAGGGAATATTTCCTTCCTGCTGGAAATGTGCCACAGTTCAGCCGATACCTAAAAAAGGCAAGAAGACCTTGCCAAATAACTACAGACCAGTCGCACTGCTTTCGATAATATCGAAAGTCATGGAAAAGGTAATCAGCATCTTCTAAATTATCTTGAAGGATTCAACATTAATGGCGATCACCAATATGGCTTTCGTAAACATAGATCAACAGGAGATCTTCTGACTTATATAACACATGTTTAGAACAACGCAATTGAACACTGTTGGCTAAACTATGCTCTTATGGTATGTCTGAAAAGTTCTGTTTGTGGCTCTTATGTTTTCTCAGAGCGTTCTTTACGAATGGCGGTCGACGGATTTCTTTCTAACACCTTCACTATCAACGCCGATGTGCCCCAAGGCTCCATACTGTCTCCTACTCTCTTTCTCATTTACATTAACGATCTACTGGAGAAGACCGGGAATCCAATCTACAGCTTTGCAGATGACAGTACGCTTATCTCTTCATTCACTTTGAACGCTCGGATATCGACTACTCAGGCGAATATCCGCAGACAGCAGGAGGTCGTTCAACTTAACGAACACCTGGAAGAAATTCTATCTTGGGGTGACAGTAACCTAAGTGGAATTTAACGCTACAAAAACCCAGGTGGCAGTTTTTTCCAAAAAAGTTAATGTTGCTGAACCCGAGATAGTCATGTCGGGGCACTCCATTCCCTTATCATCGTCACTCAATTTGTTGGGCATTAATTTGGGAGCAAATATGTGCTGGCATGAACATGTTGCAGGCATAGCAAGGAGAGCTTCTCGAAAGTTGGGAATATTATTTTGAACCAGAAAGCTTTACACCCACAACAACTATTAATTCTTTACAAAGCTCAAATTCGACCAACTATGGAATACTGCTCCCATGTTTGGAGCTCCGCTCCGAAATACACACTGCATCTGTTGGATTCTGTTCAGAGAAAAGCTGTTCGTCTGATTGGAGACTCGGCGGCCTTGATTCGCTGGAACATCGAAGAACGGTTGGGGACTTGAGTCTGTTCTACAACTTTTTTGATAGTAAGATACAAAACAGCTGTATTTTATGACTCAAAAGATACAGTCCTTTTACTTAAAGAAAGGCCTAAAAGTAAAGACAAATGTTTTTTCACTCTTACAATTCATCAGTCGTTTTTAACTTAATGTGTTTACTAAGTTGGGAATGCGGAATCTTTGGCACAATGGCACTACTCAGTATATATCACCACTACACCAAACACTCTATTTTTGCACTCGAGGCGCGTTTTGTTAACCATGTTAGCCATATTAGCGAAACGCGCGTCGAGTGCAAAAATAAAGTGTTTAGTGTAGTGGTGATATATACTGAGTAGTCTAATGTGTTTAAACAATTTAAGAATTGAGCAGCCTATTTGACATGAATTTTAAAAAAGATTGGCTCTATTGCTTTCACCTTTGTACTGTTTTGTATATTAAAGATCTCTAGCATTTTTAATGTAATGTAAGCCATATTACCTAAGTAGTTGTATTTCCAATCGAGTACATTATTATATTATAAATTTATTTATGACTTTCGTTGTTCTGTGTAGCATTAATTCACGTCAAACTAGGTAGAAAAAAAATTAAGCGGTAAACTTTATTCCCTATTATTTTGGCTATTATAGCAAGTTATGAAGCAAATATCTTAAATCGACAAAAATATTTACAGTTATCTGCATCATATATGGCTAGATCCTGTTATAAAGTGGTTTGGGTAATAATTTTCCCAGAATGCATAGTTTTCGGTGATATAAATAAAATCAATAGAGCTGATTAGATAGGTGTATATATAAAGTGCGTCTGGTTAGTTCACTATAATTAGAAAAAACGTCTGGCGAGGCAAGCTTATTCGAAAATTTCAAAATGGTACTGGGCATCGATAGATTTGTTGGCAAAGTTGCAGTAGTGACAGGCGCTTCAGCAGGCATTGGTGCTGGTATTGTAGAGGAGTTAGTAAAAAATGGAATTATTGTAAGTAAGAACTATGTAATATATTCAATGCCCGGCGTTTACGTTACGAGAAAATTTCTTATTATTATTTTTTAAAACCTTCTGCGATGCTGTTAGTTTACGCATGTTGCCAGCCTTAAAGTTAATTTTGATGAAGATCTTCACCAGGTTACTGAGGTTACAGGTACAATTCTTTTGGATTCCTCCTGTGTTAAATTAATTTAATGTAAAATCAATTGTGCAATGCCTTTAACATAAAGAAGTGTATTTTAGAAAAACTTAGCAAGTCTTCCAATTTTAAAATAAGGCACTTACTAAATCAAAATAAAGATAACGTTTCTGTCCCTAGAGTAAGATGTTACGTTGGGTCAAATATTTAACACAATAGCACTACACCACAGTTGTCACCATTACACCAAACACTTTATTTTTGCACTCTACGCGTGTTTCGTGAACCATAATCAGGAGCGAGAATTGATTCAATCGGTAAGTCAGTCAATTTAGTTAATCATCGCTCCTGAGGATGTTAACACTGGTAGCGAAACATACGTCTAGTGCAAGAATAACGTGTTTTGTATAGTGTTGATAATGTTATGTACTAAAATCTAACTTAAAACTAAGGAATAAAGTAAAATGCAATTTTTGCCAGTTTCTAGTCTCTTTGCTATTGCTTCCCTTATCAAAGGGAACCGAATTTGTGAGAAAATCCCCTTAAGATATTTTTGTATTTTTACATCTTTCCGAATATCTACATCAGGCATAATATCCTTTCCAATTAATATCAGTCTGCCCATCTGCAATACTGTCGGCGTTGTCACGATAACTCGAAAATGAAATGAGAACATCGATTTCAAATTCCATATAGTATTATAAATGTAGAAAAGAAACCTGTCGTTTCTGAGCGATATAGTTTCAAAGAAAGAGGACAAAAAATGCGGGGGTCGTTAAATATCGAAAAGTGTTGTGACAATTTTTATTGGTTTTTGGCTTCTATAATAGATAAATTTTGACCGTAAATATTTATAATCAAAGATATGAACGGTTAATAGAGTAGGGGCTAGGTTACTATAATATTATAGGTCCTTTTCAGGGTTTTTAAAGTCGAAAGATCCGAAAATTGTATTATTTTTCATTGTTCTCAAGTTTAGTGAAAAGGGTATGTGAATGGTTAATTTCAGTTGTATATACATACATATATATATATATATATATATATATATATATATATATATATATATATATATATATATATATATATATATATATATATATATATATATATATATATATATATATATATATATATATATATATATATATATATATATATATATATATATATATATATATATATATATATATATATATATATATATATATATATATGTATACATATATAAATCTTTTTGATGTATCTTGGGTTTTAGTTCATCAAATGAATATATTCGAGTTCTTTTGAATTTTTTTGTTATTATTTTGACGTTTCGCCCCTGGTTTTGGGCATTTTCAAAAAACAGTTTTATTTTGCCATGTCTGGAATTAAAATTAAAAATATATCACAGTCTTGCTTTAAATTATAAGAGTAACATTGGTTTACAAACATAACATAAATACAAGGAACAACTGTTTTTTCATAACTTAGTATAAATTTAACTTTTATTCACAAATTCCATATTTTTGATACCACAAAACTACATCCTTCTATCTCTCGACGTAGTGTCACTCTATACAAATCTAGTAATAAAAATTCTTAATGAGAAGTGGAATCTTATAAAAGAGCATACCACTTTATCAAAAGAAAACTTCATAGATGCAGTTAATACAACGCTTACAACAAATTATTTTCAATTTAATGACTCCTTCTACAAACAACTGGATGGCTGTGCTATGGGATCACCCATATCTGCCACCATCGCACAGCTTACCATGGAAAACGCGGGAAAAAAAACAACAAAATCCTAAAGTGGTACACTAAACCAACGTGGTCAGGTAGATATCTCAAACGACTCAAAATCTCAAAAAATAAATATAATAGTGGGATTGACCGATCGTGCCATCATACTGACCTCTCCGCAATTTAGACCGGTTATCCTCAAAAAAGTAAAAGAAATTCTATTATCAAACGGCTTCGAAATAAATGTCATAAACCAAATAATAAAAAAACGCACATACCGTCTATATAACATCACAAAAGATAACAACACAAAACCGAACCGAAACAACCAAACACAAAAAAAATACATATCACTACCATATATAAGAGACCTATCCGAAAAATTAAAATACTCATTAAACAAATACGATATATCTCTCTACCACAAATCCTACAAGAAATTAAACTATTCACTAAGCTGAAAGATAGAACACCCATAACAAAAGATTCCAACGTAGTATCTACTATCCCATGCGAAAATTGTCCAAAAAGGTACATAGGTATGACTAGCCAACTGCTAAAAAATAGATTAAACGGTCACAAATACACAAAAAACGCTACAACTTCACTCAACAGACACGAAAACGAAACAAATCACAGCTTTAATTACAAAGAAACCAAGATCCTAAATAAGGACCACAATTATCATAAACTGATAATTAAAGAAATGATAGAAATAAGGAGGGAAAAAAACGCGGTAAACGACAGAACTGACATCAAAGACCTAAGTTTAATTTACAATAACATCTTACTTAATTAGTGCCAATCTCTTTAAACTTAATAATAGTAGTAAAAATAAACAACTAAATAAATAAAAAAGCAAATAAAAACACGTCAAAATGAATATAAAAAAAAAACCCATCAAAAATGGTATCATACAAAAAAATAGTTCGTTCGCCAGCTACACACACATATTTTTTGCCAGTCTTAATACCAACCATCGACTGAAATACATCAATCACGGTCACTTATTTTCGAGGTACCAAAAATATGGAATTTGTGAATAAAAGTTAAATTTAAATTAAGTTATGAAAAATTTTAAAACAGTTGTCGTTCTTTGTATTTATATAATTATACGTGTTATGTTTGTAAACCAATGTTATTGTTATAATTTAAAGCAAGACTGTGACATATTTTTTATTTTAATTCCAGACATGGCAAAATAAAACTGTTTTTTTGAAAATACCCAAAACCAGGGGCGAAACGTCAAAATAATATAAAAAAATTCAAAAGAACTCAAAGATATTCATTTGATGAACCAAAACCCAAGATACATCAAAAAGATTTATTTACATAAAGGTTCAAGAAATCAAATCCATTATATATATATATATATATATATATATATATATATATATATATATATATATATATATGTACGTACGTATCTGTGTATATATATATATATATATATATATATGTATATATATATATATATATATATATATATATATATATATATATATATATATATATATATATATATATATATATATATATATATATATATATATATATATATATATACATTTATGTATATAAATCTTTTATTTTAATCTTGGGCATTAGGTTCTTTTGAGTAAAACACTTGAGTTTTTCTTCCTTTAAGAAGTTATTTTTAATTGACGTTTTGCTCTATAGTTACAGTATTCTCATTTTTTTTGTATTGTTTTTCATTTCGAAAAGTAAATTAAAAAGTATAAACATAATCAACTTACGGATGTAAACAACAATTCAAATCATAAAATATAAAAACATATAAAAAAATATATGCATTCCGCTACCATACAAAAGTGTTTTCGTCAGTTGCTCATCGTTGGCCATAGACCGAGATGTACCATATTGGTCTGGTTCACTTATTTTCAAGGTATGGATAATATAAAATATGTTTGATTAGTGACTTTAGTTTTTAATTAATTGTTATTGTTCGTTAAAAAGAAATTAAATCACTAGTTTATATGTATAGACAAGATAAGACAAAAGGGAAGTTTTCCTATATAGATTAAAAGAAGGTAACACATTAACCAAAATGCTTCATAGGTGAGTAGGTACAAAGAATAAGAAATCAACATATTTTTAAAACATTTGGTTCTATGATAAAAATTACATATTTTTAGGTTGACTTTATTTGATTTTCGTGTTCACTTGCGGCTACTTTTTTTATGAGCACAGCAGACTTACTGTAGATAATTCTTCAAATAACTATAAAATCTGCCTGTGCCCCGAAGTAATGATTCACCTGAATCGCTGAAAGTTGTACTCGTTGGAAAACGAAGTCTTCGTCAGTTAATTCCAAAAGTATAAAGTACTTTATTTAAACGAGTTCTAGCAGAGAATAACAAGCTAAATCTCCTATAGATTAATATATTAGCTAGACTTCTATTCCTAAATGCGTTTCTTAGGAACATATCCAGCGGGCAACATTCATTGAATACTTCCCACGTAATTATTTATAAAATAGACTTAAATCATCAATTTCAGAATATACAACCTGGATCGACATTTTCTCCCCAAATAATAATCTATGAGAGAAATACAATAAAAACGATGGGAAATGAATGAAAATCAAATAGTTCCTATAATACTATCACCAGCGGGGTGTGATGCCCAAAAGCCTCATTCATATGAAACATTAAGCGTCTGAACCTTAAGAAACATTTGTCCAGAACGGATATAATTTCGTGTGAGTTATTTGCAACTGCACGAACTGTTCCAAAATTCGTAGGAAACGCACAAATTCATCCAAGGTGAGATACTAGGGAAAGGACTTCTTCATCCTTATAATACCTAAGCATATCTGAGAGTCAGTGTTTCCGTTAGAGAGCGATAATCGTGTGAATATATCATAATAATAATAATGATAATATAAATATTAAATATATTTCAACGAAAGGTCTGGTGAGTTGCGACGAACTTATTTCGGGTACTAAATATTAATCATACCTTTTGAGATGCACTCTTTGGTGTGCATTCAACTTGATCATGCCAATAAATATTTGTTTCCAAGTTAACACCTAGCAAGATGAGTGACGAACTTAGCGGAATGGACTATTTCAACAATTATGGATCGGGCTCAGTAAAGTTAACTTCTAGTAACAATTGATACCTAGGTTGATCGAGCTTTGGATTCTACTTTGGTACCATTACCCAAAATACAATTTCTTCCAGGTCTTGGTTAACTTTTTTCGGTCTGGTGGTATTTGCACGAGCCACTAGTACTCAGGCTGTCAGAAGAAAACGGGTAGATGACAGCACGGAGTTCTAGGGTTCAAAGGCGTTATTACAAAGGATATAGAATATATCAACTATCATACTTAAAGAAAAATCTTTGAATAAATTTTTGGGTAATAAACCAAATTATCTAGACAAGCTATGCAATTAAACATGGTTGAATGTCTTAGATCTGTTTTATGCATTTGTGCCTACTGTTTTATTTATATAGAGAGGTGCGCGTTTGAATTTCCTTGGTGTTACATTCTTCCACTACGCGTGACATTCCCTAACTGGAGTTTAAGGGTCTTGATTATTTTTTTTCTAAAACGTTTCCTTCTTGTCATTTTTATGTAATTTATACAGTAAGGCAACTATGGCAAAAATCTAAGTGAATATTAAATTAGAACAAATAAGCAAGAAAATATGCTACTAGGTAGAAAAGGTTTAAATTTGATTCCCATACCTCTTAAATACTCTATGCTATGTATGGATGATGATAATACAGTCTGTTAAGTAAGAACTGATCCACAATAATTCATTTTTGGTGCTATTCAACAAAAAATCCCACCTTTGTCTACGACGCATTTTAGTAAAATTATCAGTCCGAACTTTCGTCGAAATCACGAAATGAGTGACTTGTTTAAACGTCGGTTCGAGGCAGTCTTTCTTGGTTCCCATCCAAAGGGGCCTAAAATAACACATTCCGCGACCGCTAAATATATTAAAAAGTGGATATCATTTATGAAAATATGGGTGTCGGTGTCGTTTGTAAAGAAGTGAGCAAAGCATTTCAACGACGCGAAAAATGCCGAAGATTTGCCAAAACGTGGCTCGGTAGGAAAGTCAAAAAACGAATCGTGTCTTTGTTTTCACGAGACCCAAAATTAACGCTGCGTCAAGGAGAGGCAAAATTAAGAAAATGGGGTTTGAATGTCTCCCATGAGACCATTCGACAACATTTTTGTGCTTATGATGTGAAATTCCGAAGCACGTCGAAGAAACCATTCCTAGGCGAAAATCACGTCGCGAAGCGGCCAGCATGGGCCAATCTCCGGATGCCAACCCTATTGAAAGCATTTGGTCCCTTGTAAAGAGAAAGCTCAAAGGAGGAACTCTGAACACTTTGACTCAGTTGTCTCGCGAGATTCAAAAAATTTTCAGAGTATGCACAAAATCTCGTCGACAGCATGCCTCGAAGATGCCAGGCGATTATTGATGCAGGAGGCGTAGGCGATTGGACAATTGACTAAGATAATTGCGCCGTTGTTAGCACACCAAATAATACATTGGTGGCAAAAAAAAGGTTCCCGAGACATATTTTTTTAAGAATACTAGCGGTCACGTTCTAAATTGACAGACTGTAGACGTAAATCAGTCTTTTCGTTATTTTTATTTCTTCTTGACCTAGAAATCCACGACGAGATTGTTTTAGGAGTTTTCATTTTAATTTAATAAGTAAATTTAAACATTTTAATAATAAAAAGCTATCAGCGAGGAAAAACTTCATAAGTAATTATTTTAGTGTAATTAGTACATATTACTCTCATAATATTTAATTTCTTGTCAATTTTTATTGGCGTCGACACTTTGCTTTAGTATGGAGATCTACGATAACGCTTTTCATATAAAAACAAGTATCATTGACAAAAATTTCTAGAGTCAATAGGCATACCTTGTTTGTAATGAATACTTCATAAAATATCAGCTACATTAGATTACAACCTCTTGATATTTTTGTATTATAATGCGGTCCTAAAGCTTCAGATAACTTGTTTATTTTAGTTAGTCTACCCTGAAAATACTGAGAATAATTATTAAGTCATAATTTTATTACCCAGAAATTTTAGTTTCAATAAAATATATTTTAGCATCATAATGTTGCAGAAAGAGTAAAGTTACTCTGTCTGTGAGAAAGATATATTTTTATTTTTTATAACTTTTATTCTTATGCAAACTTCAAATTAGACCGTTATTAAATAGTCCGATCAATCAGAATTTTAAATGGTCATTCATAGTTGAGTTGAAACTAGAATTTTTGAACAAAAATTAGTTTTAATACGTAGATCAAGTATCAATAATCAAAAATTGGAAATTGAGTGGAAGGGGTTGTAAAAAAAATAAAAAACTACCCCAAAAACTACTTTTTCGGAAATTTCTCGGAAGATATAAAAATTAGAAAAAAATGTTTCAAACAAAATCTATAGATAATACAATTATCTCTTTTCACGTATTTGCGATATAAAACGAGATATTTGCAAATGAAAATTGTTATTTGACGCACAGCTAGCTAAAAAATATCTGAATGTGAAAAAATTCATAAAAAATAAAAAATCATTATTTTTGTTTTAATCGTATCTATTTAAAATAACTAATTTTTTCAGAGAATTTTTTTATTAACTTTTTGAACAGTTATAAAAATTATATTTTATTGTTCAAATTGAAAAAAAAAAATTATCATATTACATTCTTTGAAGTTTTATCTATAAAATATACGCCATACTTTCAAGTCACATCCCATTTTTACCTGTGATGTAAATCTATTCTAAAATAAATTGCCCTTGAGGCTACGCTTTTGCGACTCGAAATTAGTCCCGAGAGAAAAAGTATATACTGTGCTCTGTCACTCTCGCAGAAGTTCAATCAACCTGATGCGTATACGCATCATTGGCACTACGCATGTGCTGCTCCGTAACCGGGCCCTAGTGGGATAAAAATAGCAAAATAAACAGAATTTCTGTCTTTTTTGATATATTTGACTCGGGACGAAAATTTAGGATTCCAGTTTTCTGACATAGACCAGGCAACACTGGCCAAAGTTTTATTTTCCAATTTATATATTTTCCAATATATTTTTCAACAAAAACTTTTTTACAAATTTTACACCTAAATCGCCCTACTTTTTTGTCCATTTCGTTTTTTTGGACGCAACTTTGATGCGCTCTATTATTTAAACAAATAGATATACAAGGAAGTGCTTTAATACTTTATTGTAGGAAATTTTTTGCTCTACAAATCTAAGTCAATAAAATTATCTGAGATTTCAACAGGTTTCGAGTTATTCATATAAAAATGATGGGGTCTCTCAAAAATTGGAAATTGAATGGAAGAGGTTGTAAAAAAAATAAAAACTACTCGAAAAACCACTTTTTCGCAAATTTCTCAGAAAATATAAAAATTACAAAAAAATGTTTCGAACAAAATCGATAGATAACACAACTATCTACAAAACCGCCAATTGCAGATATCTCGTTTTATATCGCAAATACGTGAAAAGTGATTTAAAACGATTTTGTAGATTATTGTACTATCTATCGATTTTGTCCGAAACATTTTCTTGTGATTTTTATATTTTCCGAGAAATTTGCGAAAAAGTGGTTTTTGGGGTAGTTTTTATTTTTTTTTACAACCCCTTCCACTCAATTTCCAATTTTTGACTATTGATATTTAATCTACGTTTTCCGCTATGAATGAACATGTACAATTCTCATTGATCGGACTAAAAATACCACTCCCATGTTTGAGGTTTCTACTCTCAAACATACTATGCATTTGTTCGATTCTATATTGATATCTATACCTATGTATATATATATATATATATATATATATATATATATATATATATGTATATGTATATGTGTATATATATATATATATATATATATATATATATATATATATATATATACATATATACATATATATATATATACATATACACTCCTGGATAAAATTAACGCAACAATATATTAAATCATACAAATCTTTATAATGAATTAATTTTAATAATTTTTTATGAACATTGGTTATACAAAAAGTTAGAAAAAACTTATTCGGATACTTTAAAAGTGAATTAGCTACCAAATTTCTCTATAAGGTTCGAATTAAAATTATTCTTAAGACCTAATAGCAAAATCGTTAAAATTATGTAATAACGAAAAAAATAAACTGGGACACTACTAGCAAAATTAATGGTGTAACTGGGACACTAGTAGCGTGTGTTGCCTCCTCTACTTTGGATGACAGCGTTTACGCACCTAGGCATGCTTCTAATTAAATTTTGGATAAAATCTGGAGGAATTTGCTCCCATTCTGTGATAACTGCATTTTCAAGTTCCCTCAGGTTTCTAGGTGCAGGTACTCGTATATGACGTTTCACATTTTTCTTAAGGTGATCCCATACATGTTCTATCGGATACAGATCCGGGCTTTTTGGTGGCCATTGCATAATCGGTATATCAGCTTGATTAAGATAATCGAGTACCTCCCTAGCCATGTGAGGTCGAGCGTTTGTCTTGCATAAACAGGAAATTGGGCCCCACAAAATGACCGAAGGGCATGACATGTTCTATTACAATATTCTCAAGATAGTAGTCAGCATTCATGGATCTCGTACGGACAGGAACTAACTCTGTGCGAGCATCAAAGCAGATGCCACCCCAGAACATAACAGAGCCACCGCCGAATGGAATCCTTGCAGAGATATTGCAAGGAGCAAATCTCTCTCCTGGTCTTCGCCATACTCGCTCACGACCATCTGGATGTTTTAGACTAACCCTAGTTTCATCTGTGAGGAAAACTTGTTTCCAATCATCCACAGACCAGTTTTCGTGATTTCGAGCAAAAGGTAATCGGGCAACTCTGTTCTCTCTAGTAAGCAAGGGCGCAGTGGCTGGTCTCCTACTGTTTAATCCAGTTTCATTTAACCGTCTTCTAACTGTGTTAGAAGAAATTGTGTGTGACATTGCAAACAGCTTCGAGTTCGTTTCTTATTATAGAACTAGTGACAGTCCTGTTTCTTAAAGCATATTGTCTTATAAAACGTTCATCTAGGTAACTAGTGCATCGTTTTCTCCCTTGCCCTAGCCTTCTAGAATAAGTTCCTACTTCATTCAAGCGTCTTACCATACGACCTATTGTGGAACGATGTTTGCCTAACAAATTGGCAACATAACTCTGACAATATCCCTTGTCCAATAAAACTGATTCTCGCACTACCTCGTCTTCAGTTAAATTCGTTGTTCGATTGATTTTTCTAATTTTTCGGGGTCAAAAATAAAACAGTCTACCACAAAAACGTATTACTTTGAAAAAATCTTTAAAACTGTAAACCTAAACGAATTGTTTTGATTTCTGTCATGAACAACGAAACAAAATATGTAAAGCCTACTATTCAAATACTCGATAAACTTTAAAACTGACATAAGAAAAAGATAAATTAATTTTCAGATTGTTGCGTTAACTTTGTCCAGGAGTTTATCTCAGTAATTACGAATCTGACAAAAGTTTTATAGAAAACTTTCTTGTAGACTCTACAATAATATACAAGTATTACTTAGTAACTTTTTATTGTTACCTCAATAATTAAGAAATTATAAACAAAATATAATGAAAATTTAGGAAATGAAAAACTATTTTTAATAACTTTTTGCCTATCAATTTTACAAAAAAAATGCATCAGAACTGTTTTATGAAGAATTAAAAGAAAAAAAAATTGACCTACTATCCTTCATAATTGTGAATATTTTTAAAGGTTTCTTAGCGTTGTAAAAGCAGGAAGATCAAAGGTAGGTGAGGTAACATAAATAGGTAGAAAAAAAATTACTGTTCCTTCATTTTTATACATATTATTTATATTATTATATTTTGTGTTCTTTTATTAATTTATTAATACAATTTTATATATCATTTTATTTTAAATAAATATATATTTAAATTTTTGTTAATTTATAATATTTTTTTATCACTGTTATATTTTATATTAATGCAATTTATGTTAAGATATAATAATATATACTAATATTTAATAATTTAGTAAAATATATAATTAGTGTTTATATTTTGGCGGTCAAATAACTTTTTTATACACTAAATAAATTATTAAACGTAATGCACTCGTGATAATTTTCGCTCAACCTACACTTTATGGAGATTATTCCAGAATTTTTTCAAAATGTTTTGAGCAGTACTTTTCGAGACAAAGTGGGTGAATAGGGCTTTTTGGCCATTTTTTAAAAAATAATGCAAAGAAAAGTGTGCGCAAGTATTACATCGTATATATTTTTAAACTCGTGTTTTCACAAGCTTTCATTTGACACCCCACTCGATGACTTGGTAATTTCAAACCTTAAGTCAAAATTTAACGTTCAAAACTACATGGCTCGGATTAGACCATTAATTTCTCTATTTGTGCTAAATTTCAACTTTCTATGTCAAATAGTTTCAGGGAAAATCGGTTGTGACAGACGGATAGACAGTCAGAACCAGAAATGATCCCATAGGTGTTCCGTACGGAACACTAAAAATATATTAATAAATTAATAAAAAAAATATATAAAAGAATAATATATACATAAAAATAAATCTCCTTTTGCAAAGGGAGGAACTTTGCAACGGTAAAAAATACTTAAAAATAATCAAAATCATAAAGAATAGTAGGTCAAATTTTTTGTTATAAAATTCTCTATAAGAAAGCTCTGATAGATTTTTTTATAAAATTAACAGAAAATAAGTTATTAGCAATAATATATATATTTCTTCATCCTCTAAATTTTTATAATTTTTTGTTTATAATTTTTTAATAATTAAAGTAACAACAAAAAGTTATTAAAAATGGTTGTAGATTATTATGTAATCTGCAACTTTTTAAAAATAAATTTTTGTCAGACTTACGGTTATCGGTAATATGAAAAAACCATTTATAACCCTATTTTAAATATGGCGATTAATGGGTACACCTAAAATGCACGGTTGATCTTCTGTTAACGACCAATTCGTCGAACTATTACGAATACGTAACGGTTTATTAAGGACAATATACGAGTAAATATGAAATTGGTAGAATTGTTGACGAGGACTAAAGGCACTAGAATTAAGAAACTTAAATTTAAAAAATAAAAATATATAATTGTATTTTTATTTTCTCACGGTAAGGTCACATGTAATTAGTAAATGACAATCTATAATTACCCAAATAGTCAGTATTCAATATAAACTTTGCTTGTAAAATCAATAATAAAATATCTATGTTAATTTGCTGTAGGTTGCCGGTTTCGCACGAAGGGTAGAAAAAATTGAAGCTTTAGCAACGAAACTAAGCAAAGAAAAAGGAAAGCTTCATGCTTTTAAGTGTGACATCACAAAAGAAGATGAAATCATCTCTGCATTCAAGAATGTTATTCAGAAGCTGGGAAACATCCATATTTTAGTTAATAATGCTGGACTTATGCAACAAACTGATTTGATAAATGGTGATACGAAAAAGTGGAAAGTGACATTAGGTACCATTTTTTTCTATCGATATATTAATTTCTTTCTTGCAACGGTAGTTAAACCTTGTATTTTAATATATTTTACTAAATAGGAGAGTTGAATGATAACTACCTGGCCTCTGCCAGAGATGGCGCTACTACTATATAAAATTATATTTTTCGTAAACATAACCTTTCACAAGAATCCTGTGAAATTTTAAAGTCGCTGCGTGATTTATGTTAGTTCAGGCTAGTGATTTTACAACAATGGAAAAAATTGAATATCGAGCAATGATTAAATATTCATTTTTGGAAAAGAAAAAAGTTTATGGGGACTCTGCATCTTCATTATCGACCATAAAATATTAGACAGCTGAATTCAAACGCAGTCGTACGAATATTTTTGATGAAGTGCATCCAGATGATCCAAATGAGGTCACCACATCAGAAATGATTAAAAAAATCCACGATATAGTGATAAATGATCGGGTAGTGAAAGTGTGTGAGATTGCTGAGACTGTGGGCATCTAAAATTGAACTTATTTGGATATGAGAAAGATTTCCGCAAGATGGATGTTGCGATTTTTCATAATTCATAATAACCACGCATGTGTGTCAACTTCAAAAGAATATTTTTCGATATTAAATAGCAATCGGAATGATTTTTGGCGTCGATTTATAACTGTTGACGAGACATGGATTCATCACAGCACACCAGAGACCAAAGAGTAGTCCAAGCAGTGGGTTTTTCGTGGAGAACCAGCGCCAAAGAACTTTAGCGGCCAACAAAGTCATGGCGACATTATTTTGGGATGCACGGGCATGATCCACGTCGATTGATGAAAAGTATTATGTCAACTTATTAAATCATTTCAACAATGCTGTGAAAGAAAAATATCCGCATTTGGCGAAGAAAAAAATTTCCTTTCATCAAGATAATGCAAGCGTGTACTAGTGTGTTATTGCCATCGGAAAATTCCAACAGTTAGGATACAAATTGCTTTCGCATGTGCCATGTTCGCCAGATTTAGCCCCCAGCGATTATTTCCTATTTCTGAATATGAAAAAATGGCGCAGCGGAAAAAAATTTGCCCAAACGATGAGGTGATTGCTAAAACAAACGCTTATTTTGAAGGATTGGAGAAATCGTATTTTCTAGATGAGGTAAAAAAGATAGAAAAACGTTGGAGAAAGTGACTCGAGCTAAAAGGAAACTACGTTGAAAAATAAAATAAATTTTATCAATGCCAGGTACTTATCATACAACCCGCGTAATTTAATAGTGTTTCGGTTAATAATTTCGATTTTGCTAAGAGATGGCTTTACTAATACACTTGTTGGTACAGACTAGTGGCATCTATGACGTTTTGGAAGGTAAACATACGCCATCAAAAGCCAGTTCGTTAATATAATTGTCATTGTGCAAAAAACATAGTTCTTCATAGCTTTGAATATATCGTGTTTCGTACAAGAAAAAGACGTTTTGCAAGGAAGTATAATAATCTCTCATTTGAAGAAAACGGCTGCTGAAAGTTATCGATTGTTGATTGTTCAATATCACAACTAATGCGCAATATATAAGGAAAGAAAACTTTGCTGTGTACGAGTATTTGGTGGGATAGTAGAGGAGCTGTGTATTACGAACCGCTGAAACCTGGTGAAACGATTTCTGGCCTTCGATACCGACAACAACTGATAAAGTTAAATCGAACATTGAAGGAGAAACGACCAGAATACGCTCAAAGACACGATAAAGTCATTTTTCAATATGACAATACTCGGCCCCATGTTGCAAAATGTGTTAAAAAACTATTCGTCTTAGCCCCTTCAGACTACCACGTATTTTGATTGATGCAGCACAAACTATCAAAACAACACTTACATTCTTACGAAGAAGTGAAAATTTGACTTGGTCAATGGTTGGCCTGTTGGCCTCAAAAGATGAAGTTCTTCTGGTGCGGAATCCGTTCTTTGATAGAAAGATGAGAAAAAGTCATAGCTAACGATGGCCAAAGCTTTAATTATTAAAGTAACTCATTTTGTGATGGAAATAAACGCTTAAATGTTGCGAAAAAATCGAGATTATTAACCGAAACACCATAGCACATATGAATGAATTTCAAACCCTGGCGGATAAAATTCCACTTTGTCATACTAATTAAGAAAAAATTAAAAAAAAACTGCATAGTAAGACGCCGCGAATAGTCCTATTGAAAAATAAACCCATGTATTTTAAGAAATTATTCTATGTTGATTAATTTCAGTGTGTCAATGCAGCAAAAGTTTATGGTGTCAAGAATGAAATTTTTTCCTATATATTCGTTCTGGAAATATCGATTTCTCTTTATACATGTTAACCACCTTTTCATACCCAAAAAGCTTTCTGTATAATAATTTTTAGATTTTTATTAAACTTACCCTAAGCAAGATAATTGGTTTAGGATAAAGAGTTATAGACTCTTCCATTTAAAAAGAAATTCGGAAATATACGCTTTTAAAGGCAAAAATTATGAATGACTTTTGTTATAATATTGTCAATACTTTATTTCACCCAAGTATTCGTTGTATTACTTGTTCATTATACAATCAATTACAGTCTGTCAAGTAAGGATGTGTACGCGATAATTCATTTTTTTTTTATTATATTTGTTTATTAATCAAATGACAACAAATGTCATTTAAAAAAAATGAAATTTTTTTTAACAAAGGTCGCGTGATTCTCTACCAGAATTGATAAAAAATATTGAGAAAAAAAAGATCTATTTGGATTAAATGGCATAAAATGATGGAAAATTCAAAATTTATATAACAAATTCAATTGTGCCCACTAGGTTCAATATCTTTGTACCACAATTTCAGGGTATTTTTGCTATAACAAAAGGCATATTTTCTGAAAGTTTCAAGCCGATCGGTTCCCTTAGTCGATCTGTATAATGAAATGAAAAAAAAACAGTTTTTTGATACCCCAGAGAGGATATAATTATAATATTGCTGTATTTAAACTATGCAATTTCAAGTGCTTTTTTACTGTACTATTTAATGCAGTTTAAAAGAAGGATTTTGAATACCTCTATGGAGTTGAACCTTAAACAATTTAGAAATATTTTAAATTAAAACAGAAAAAATTAATCTTTGTTAATGTTTTGAACTTCATCCAGGTTGCTTGTCCTATGTATTTCTAAAGTGGGTTATGTTTTATTTACTATAGTATTTAGATGCTTTTGAAGTTTTCATTTCCAATTATGTATTGAAATAAATCTATTTATTCTAGATACAAACGTTTTGGGTCTTTGCATCGCTACGAGGGAAGCAATTCAAAATATGAAAGCAAATGGTACAAAAGGCCATATTATTCATATAAATAGTGTCGTCGGCCACGTAGTTGTAGATTATCCCGGTGGAAATCTTTATAGTCCAAGTAAATTTGCTGTTACTGCTCTGGCTGAAACTTTAAGACTGGATATAAATAGAGAAAAATTGCCCATTAAAGTAACAGTAAGTAAAGTATTGAAAATATTTTTTTTTTAGTTATATGTAATGTGATAAAAATAGAGAGTTAAATTTGTACATATAAAATTCTATTATACAAAGTGGCACAGAAATTTGTTTATACTTGAATCTACATGTTTTTAATTAGCCAAGACTTATATAACTTTATCACATTTTGGAACGGTTGCTCATCTATACAAGACCTAGCAACGTACATAACCATCAGGGCATATAGTTATAAAGGGTATTACTTGGAGAAAAAAAAGATAATACTAAATGATAAGTTACTTACAAAGGGCCAGGGGGCGTTAATCAATAAACTGGAAAACACCAAACCGCGAGTCGAAACTCTCTTATTAAGGGATCAGTTCACCTTAAACGTCCAAAAAAGATGTTTTTCTCTGATTTTTCCTAGCGATATCTATTGTAAATAAAATATAATAATAATAAGAAAAATAGTAATTCTTTTTGGGCTGTATTAATACACTCTTGAAATATAAGAAAAATTTTTTTTCCAATGGTTTTTTTATGAAAAACATAGTATATGTGTGTCCCTCCGAGTGTGTGTCCGTGGAGTTGACATTTTTTCAGCTTTATCTGCTCTGAAACATAAAACCAAAAAGATTTGCTATCTGTAGGACTGTGGCTGTCGCCCGAACTAGATATATTCACTTTTATGCAAAAATAGCAAAATGGTGGATGTCAAAAAAAAATTGTAAAAATGTAGTTTTTTTACTATTTCTTATGCCAAAAAAAGTAGTAAAAATGACAATCTTGACTTTATTCTAGTTCTAGAGTCACACATGTGCTGAGAAACGCGTTTAAAAACTAACCTGAATTAACTTCGAAACATGCTTCGAAATAACAATCTGGCTAGGCTTCAAGGTCCTCTTGCGCTTAAAAATTCAATAGAAAGATCTCATATTGTGAATAACATTTTACAATTACAGTAGGGAGCAGCTATGTTTAGGAAAGTAGGAAGCACGTAAGAGGGGCAGAGCGAGCGCGCGTGAAGAGACCAGCGTTTGGAGACCGACTTAACAACGTGCTAAAATATATAGAAGGAATGCTCGGATCCTTATAAAATTTTGGGACAACATTTTTCATAGCATATACTTTCGAAAACACTTATAACAAAAATTAAATTTTTTCAAAGTGGTAAAGTGGACTGACCACTTAATTGAAAAAAACAATAAAGTATTCCATATTCTCAATGTAAAGCCACACAATCGGTTATATATGCGAGGCATTTTAACATAACAATTGTCATCATGTGCGTACAAACTATTTTCAATATTAAGTATCTATGCGGGCTGACTGATGGGGCTAGAAAAAGTTAAATCTTAAAGTTTAGAACTCTAGCTTGTATATATAAAGCAATCTCCAGCTAACTCAGCTTAACTCTCAAATGTCTTCAAATAAAAAAGGATATATAACGTAATGCTATGATTTTTTAAAATAATATTTAATTTTTATTATGTTCTTAGTATCGTACAAAAAAATCATTCTGGAGAAAGGTGTCTAAAAATTTTGTTTGTTTATTTAAATTAAGAAAACCTGTCCAGAGAGCGCAGCCAAAGTAAACTTTGTAATAATGTATTGATTGAGGAATAGATACAAAATTAAATAAGTGGGAAGATGATCAACTACTATTTACATACCTTGACCTCTATGCACTTTTACTTTCTTTTGTGAGGTTTAGCACACATTTTCAATTATTTGCCAATAGTGCGGCGCAAAATGCTGCAGAACTAATTTATCAAATTGTGTCGAAACCTGGGAATTGGCCCCTAAGTTCTTGTCATATCAAGCCATGATAATATTTTCTGTGGCAATACATAAAGTCTGCCATCTGCAGTAACAAACGGTCAACTGGTGAAGCAGTGAAAAAAACACTGAACTATCGTTGATATACGGCTCAACGGACCCTAAAACCTAACTAAAATTTAGTTAAAAAAATTCAACAAAATCAAGGTAGCAGTTTGAATAATGGATTTAATGAGTAATTCGATCTTTTGTACTTCAATATGAAAAACCATATTTTTGAGAGCAATAACATTTCTCGATTTATTAATAATTAAAATTTTAGCGCCATATCTAAAATATATTTATTTAAATTAACGTCAAACAATGTATACGACGTAAATACAATGGGACTATTACAACAAACTTATCAGTATTACTAAGTTTATTTAGTTTTTTTTTTGGGCTAAAGTGCAATCATTAATTTTAAAGTTAAATAATTTTTAAATTTGTGTTTAAATACTACTTCGAACTAGTTATATAAGTATCTGATAACTGATTAATAGAAATATATTTGATGAAAACACTTGAATTTTTTTTTGTAACATCATCAATAATATTTACTTTGTGAAGGTTATTTAGAATTCAAAAATAAGACTACAAATATATTTTAATTAAACAGATGAAGAAAACAGGGTCTTGTTGCCATTAACAGCGGAGGAATGACCAGAATTGAAGGGAGACAAAAATTATTTATTTACTCACTCGCCTTTATATTGCTTACATAATTACACAATTAGTGTTCCGTACGGTAATTGCTTTTAAAATAAAATAAAAATATATCTCGGAACAAGAGCAACTCACCACTCGGTTACAGTTAATTCCACTATACGTCAAGAAACAGTTTTCATAGTTTTTTTTTTATACCCGATAAATTATTAAACGTAATTTACTACTGATAATTTTGGCTCAATGTACAGTTTATGAAGAATATTCCAGAATTTTTTCGAATTTTCTTGATCAGTACTTTTTGAGATAAGGGGGGACATCGATTTTTGGCGATTTTTTAAAAATAACACAAAAAAGTACGCAAAACTATTACATCATATATATTTTTGAACTCGTGTTTTTACAAGCTTTCGTTTGACATCCCACTCGATAACCTGGCAAATTTTTTTTTTTTCGCTTTCAATTTCACCCCCCAAACCTAAACTTAAATTTAACTTTCAAAACTACATGGCTCTGATGGGGCCATCACTTCCAATATTAGTGCCAAATTTCAACGTTCTATGTCAAATAGTATCACAAGCTTTCACACCCCACACCCGCTCTCGATGCCCTGGTAAAAGAAAAATTTTTACTTCAAATTTCACGTCCCAAAACTAACCCCTCAAGTCAAAATTTAACCTTCAAAACTACATGGCTTTAATCAATCCATTAATTCCTATATTTGTGCCAAATTGCAACATTCCACGACAAATAGTTTCGTAGAAAATCGGGTGTGACATATGAATGGTCAGACAGAGACTGACTACTTTAAATCGAAATTAACTTTCAAAACTTTTCAAACTATCAGTTCCTATAATGGTGCCAAATTTGAACTTTCTATGTCAAATAGTTTCAGAGAAAATCGGGTGTGACAGACGGACAGACGCCGAAGTGATCCCATAACATTTACATCTTCGTACGAACCAAAGCGATGCTCAGCAAGTGCGTGACTCATTGGTGCAAACAAGTGGTAATCGAAAGAAGCCAAGTCTAGTGAGTAAGTCGTATGGGGTAGAACTTTCCAGCTGAGTGCTTTCAACGTGTCGCGAACTGGTTTTGTCGTATGTAATGGAGCATTGTCATGAAGAAAAATGACTTTGTGTTGCCTCTGTCGGTATTCTGGCCTTTTTTCAAGCAGCGAACGGTTCAAATTGGTCAATTGTTGGTAACATTTAGTATTAACCGTTTCCCCAGGTTTTGACAGCTTGTAATAGACCACGCCCCTCTGGTCCCACCAAACACAGAGCATCGTCTTTCTGCCAAAGCTATTTGGTCTTGCGGTCGATGTGGATGGTGCGCCTGGATCTACCCATGATTTTTTGCGCTTGGAATTCTCAAAATAAATCCACTCTTCATCCCCTTTAATTATACGATGCAAACATGACTACCTTTTGTACCGAGCGAGCAAAATGTCACACGTGTTTTTGCGCTTTTCCATTTGCCTGTCGTTCAACTCATGTGGTACCCATCTAGCGGTCTTCTGAATCTTTCCCATCTCTCGTAGCCGATTGGAAACAGCTTGTTTACTAACCCCCAATTGCTCGGCGAGTTGTTTTTGTGTTTGCGAACCATCTTCGTCCAACAATGCTTGCAATTCCACATCTTCGTATTTTTTGGCGGTTTTCTATTCCTTGTCTGCAGCATCGAAGTCACCATTTTTGAAACGCCGAAACCATAGTTCACACGCATCTTGCGATGGAGCATGTTCATCATAAGCTTCTCGAAGTAATCGGTATGATTCAACAGCAATTTTCGTCAAATGAAAACAAAAAATTAATGCTGTCCGCGAATGCTCTTTGTCCGGTATAAATTTCGACATATTGAACACAACAACACAACACTATGCACACACTTTTCCAATTTATCACTCGTGCGCGTCTGACACTTGTTGATGACACAATAAAATGGCGCAGAGTCAAATCTTTATAACACACCATCTGTTGTCTGAAATCCGCATTTCATACTTGTACACCTGGTAAGCATGTGTAACCTTTGTTAAGTAACCATGACATAAATCTAATTTCAAAGGCCACTATTGGATGTACTGAGAATGTTTTATTTTAAATTAAAATCATTTTATGGAAATTCTATATATTATCATTTATGATTAGTATATAGCAAAGGTGCCATATTTACTGTCAGAACTGAAAAAACTGAAAAATCAACACACCAAACATTAACTAGTTTGGCTACAAAACATTTAGAATTTTTAAAAAATTTTAAAAAATTTTTATATATAACATAAATCTCTCGTGGATATAAATGATCCTTAAATTTATGAGTTGACTATTTTCCTACTTTGTGGCGTATTTACAACTTCTGCCTACTCTAGTTTTTTTCCTGTTAGTTTTTCCTAGCTATTAACATATTACTTATTTTTTAGAGTTTAAGTCCAGGATATGTTATATCAGAATTCGGGTCAGTAGCAGGACTTCCGGCTGAAATACCAATTCCTCCATTATATCCTAAAGATATCGCTGATGCAGTCATTTATGTTATATCTACACCTCCACATGTAAATGTAAGTCTGACAATTTAGTAATAACAGAACTAATAAATTAAATTTTTATTTATATTTTTAGCCAGGTCGCTGTACGGAGCGATCCGAACCCTTTAATAAAATATGACTGACTGTTTTATTTAGGGGTTGGTGTAATAACGAAGTCTTTGTAAAACCGATAAGTTAATCTAAATATCAACAAATACAGGATGGGCTATCTCAAGTTATTCATCTTCACGCTGGTGCTTAATGATGACATCAGTGAACAATATGAACATCGTTTCCTTACTTTCGTTACATTTGTATGTAAACGCCTTTCGATATTTTTACGTTTCTTCGTGTTTTAGGCCCCTTAGATCACTAAGAACATAGTTTATATTTTGACACGATAAAGCTCTACTAATATAAGATACCGTTTTCAAATTTAGTACACAAATAATAGTTGAACGGGGTAGGAGTCGGTGAATTTTGTGTATTTTCAATATCACTATGGGTATTTTTCTTGATTCCGGTAACAAATTCTAAGCACAGTTGTTTAGTCAAATACCTAATAGTGCTGTAAAAAAAGCATTTGAAATTGCACAGTCTAGATACAGCAATATTATGATTTTATCCTCTCTGGGGTATTACCAGGAGTATTGTCCTGAGTTTGTGCTCTTTTACTTATAAACAATTGAAGCTTTCAAAACGCGTTTTTTGTGCTTAAAATGTGAATAACTCCGGTTATATAAGTCGGATCGAGAGGAACCAAACTTTTCGTAATAAAATTTCCAACAAATCCTCATTAGTTTTAAGTCGCTCAAGTGCGTACATAACTTACAAAATTGAAATAACTGGCAAAAAACCTGCTTTTTTTTTTCATTTTATTGTACAGGTAGACTAACTGAACCGAACGGCTCGAAACTTTCAGAAAATATTTCTTTTCTTATAGCAAAAACACCCTGAAATTTTGGTACCAAAATATTACACCCAGTCAGCACACTTGAATTTGTTATTTAAAATTTTAATTGCCCACCATTTTATGTCATTTGGTCCAAAATGGATCCTTTTTTTTTTCAAAATTTAGGTCTTGACGTCAGCTTTCCGATACCATTGATTAAAAATTTTTTTCAATTTTGTAGGGCATGTATGCACTTGAGGGATTTAGAACTAACAATGATTTGTTAGACATTTCATTACGAATAGTTTGTTTTTTTTTGTCTCGATTCGACCTATATAATCGGAGTTATTCACATTTTAAGCTTAAAAAACGCGTTTTGAAAATCTTAATTATTTATAAAAAAAAAATGACAAGTTTTTCGAGGTCCCAAATTCTGGACAATACTCCTGATGATAACCAAGAAAGGATAAAATCATAATATTGCTGTATCTAAATTATATCTATCTCATCATTATTTTTTTTTCTGCACTATAATGGGTTAAAAGTGCCAACGAAGATGTTAGAGGAATTGCTTCACATATATCATCTTAGACATTCTTTTGGGAGTTCGTAGACTAGAGGAATCTTAAAATTATTTTGTATTATTTTCAATTATTTGTGGTCAAGTTTATATGGATTTAGTGACGTGTAGGAGGAGGGTAGTTCAAATTAGAGGGTGGTCTTTTTTTTCCAATAATTAATATCTATCCACCTACTCATCACTTCAAATATTGCTTGGATTAAGTTCTTCTTTGCTTGCTTTCTTTTACATGATGCCGTAGTTACAGCCCAAGACTCCTCCCCAAATAGAAGCACCGGAAAGACGTAGCATTTGAGAAGCCTTATTTTGATTTTTAAATTGAGATTATGATTCCTGAACACTTTGGCCAGTTTTGTAAAGGTTGCTTTCGCTTTTTTAATTCTACATCGAATCTCCAATGAGTGGTCCCATTTTTCATTTACTGTGGTACCCAAGTAGCAAAAGATATTGACTCTATCAGCCTTTTAGTGGTTAATATGGAGTAGTCCTTATAATGCAGAGTTTTTGCTTATGATCATACGTTTAGTCTTCTTTCTATTTATATCTATTCCGTGTTCTCGAATGACATGTGTTACTCTGTCCATCAGCACTTGTGGGTTCTTTGAATTGTCTGCGAATATTATAGTGTCATCAGCGAATCTAATGTTGTTAATGCTTTTTCCATTAATGTTTATTCACTGAGATATCGTGTAGTTCTATGCTAAATATACGTATCCTTTGCTGTGCCCTGCATAATACAAAAATAGATAATATATCTAGACTGTTTTCAGAATCCCTTTAAATGAGAAGCTTTATAATGTCTGTCTCTCTCAAATCTTACTGGAAAACTACTTAATCAACTTTAGTTGTTTGCGTAAAATATACTTCCAATTTGGAGAAAAATATTAAATATCTACAAATAAGATGTATATATGAAAAGAAGATATGACATCCTGTTTATAAATTTTGAATTCATTATATTATTAAATTCCTAATATTTGTTTTTAAATTTCTTTACAGGTTAAAGAGCTTACCGTTGTTGCAGTTGGAAGCTAAGCTACAAATCGCTTAATAAGAAGCACTCGTACTATATATATATATATATATATATATATATATATATATATATATATATATATATATATATATACGCATATGTGTGTGTGTGTGTGTATATATATCGACCTATATGTTCTAAATTTTTCAGGTACTTTTAACGTACCTAATTAAAATGTAAATTATGAGCATGATCTAGCTTGACCATATGAAACAATTAAATAAAATTTCAGAAGAAAATATAGTTTTATTTCTTATTTTTCGAGTAAATTATCCAAATAAACTTATTTTGTTTTATGTAAATGTTTTTTGACTATTTAGCAAGATCTAAAAGTTGCCCTGGTCTCGACTGAGATTTATCTAGGCTTTACTAATTCTTTGTGTGTACATGTATTTTTCACATATAATAACACTGGTTAACATGATTTTTATGCTGAATTCAAATATGTTAACAGATTTCTTCTATCAGGCATAGCTTTCTTGTGACAGTCATTTTTGTGTAATATACTTCTTTATATTAGGATTTCATTGTTATAATTCCTGTAAATATGGAAGTGGGAATTTGTATTCAGAATAATTAGGCACCAGATAGACTTATTCATGTTGAAACATGTTTTGACTCTGTCCAGGCTTAATGATGTTTACAAATATTGTACTTTTTTTTAGCAAGCAGAGGGCTAGTAGCCAGTATTGCAATTGCAGTGAGTCTGGTAACACATGTACCTACTTATTTTTGTTCCGTTTATTGTTTTTATTTGTAAGTTTTTTTATATATGTTTCAAAATGCCAAGAAAGTATGTAAATCAACCAAACAATTTCTGCTACGTGCGTGGTGAACTGACTTTCAAGTCTCAAAGGCAAAATTTTACACCGCGATTTTGATAAAGACTGGGCCCCCACTGGTTGCAAAAATGTCATCATATGTTGTTTTCAGTCCGTATGATTTGGAGGGAACAGAAGGACCATTTAACTGATTGTTATTTCTGCTTAACTAACATTAAAGGAATTACGTCCAAAACAAAATATACAGTTAAGTACCCCAATTTGGCAACTGCAATTAGACCTGTGCCACATAGTAAAGAGTATCCAAAGTTTCCAGATTTCATGACCTTAAGTGATCACTCCGACTCCGACCCAGAATGATTTTATACGGGATTTAAATTTGTCTAAACAGTCAGCTGAACTTTTAATTTCCAGACTCAAAGGTTGGAATCTACTCCAAAAAGATACAAGGATGTGCGTTTATCGTAGACGCCATAGTGATTTCAGTGACTACTTCTCTAAAGAAGGCCATGTAGTTTTTTGTAATGATGTTTGTTCAGTAATGGAGGTTCTTGGGCATCAACACCAGTCAGATGAGTGGCGATTGTTCATAGACTAGTCGAAAGTCAGTTTGAAAGCTGTACTACTCCATAATGGGAATGAAGTGTACTAAATATAACTGTGGTGATTTGAAGGTTATAGCTTTATTGTTAGGTTTGCAACTTGGATACACGAAATTCTGCTGTTTCTTGTGTGAATGGGATAGCAGGCATAAAGAGTCTCACTACATAAGGAAACAATTGCCTAAACGTAAATCTTATTCCTGGGCATAAAACTGTATCAAATACCCCATTAGTGGATCCCAAAAAAGTGTATTTACCTCCCCAGCACATAAAACTGGGGCTTATAAAAAATTTTGTAAAAAAATGGATAAAGGTTCTACTGCATTTATGTATTTGAAATCTAAATTTCCTAAAGTAAGTAATGCAAAATTGAAGGGAAGAATTTTTATATGGTCCCAGATAAGATCATTAATATCAGATGATGGACATTTTGAGGAACTGTTACATCCACCGGAAAAAGCAGTTCGGAAATCATTCAAAAATATCTGTTGTGGATTTCTTGGCAATAATAAAGACGAAAAATATAGTGATCTTCTGACTTCATACAAAGAAATGGGCTGCAACAAGTCCCTAAAAATTCACTTCTTGGACTCCCACCTAGACTTCTTCCCTGAAAATCTTGGGGCTGTCTCTGATGAGCATGGTGAGCGTTTTCATCAGCAGATTTCTACTATGGAAAAGAGGTACTAAGGCAAATGGAGCCCCGGAAGGCTGGCCGACTACTGTTGGACCATGAAAAGAGATATCCCGAAGGCAAAATAGGACAGAAAATCGTCATATAAAACTTTTTAGGTTAGACAAAATTAGCCGTGTATTTATTATTCAGTGTTTTGTAAATACTAATTATTTCAAAACTTTAAACACGTGTCACAAAAAAATCCTGCCTGATAGATAAAATCTGAGAACATATTTAAACTCAGCATGGAAAAGATAAATATATTCCGTTAATTTAGCCCTTGTGAAAAAAAAAATTGTAGACCAGTGTTATCGAATGCAAACAAAATTTTTTGTGAAAGTAGAAAAGAAAATTTAAACAACTATTTAAGATCACCACTTATTTTTATTGTATTAGAGCTGACAATTGTTTCGACATACTCTCTTCTTCTAGAGCAAGATGTAAATTTATTGCGGTTAATTTACATCTTGCTCCAGAAAAAGACACATTATGTCGAACCAATTATCAGCTCCAATACAACAAAAATAAGTAATGTTCTTAATTAGTTGTTTAAAATGTCGTTCCTAGTTATTATGGATCTTCATCAACTGACTAACGGCTAAGTCCGTGAAGTATTTTTTTGAAACTCTGGGATATAACACGTAGGCTGAAAAGTTTTTGGTCTAGCTACTTAAACCACATTTTTTGCAAATTTCGACTTAATTAATCAATATAGTCCCTTTCAAGAGCAATACAATCAGTTGCTAGTTGTAATACACTAAAATAGAATCATAATATAACAGTTAAAACTAATCCTTGTAGAGACTGACAGTAATCATTTTCTATGATTCTATGATGAGCTTAGGTTACTGTTAATCCTGAAGTTAATAAAATGAGAGTGTTTAGTAAGGGAATTTCTAATGGATTGAAGGTATTGATACCTTTTGGTGGTCAATTTATTCCTAATTCAATTCTTGGAACAAGTCTAGCATGAAGAAATGCTCAAAAAATGCTAAAAAGAAGAATACTTTTGATGTAATAAATAAAATTATTCCTCATCGTAATCCTAGAGTTACCTTCCTAGTATGTAATCCTTGGAAAGTCTTTCTCGAATAACATCTCGTCATCATTGGTATATTAATAATAAGTTAATTAATATTCCTAAATATAAAAAAATGGGTGAGTTGCTTTTCTAACATTTCTATACCTTTCTTATAGAAGGATTTGTCTTTACCTTCAAAATATGTCTCAGTTTCGCCGATAACTTCTTCATTGGAGCCAAATCTCTTTCCCGACAATATTTCTTTGAAGTCTGCGAATAGATAATAGTCGCTAGGGACCAAATCTGGAGAACACGATGGACGAGGAAGCAATTCGAACTTCAGTTCATGCAATTTTGCCATCGTAACCATTGCCTTGTGACACTAATCCGACGGAACTTAATGAAAGAACACTTTTTTCTTGTTCTTTCTTCGTTTCTTTACGATTTTTGCCTTCAAACGCATCAATAACTTTATATAATATTTGATTTTGATGGTTTTTCCCTTCTCAGCATATGTAGTTGATGAAAATTGTTCCATGCGCATCTCAAAATACAGAGGCCAAAACCTTCCTAGCCGACTGTTGTGTCTTTGGTAGCTTCGAGCGGCTTTCGCTGGCTGCTGTTCACTCAGCTAACTGCCGATTTGATTCCAATGTGTAGTGGCGGATCCATGTTTCGTCCATTGTCACATATCGCATGAGAAATTCCTTTTTATTGCGCTTAAACGGGTCCAAACAGCGCTCAGAATCATCAACACGTTGTTCTTTTTGATTCACTGTGAGCAAACGCAGTACCCATTTCGAACAGAGCTTTGTCGTGCCCAAATAATCATGCAAAATATGACCAACACGTTCTTTTAATATCTTTAGGGTGTCAGCTATATCACGCAATTTTACTTTACGGTCATCCAAAACAATTTTGTGGATTTTTTTATGTTTTTCGGTGTAACCACCTCATTTGGGCATCCAGAGCGTTCAGCAACATTTGTATCTGTACGACCGCGCTTAAATTCAACATACCAGTAAATGATGAGTGATTTTCCAGAAGTAGAGTCCTAGTAACACTTATCAAGCCATTTCTTTGATTGAACGGTATTTTTTCCTATCAAAAAACAGTGTGTAATCAACACAGGAAATTTGATTTTTTTTCATTGTTTTGCAAATATCAAGAGTAGTATCACTAAAACCACTGTAACTTGTAAACTAATCGTCGAAATGTCATGAAGTGACATGTATCGTTTGAAGATTGGTATTTCCTAAAAATCATATGAATTTTTTGAAAAGGGCGACATCTACGTGTCAGACCAAAAGTTTTCAGCCTACGTGTTATATATTTATAATATATTTCATTTCTACGAGTTTGTTTTAACAAAAATCTATTTCTTGATTACTTTTTTACGGCCACAGCTGCTAGAAATATTGGACCTAATATCGATTTATAAAAAGCTCTTCTTTTGGCATCCGCCTCGCGTTTAAACAGAGCCCCTCGATCCATGGGATTGTCTTACACGTCCTCGAGTTTGGATGCTCTATTACTTATTATTTAAACAGTAGAGTTCACCATTATGTTAATCTGGAAATTAACTTGCATAACTCTACCCTACGATTTTTTTAGTACTATTTTTAACGCTTCAAAGTATTCAGGCTCAAATATCTCCTTCCTTTTTACAGTCAGCCTCGTTCAGCCTTAGTCATAAAGATTCGTTAGATTATCGATTATATCCGGTTTCCTTCAGATTGAGAATTATCGAACTCTAAATATCCACAAAAAACAGGGCCTAGACCAGTCACTCTAACGTACGGTATTTCGTCCGATAAAACCATCCAGAACTCTCCCCTCGTTGTTCGTAATCTTCCTGCTCAGCTCCTCGACAACGGTTTTGAGCTTCATCCCGTGATCACCAAAAAAGGGCCACGATTCCACCTTTAAGAACTTGACGCCTTAGGAACTTGTTTACTCGACGAAGTTTGCTGCAAAAACCTCTACTAATTAAAATAAAATTGCAAAGATTATCTTCTTCTTCCGACTTATACCCAGGCACTTTTGCCTGCTATTTTTCTCTTGCTATCCATACTATCCTGTTGTTTGTCGTTCTTTCTATGCGTTGATCCCATTCCACTTTTCTTTCTCTAATCCACTGGTTGATATTATGTCTCCCCTCCTTTCTCTATCGCTCAGTGTTTTCTTTGTACAGGGTGAGTCAACGACAAAGTAAAGTTCATTATCTCATTTCTTTCGGGAATGACGAAAAAATACAATAGTTTTAGAGTTGTTAAGGTGCACACTTCAAAATTATTTTTGAGTATACAGGGTACTTCAAAAAAGTGTGGCAGGTATATCATATCTTTTTTTAAACGGAACATCCTATTTTCTAATTTATTTTTAAATTCTGCCTAAAATTTTATAACTTTTTCAATAATAATGTGTATACCTAAACTTTTCTAATATTTCATTTTTTAAAAATAAATACTGGTTTTCAGTTTTGTAAAAAATTGCCAGTAGCGTCATTGTTTCTGAAGATAAAATACTCATAATTGGTACGAGCATTCTACAGAGATGAAACAAAAAAGATATATGTAAAGAAATTTTAGTTAGATGCTACAAGGTGTTCAAAATAAATTTATGCATTTCGATTATTTTAAATTGAAAAATCTCAAGTTTTTTTAATGGCACACCCTGTATAATATTATTTTTTCTGATAGATTTTTATAAAACCCTCCAACTTCTATTAAGTATGTGATATACCCATTTCTAATAGTTTTCGATTTATTTGGAATTTTTCAATTTTTACCCTTGTTTTTAATACACCTGCGCTATAACATCATAGTTGCCAAGACAAAACAAAAATGTAGGCATTGTCAAATTTTGACATGTCTATTAAACAAGTAAAAATAGTTTAATTTGTTGTAGTAGGTGACGTATAAAGGTAATAGTTATGGATTTTCCTAAAAATGAATTAATTGATATGGTTTATATACTGGGCGAGGCGGGAAAAAATTGTCTTTTGGCAGTAAGACTTTACGGAGCGAAGTACCATAATAGACGTATACCATCTAGAAAACCTATTCAGTGCTTAATGGAACGGTTTGATGGTACTGGTAGCGTTGATTATACGAAACGGAAAGTAGTAAACCAGAATGCTATCAATGAGGGAAAAGAAATGGATATTTTACTTCATGTTGAAGATAATCCCCCTTTCATAAGGAACTGCACCAAGAACTTCAAGGCCGTGATTTTGAACGACGAGTAAACTTTTGTACCGCCATAAATGGAGCAATAGAGGCCGATCCCAATTTTTTATCCAAAATAATGTTTTCTGATGAAGTAAGTTACTTTTCGCACTAGTGGAATAGTTAGCAGCCATAACATGCATTGTTATTCAACAGGTAATCCATTTTGGGTTCGGGTATTTCAAAACCAAAACCATTGGTCGCATAATGTATGGTGTCGAATATTAAATTTTCGAATTATTGGTCCATATTTTTTTCCGCAAACCGCTTAACGCTCCTAGATAAGTTAAACTTTATTAAAATTTTTTATTAACTATTTGTTCATGTTTTCACAGTAGCGTAAATGTATTAAAAACAAGGGTAAAAATTGAAAAATTCAAAATAAATCGAAAACTATTAGAAATAGGTATATGACAATTTGACATTTTTCAATTCAAAATAATCAAAATCCATAAATTTATTTTGAACACCCTGTAGCATCTTACTCAAATTTCTTTACATACATCTTTTTTTTTTTCATCTCTAGAGAATGTTCGGACCAATTATGAGTATTCTAGTTTCAGTAACAAAACTGAAAACTAGTATTTTTTTTAAAAAATTGAAATATTAGAAAAACCACTAGGTTTATGTATATAATATTATAAATAAAAAATTTATAAAATTTTATGCAGAATTTAAAAATAAATTTGATAATAGGATATTCCATTTAAAAAAACAAATGTTACATCGGCCACACTTTTTTGAAGTACCCTGTATACTCAAAAATAATTTTAAACTGTGCACCTTAACATTCCCTAAAACTATTGTATTTGACATTTTTTCGTCATTCCCGAAACAAATGAGATAATGAACTTTACTCTATCGTTGACTCACCCCGTACTCTAGATAGCTTTCTGTCTTCACGGCATTTCTCTTTGATTTCTTCACTGAGCCATGGTGTTTTTATTTCTCCATTTTTTATTTTTATGGATAGTTTTAGTCCTTAATGCCTCATATGCAGCTTCTAATAAATTCGTTTTTTATTTTTAACCAACAGTAATCTGTTATCATTATCATTTATTTGATTTATTTTGATTTTTTCTTTCAGTCTTCCCTAGTACATCTCTCGTTGGGTCTTCCTGTAGATTTTCTATTCTTATCTTTATTTCCAGTTCCTTATTTGGGTGTTGCTTTTTTTTATGTTTCCTCTTAGTTTACACATAACTAGGTTATGATTAGTTCCTACATTTAGTGATGTCAAGATTCTTACGTCTAATATATGGCGTGGATTTATTTCTCTGATTGTTAGGACATAATCTATCATTGATCTGTTACCTCTAGTGTTTTCAAATGAATATTTATATTATTCCTTATCGTCAAAGCATGTATTATTTATTCTCAACTCGTTTGTAGCCCAGAAATTTATCGTAAGCTCCTCGTTGTAATTTTTTATGTTTTCTATAAATCTTTATTTAACCCCTGGTATTACCTGATTTCCAACTTCTGCGTTATAGTCACCCATTGTTATTATCGTTTCCTTAATTGGTATCTCATCAAACATTTTCTGGAGTTCTTCATAGAATTGTTCCCTGTCTTTTTCGTATCTCCATAACTTATATCAATAATATTAGAAATAAAACAAATATAAAAGCAAAATTTGTGAGCTGATGTAAGAGCATAAGGCGATTTTATTAGATCTAGATTTATTTTTCCAGTAGTTTTGCAAACTTTTTCAAAGAAATAGGTTTATGATTTAGTTATTTAGCTTTATAGCATTATGAATAATGAATTTCTCATTTTTCAATGTTTATGAATAATTACTTCTAATTAAAACGTTGAAGGTGAAAGTTTACAGAAAAATAACAGGGGAATATTTCTACCAAAAAATGAAGGGGATAGATAATAAGCCTTCACCTTTCTGAAGAGTAGTAATAAAGAACGTGGGAAGTGCTCCTATTTTTAGGCAGTTGAAAAGTGCTACCTTAGAAAACATAATCTTAAATATACCTATAATTTTAAATGATCGTTTAAATATTCTAAAATTTGCAATTCTTATTGTTTTTATTAATTTTTTTGACATTTCTATACTTCAAGATTATTTAAAGATCTATTATACCAAATATATGAAATAGTCAACTATTTTGTGTATAGTAATTTTAATTAATTATGTCTAATCTTTTGAAATTGCCTGTTCTATTAGAGATCATTATCGTGTTGTTTTAAAGGTGGTATCTGAACAAACTCTTAGAATTAATTGACAGATATATATATTTTTTGCTGATACACTTATCACAATATCACACAATAAAGCTAAATGAGTTTCATAAAACAAAAAATTTAACAATATATATCACAAAAATTGGAAAAATATACAAAAAGACTAAAAATATCCGGACAAAAGTAAAAGTTCATTACCATCTGTAGTTTCGTTTGAATAAAATGTTCAGTATATTGTTAACAATATCAAGTGGCTCTCATTTTCGATATACTAGGCGTCCTATCAAAATTAAAGTGCGCACTCGTCCATGCTCACTCTTGTATCCCACCACTCTCTGATTTATACACAGTGATGCTCTTGAAATGGGCCGGAAACTTTTTTAGGTATATCGAGTTAATTTATGTATATGGTAAAGTAAGTATTATTATTCTCTATCTAAGCAATATGACGTAAATAACCTGATAAATTTCAGGCAATATTAATAGCTGTTTTTAGTGGTCCATACGGAACACTTATAAGATCATGCTGATGTCTGTCTGTCCGCCTGTCCGTCTGTCCACCTGTCCGTTTGTCCTTCTGTCCATTTGTCCGTCTATCACCCGACAACCTCCGAAACTATTTGACGTAGAAAGTTGAAATTTGGCCCTAATAAAGGAATTGATGGCCTCATCAGAGCCGAGTTCAAAAATATATATAATCTAATACTTGCGCAAACTTTTCTTTGCAATATTCCCAAAAAAAATGCGAAAAATCGCTGCCCCTCCCTTATCTCGAAAAGTACTAAGCAAAAAATTTTAAAAAAGTTTTGGAATATTCTCCACAGGGTGTAGATTGAACGAGAATTATCATGAGTGTATTATCTTTAATAATTTATCTGGTATATAAAAACAAAAATTCAAGGTAATCGGTTTTCAGTAAAGATCGGAAAAAAAATTTGTTAAGAACTCATTTGGGGTCTGTTATGTAAAGTCATTGATCATTTTATACCTCCGTAAATTTTTTTTTTTTATTTTAAAAGCAATCGGCGTACGGAACTCTAATTGCGCAAGTCCGACTTGCACTTGGCCCAGCGTTCCTCAATCTGAGGGGCGCGCCCCACTAGAGGGGCATAATTACACTATGGGGGGGCGCGAGCTTATCGAAAAAAAATTATTATTAAGAACATTCATTAAAAACATTTAATATAATTTATTGAAACGAAAGCAAAACAAAATACATTCTGACATAACAAAAAATAAAAACACATTTAGACTGATATAATACACCTATAAATAGAATTGTACTAGTACTGCAAAATGTATTTACCTAATAATTAAAATATCAATACTAAATTAAAATCAAGTTTCATAATTAATAGTGACTCCCTTGGGCCTGTTTTACAGAGCAAAGATTCTCGAAGGATGGTTTAATATTAGAAATAGACACTCTGAGTTCTTTTTCTATATTTAGTTGAGATCTATATTTTGTTTTCAAAGCAGCCACCGCAGAAAAAAATCCGGTTTTGTAAAGGTAAGATATTAAAAATGGTAATAGTATACTAAATGTTGTTGTTTTCAGTGCAGAAAACTCATCATTATCCCCCTGCGCAAAATTCACAGAGAGATTTATTATTACATTGTCTTTTGATTTCGCCCTTGCAGGGAAGTCTATGAAGATTTCTTCTTCAGAAGCTGAGAGCCCTTCGGGAGTGTTTTGAAATGGATCCCTAACCCACTCGTAATTTGCTACCAAGTTGTCGTCAGTAAGAAAATACTTTTTAAAATTCTTTATCAACATGGCTAGATGATATTCAGTGGTTACTAAAACAACTTTCACATGTTGTTCTTCACCGTTGTATGTTTTAACACCTTCACCCACATTTGCAAACATTTCTAAGTTTTTTTGCTTTACATTTCTGCTCCACAATTCCAATTTTCTACAAAAAGCATTAATTTTATCACTTGTATCGAATATGTGTATTTGTTCCTTGGAGTTAAAGATTTAAGGTATTTGGTTTCTCGAATATATTGACCAAGTAGCTCAATTTCTTCACAAATAAACTATATCGAAACTTCTCGGGTTCCGGTCGGTTTTCCTCTTCTAAAAAAATGGCGATTTCATTTCATAATTCATAAACACGTTGCAAACATTTCCCATGTGATAACTATCTCTCTCTTCTAGATTTTAGGGGTCTCATTTTAATATAATTTACTACCGTTACAACTGTAGTGAGCACAATATTCAGAGCAGGACTCATTTTTTTGGAAGCCAGAGCTTCTCTGTGGATCATAGAATGTGTCCCACACCCACAGTGGAGATTTTTGTTTCACAAGTACCTGTACACTTTGAAATCTTCCAGACATTGAATTAACACCATCGGTACATATTCCGACTCAATTTTTTCACTCCATATTTGCCTCGTTTATAAAATTATTTATTATAGCAAATAATGCGTGTGAAGTTGCTTTGAGTTCTATTGGTTTGCAGAAAAATAATTCTTCTACTGCTGACTTACCATCACAAAATCGAACATAGGCAATGAAATGAGCATCTTTATTGCTATCTGTTGCATCATCAAGCTGAATTGAAAACAATTTGTCACGCAACTTCCTGAAAAGCTGATGCTGCACATCGTCACTATATCACCAATTCGACGGGCAACAGTATCATTTGATATAGGTATGGATAGCAATTATTTGGCAAAATTATCTCCAAATATAGTTTCTACAATCTCAATTGCTGCTGGCAAAACAAGCTCTTCACCAATGGTTTGAGGCTTTTTACATGTGGCTATTTGATATGAAACTTTGTGAGCCATGTAAAGCTTTTTTATTCACAGACAAAGTTTTTTTTAAAAAATGATTTCTGCTTTACATATGATTTTAATTTTAATTCGAAGAATTCTCAGGGTTTGTTAAGGTACTCACGTTTCCAATTATCGTTTATGTTTATTTGGTTTCATGCTGTCTGCTGCCTAGATTTTTGAGCAAATAACACACAGGGGCCTTTCTTCTTCATTTACTTCAATACTGGTAGACCCTAAACTCAGGTATTCTTGAGAATATTTTCTTGATTTTATTTTCGGAGCCACGCTCGCCTGTGCACTTGTTGATGCTTCACTATCGTTTAATATTCCACTTAAAAATTTATCCATGATTCTGTATAAATTTACTGCCGTGAATACTTAATACCTTGAATTTCAATTAACTCGTAAATTACAACAAAACTCATTCACGATAAATCCGATAGCAGTAGAAGGATCAACTCGACTGAGACGGGCTGTAATTGAACGAGGTGTAGCATTTAGATACTTTTGGGCAGACTTTCCGAATGTTCGAAACAACTCGGAACTTCTCGCGAAGCCGCTACCGATATGGTGGATGTGACAGAGAGCAAAAGAGAGGCATCGATTCTAGTTTTGTCAGCGCAGCAGATATGTGTTGCCAAATATGAATAAATTTACTTATTCTTGGTAGTTTGTAAGGTTTGTAATTAAGGTCATAGTGTAGTTTTAGCATCAAAATACTGAAAATACGTTATATTGCATGCATTGTTATTGTATGAGAGGGGGGGAGGCGCGATGAAAATTATGTTTGAAAATTGGGTCGCAAATACTGAAATGTTAAGAAACGCTGACTTGACTGGTTATTTAATTAATATAATTATTCAAAGGTCAGGTTAGAATAACAATAAGTTTAATCACCAGAAAGAATATTTAGTTTATTCTTCTAGTTTGAGCAACTTAAAAGAAATTATAAAATGATGCATTCTATGGATAGATTTGCTCGAAAAGTTAAATTAGTAACAGACATTTTGGCTGGAATTAGAGAGGGAGAGAGGAATTAGTGAAAAATGAAATTGTTAGTAAAGTAAATAAAACTTCTGATTTTCTCAGGACCTCGATAGAATAAAGAAAGTAAATAATAACATAAATCACATTAAGAGAAAATGCAGTGTTATTAGTTAAATATTGACCACCTATCCGATCATTACCATGAATAATTTTCAAAAAAAAATATTAACAAAAATAATAATTTTTTTTTTTTATGGGTCTAGCAGCTGCAGGGAAGTCCCTAAAGCGCCCCAGGAGCGGCATGTGTGCGGAAAAAGCGATTCACGTTGGCATAGCATAGCAAAGTAAATACGGGATGTCCCATAAAAAACTTCAAATTTGTTGGGCTTATTACGTGGATATAACAGGCGAAAAGTGTGCATACTCTCTTGGGAAAATTAGTTTTCATTTAGCACTGTATCAAAGAGGAGCGTGCATTTTATGCGTGACTATTATATCAAATTTCGCAGATGTCTACATAAACAACTTCAAGATTCTAAGCGATCCAGCAATACCTTAGATGATAAATTGAAATGCTCGAAACGTAACAGCTTCCTAAATACGAGTGGTCATATCTCCAACTCTTTAAGTTTTATATGTGTAGTGTAGTAGAGTTACTAGTCTCAGAAACTGATAAAATGCAATTTTTACACAATCGGTCTAAAATTTTGTACACTAGCATAAAGTATAATTCTAAATACTTTTTCCTAATAAATATTTTCGATATTTGAACAAACAGAGTAACTTTTGGACTTTAAACTTTAGAAAATTCAAATTTCCCGCCAAACGCAGATGATAATCGACACTGCAGTCATTTTTTGAGTTTCAAGTGAGACAATATCAGCCCATAAATTACCTTTTTTTTTCTGAATTTAGTAATAATGAAAAACTCTATATGTAGCTCACGTCACCGTATATATATACCAAGTTTGATATCTCTTTTCATTCGAAAGTAATCGTGCCAATAAACCGACAAACTCGACCGACAGACAAACAGAAATGAGTGATTATATTTTTCGTGATCTAGGAACCCTAAAACGGGAACAAAAGCAAAAATCTGGGGAGGCGTAGGTAAAAATACAGCTAGTATCTAATTACACTGAAGTCAGCCCAGTCATCAAGAAGCTAAAATTTGATTTAACTAACATTTCTCGAATTTTTTAACCATAAAAATATTGTGTTCACACCCTGACGGTGTTAAACATAATATATGAAATATAAAATAAAATTACTTAAAACCGGCAGATAACGAAAAAACCCAATTTGGAAACTAATTTCGCCAGATCTTCGGAACACCTGCGCCTAAAAATTTAATTATGAATGTAACAGAAAAAATTGCTGCAAATATTAAATTTAATGCCAAATTCAAATTCAACAAGCTCCTTATTCTTTCTAATTTGTTAAGACAAGGTTGGCTTATTTATCTAGGTATCTACTATCTACAACTGATACAATTTACTTCATATAAGTTCATCAGTTAGCCTTATGGCTGGCTGGTGGTCTGCCTTTTGGTAGCCTGTCCCTTATGTACTTAATAATATTGTTTTTAGTCATTTCCGAATCATTTTTTAATGACTATTATTGGTTTGATTTTGGGCAAAGTTTCTTAGTATTTCTTATTAATATTTGTGTAGATTTTGTTGTTTGGTTTTACTGGGAAAATTCTTTCAAAAAACCCACTTTAATATTATCCGGTACATGATAGTAATGTTAAACTCCGTTGTTGTCTTTTTAATCTCATTCATTCTCTCCATTTCATTCTTATCTCCCTTTCATGCATCTCTTTCGCACCTACATATGTAGATCGATTCACTCTGTTAACATTATTGACTATCTTATCTTTTTGTATATACATAGGTATACAGAGATATTTTTTCATAGATTGGTAATATGGTTTAGATATAAGTGTTGAGTCTATTTTAAATTTTTGTTTTTTATTTACAGTATTTACACAAAACTGCACTACACCAATTTATTTATACTCGTATATTTACATTTGACATACCTCTTTGTTCAAGGTTTATTGTTTTTATGTTAGCAGATATGTTTAATTAGGTTATATTTCTTTTTTAAGGATCTTTATAGTCCAGTTATTTGGTATTTTTTTATTTTTGTGCATTTTGTACAGAAATTATTAGACACCCCGCAGATTTAAGGTCATCGGTCCGTGGCGAACTTTTGGCACGCCCCG
>CM032446.1:216839750-216887924 GCA_019049505.1 Pachyrhynchus sulphureomaculatus
CACCAAATATTTGATGACAATATACTTTCCTCGTTCATATGTAAGTTCAGATTTTCGGTTTTTTAGTAACTAAAATAATACGGAAAAAATGATTAACCAGATTGATCATGTGCCGATCGAACAAAAACACCAAAAGCTCATCACGAACGTCAGAAGCATGAGAGGGGCAGACTGAGGATCAGACCATTTCCTAGTAAGAGTAGAGTGTGTGGGAAGTTTAGATACAAGGAAACGGGAAATGGCAAGGAATATAAGCACGCGAAAGTATAATATAGACCAGCAGATCAGAAAAAAATATAAAGAAAAAATGAATGCGGAATTGCAGAGCGTTGCATAGGATACAGGAATTGACTTCAGATGGGAAGATATAAAATTAGTATAATAGAGAGAGTCAGCAAAGAAACCATTCAATAAAGAATGCAAAGACCTGGCAGAAGATAAAAGAATGGCAAGACAAAAAATGCTAACCAACGCCAGTGAGGATAACATACAAAATTATAGAGCCAAACGGAGAGCCTTTCAAAAGAGATGCAGAACTTTAAAAAGACAATATATTGAAAGAATAATCCAAGGTATTGAAGAAAAATTCCTAAAACAAGCAAATTAAATCGTTTTACCAAGAAGTAAAACAAAAGAAAAACGGGTATCAATCCAGGAGTATTTATATGAGAAGAGAAGAAGGGGCACTGCTAAGCTAGAAAGACCAAATAATAATGGAATGGAAGAATTTCTTTGAACAGTTGTTAAACGGAAGTAGTAACGAACAGAAAATAGCGGACCGGACAATGGCGCAAAAAGAAATATACAAAGAATAACCAACAGAACAAGAAATAATAGACAGTATTCAAGAATTAAAGAATAACAAAGGCCGGGGTCAAACGAGATACGTGCTGAAATGCTAAAAGCAGGTAGCAAATAACTGCACATACATATATATGAACTGATGGAAATAATATGGGAAACGAAACAAATGCCAACAGAGTGGTCAGCGGCACGAATATGTCCAATTCTCAAAAAAGGCAACGAAATGTTATGCGAAAATTATAGGGGCATTGTGCTTTTAGATACATGCTTTAAGGTCTTCAGCAAAATCCTGAGGAAAAGAATGGGGGAACATACAGAAAGGATATTGGAAGAATATCAAGCCGGTTTCCGCAGGAATAGGTCAACAACAGATCAAATTTTTACTTTAAAAGAGATTTTAGGCAGGCATATGATAGAATAAACAGATGAAAAATGTATCAAGCAATGTTTCAGTTGGACGTCCCAGAAAAACTGATAAGACTGGCGGAAATTACACTGAAAGAAACGAAGAATGAAGTGATGTGGCGTGGACAATGATCGAAGAGTTTTCAGGTCAAAAATGGCTTAAGGCAGGGTGACCCCTTGTCCACGACACTGCTTAATTTAGTTATGGAGGCAATCATAAGAGATAGTGGAACGGAAAAAGGAGAAACAATTTTCAGAAATAACCACCAATGACTTGCTTATGCGGACGACCTAACGCTACTGGCGAAAACAAAAAATGAACTCAAGAGAATTATGGCAAAATTAGAGGATAAAGCCAGAAAATATGGATTAATAATAAATGAGAAGAAGATAGAGTACATGATTATGGGGATGAGCAGAGGGGAAGAGGAAGAAAACCTGAAGTTAACCTCTGGGAGTGGTCATAATTGCGAATTCCAAAAAGTAGATGAATTTACATACCTGGGAGTAGTACTAGAGAAGAATGGACATAAGGGTAGGGAGATACAAGCGAGAATGGCGAAAGGAAGCCAAAAATTTGGGAGCTTGAGAATGTTAATGAAAAACAAACACCTATATAGGAAGACCAAAATGCGACTATATCAAACTATAATAAGACCACGAATGCTTGTGATACCTGGGTGCTTAACAAAAAAGAAGAAGAGCAATTGGAAACATGGGAACGAAAAATGCTGAGAATTATCCTGGGAGGAATAAGGACGGAAAAAGGATAGAGGAGAAGAACGAACCTGGAAGTTTATGCACTTTATAAGGAACCAAGAATAACAACATATGTGAAGGCACAATATCTAAGATGGTTGGGACATATACAGCGGATGTCGAGAGAGAGAATGCCGAAGATGGTACTACATAGAAAGCCTATCCGAAGAAGACGGAGGGTAAGACCGAGGACGAGGTGAATGGAGATGGTGGAGAAGGATCTTAGGAGTATGGGTGTCGGCGAGTGGAGGAGGGAGGCAATGAAGAGAGCCCAGAGGAGAGTGGTTGTGAGCAGTTTTGAGCAATATTGTCAATATGAAACGTAAATGAGGCCAGAGGCCTACACTGCCTGTAGCGCAATTTAATAATAATGATAATAATAATAAAATAATATTTTAATAATCTCCAGAAATACATGTTATTTTAGTTTAAAAAAAATGTATTTGTGGATTTTTTGTTTATTGCTTTTTCGTAATGTGCAGTTCTAAGTCAAAGTGACTGTTTTATTGGTTTTTGTTAACTTTAGCGATACTTTATGAACGTGACCTATTTAAGTATTTCTCTGATTTATCTTGGAATCACCTTCTTCTAATCGGTATTCACAGTTGATATTTTTGTAGAATTTGACAAAATTTGTAAAAAAAATTTTAATTCTTTTGCAAAATATGTTAAAAAATGACGCGATTTTTATGAGTTTAGCACACGTGCTGCAGGAAAATCCGTAAGGCGCTGCAGGAACGACGAGTGTGCGACAAATGCGATTGTACTCGGTGGAAAACACAGCAGATCATTCCAGAGGGTTAAGGTTCTCCATCTCCAAGCTGCCTTAAAAGGGTTGTACGAGGAGTGATATGGTAAGTTAAACCTCATACTAATGTGAAGTATTAGCGTGACGTGTATTCCTAGTATGCACCGCTCGGGAAGGAATTAAGCAGATGACAACCATCGATCATTTCCATGAAAATAATTGTAGAATAGACTCAAGTCGCTCCATGGGAACATACGCCATCGTTCATTAAATTTGAACTTTGTACAGAATTCACAATTGTTGTGAAGTATAAAGCTTCGAAGTTCGAAATAATGTTACCAGCTTTTGAAAAGATCTCTTTGGTATGCATGCAACATGTTCATGCCAAGATATTTGTTACCAAATTAACACTCAGCAAATTGAGTGACAATGCTACAGGAATGGAGTTTTCCGAAGCGACTTTAACTTTTTAGAAAAAACTGCAGCGTGGGTTTGCTATCATAAAATTCTACTTGGTTATTCTTATCCCAAGATAAAATTTCTTCCAAGTCTATGCTAAGTTGAACGACTTTCTGCTGTCTGCGAATATTTGCATGAGTATTTAAAGTGAATAAAGAAATAAACGTACTGTAATCTGCAAAGAGGTTTTTTTCGCTACCCTACCCTTTTTCCGCCGTTTTTCACTACTTTTTGACCATTACTTATTCACTTTTCCTGTTAAAAGAAAGTAACTTTCTTTATTTACAATACATTCATAACCGAAATTGTTAATTCTCTATAAAAGTCACCTAAAAAAAGATAAATTGCAGTTCTTATTTATAAACATTATGACGCTATCAAGAACTCTGTATTATACATTGTTTTCTAAATACCAGCAATATAACATTTTTTGCCATTTTGATATACATTAAGTCATAAATATTTAAAAAATTGACAGTCGTCTGAATTAGCCATTATTTATTTAAGATACAATTTTTTATTTTTTGTCTATCAGTTAATAAAGTTTGGGGGATCAACAATTTCCTGTGTTTACATTAAGTTCAAATCAGTAAATAAACTTAAGCACGAGGAATCCAAAACAAAAAAATTACATTCTAAAGTTTTTCAAATCACTGCCGTACGCTATCAGTGTAAGCGTATCTGAGTATTTTAGAATGTGGCAAAGAAAGCTCTCAAAACCTTGAAATGGCCAGATAATTCCATTTCAACCACACCTGTTGAGAGAGCGAACTTGTTGGCTAAATTCTTTGCTTCACATTCTACTGTCGATTTCCAAGGAAAAACACCACCTACTATTCGCATATTGCTGTCAAGGATGCCCGATGTTGTCTTCAAACAGCGTATTATAAAGCGTATTTTAATGAAGCTAAACACCAAAAAGGCTTCTGGCGGTGACGGAATATCTGCCATAGTTCTCAAAAACTGTGCAAGGGAACTAACACCAGTTTTCTGTAGACTTTTCAACCTATCCTACAGAAAGGGAATATTTCCGTCCTGCTGAAAATGTGCCACGGTTCAGCCGATACCTAAAAAAGGCAAGAAGACTTTGCCAAATAACTACCGACCAGTCGCACTGCTTTCAATAATATCGAAAGTCATGGCAAAGGTTATCAATCAGCATCTTCTAAAATATCTTGAACGATTCAATATTATTAGCGATTACCAATATAGCTTTCACAGATCAACAGGAGATCTACTGACCTATGTAACACATGTTTGGAACAACGCAATTGAACACTTTGGAGAATCTCAAGCGGTTGCTTTTGACATATCCAAGGCATTCGACCGTGTTTGGCACGATGGACTGTCGGCTAAGCTACGCTCTTGTGGTATGTCTGAAAAGTTCTGTTTGTGGCTCTCATGTTTCCTCAGAGAGCGTTCTTTACGAGTGGTGGTCGACGGATTTCTTTCTAACACCTTCACAATTAACACCGGGGTGCCCCAAGGCTCCATACTGTCTCCTACTCTCTTTCTCATTTACATTAACGATCTGCTGGAAAAGACCGGGAATCCAATCTACAGCTTCGCAGACGACAGTACGCTTATCTCTTCATTCACTTTGAACGTTCGGACATCGGTTGCTCAGGCGAATATCCGCAGACAGCAGGAGGTCGTTCAACTTAACAAAGACCTGGAAGAAATCCTATCTTCGGGTTGACAGTAACCAAGTGGAATTTAACGCTACAAAAACCCAGGCGGCAGTTTTTTCTAAAAAAGTTAACATTGCTGAACCCGACATAGTTAGGTCGGAGCCCTCCATTCCCCTAGCATCGTCGCTCAATTTCTTGGGCTTTGGTTTGGGAGCAAATATGTCCTGGCATGAACATTTTGCAGGCATAGCAAGGAGAGCTTCTCAAAAGTTAGGAATATTATTTCGAACCAGAAAGCTTTACACTCCACAACAACTGTTAATTCTTTACAAAGCTCAAATTGGACCAACTATGGAATAGTGCTTCCCATGTTTGGGGCTCCGCTCCCAAACATTCACTGCATCTGTTGGATTCTGTTCAGAGAAGAGCTGTTCGTCTGATTGGAGACTCGGAACTGACCGGCGGCCTTGATTCGCTGGAACATCGAAGAACGGTTGGCGACTTGAGTCTGTTCTAGAAGTATTTTCATGGAAAGTGTTCGAAGGATGTAGCCCGCTTAATTCCTCCCAAAGCGGTGCATGTTAGAAATACACGTCGCGCTGGTGCTTCACATCCGTATGAGGTTCAGCTTGTTACTCCGCGTACAACGCTTTTCAAGCAGTCTTTTATATGGAGAACATCATCCCTTTGGCATAATTTGCCCAGCGCTGTGTTTTCCACCGAGTACAATTTACAGCGATTCAAGAACAACGTGAACCGCTTTTTCCGCACACGTGCCGCTCCTGGAGCGCTTTAGGGACTTCCCTGCAGCGCGTGTGCTAAACCCTATAAAAAAAAGAAACATTATTTCGTAATAAGTTCTATATTCGTACAAGGTTTAAATTTAGCTATCGAGAGAGTCCTGCTATCATATTTGGAGCTTTGCTTTTCAACATACGCAACGTTTATTATTTTATCCAGAAAGAACTCACTTGCTTGATTGTGAACTAAAACCGACCTGAAACCTTATTGCTTTGAAATAGCGAAGGAAAGATGATGACGTAAGGTTTTTCTACAAACGAATAATTTTCAAGTAATGAAGTCCGTTTAATTTCTCCCGGAACAGAACCTACGAACCATACACGTCTCTCATCAGTATGAGGTTTAATTTGTCATTCCACATAATACTTTATAAAAAATCTTTTTATACGGGAATCTAATTCCTTTGGAATGAATTGCTCAAGATTTTATAATAATTGCTGCCATCTAAAGCTTTCATAAATTGCTGGTTTCGCCAACGCGCGACTTCTGCAATTATTCACGGAATTCACTGAAGCGAGTATGTTAACATAAAAAGTTAAATTCTTTTTTTAACCCTTTAGTACAATTTGCAAAATGTTAGTTACCAGAATTTATGTTTAGGGGGATAATAATTCTGAACACAAATTAGAGAAAATTTATTTTTATTATTCATATTATCACTTTTCTTGGTCCGAAAAGCCTTATTACTTAGATGCAATGAGATCTTTTAATGATTTTTTTAGAAAACATGTTCGACGTGTAATACAAAAATACCTGATATGTCTTGGAATGTTTTCTTTTTTAAATTCCTGTGTTTATATATAAAATTCCTATTTTATATACAACCAATTAAAAAGAATACATCTTTTTCACAATTTGTTATCACTGTTCATTATAGACATGTACAAGCCGCCCAATATAAATATAATTGAACAATTTCCGTTACTACTATTATTATCATTCTTCATTATAATAACGAAATAAATTTCCACCTAAATCAACTTTTTTTAATCCATGAAGTTTTTAAACGTTTTTCAAATGTCTTGCCTATCTCTAGTTACTACTCAGTATATATCACCACTACACCAAACACTTTATTTTTGCACTCTACGAGCGTTTCGTTAACCATGTTAGCTTCATCAGGAGCGATGATTGACTAAAGCAAGGGACTCAATAAGGTATTTAATAAGGTAGGCCTCACCTTAGTCTAGAAGTCATCAGACAATCTGAGAAATATCTTAGGAAATCCCAAAGATAAGATTCCTAACTGTGAGAAAAGTGGAATTTATGAAATTAGTTGTAATGATTGTGACAAAAAGTATGTTGGGCAAACTGAAAGGTCAATTAAAACACGATTTCAAGAACATTTAGCACACTTAAAATACAGTAGAACAGAAAAGTCCAGCATTGCCGAACATGCCCTTGAATCTGATCATAGTGTAACATTAGATAATCTAAGATTAATAAAAAATGTATCTGATAGGAGATTGTTGAACGCATACGAAAGTATGGAAATTATAAAATGTAAAAGTAGTTTAAATAAAGACAGAGGGTCTATTCCTTATAGTCCCCTCTACTGGTTACTTGACCGGAACTGATAGCTTTGCTTATGCCATTGGTTAGGCTAAGTATAAATAGGGTAGATTTGTAGTTTAGCTTTAGTCAATCATCGCTCCTGATGAAGCGAAAGCGAAACGCGCGTCGAGTGCAAAAATAAAGTGTTTGGTGTAGTGGTGATATATACTGGGTAGTATCATTGTGCCAAAGATTCCACATTCCCAACTTAGTTATCTCTAGTTTAATTATATAAAGAAGTAAAAATTCTAACTTTATCTAGGGGAAATGCTATTAACTTTTTATTAGAAGGCAAGGAAAAATGTTATATCTGAATCATCCTCTATACAAGTGCAAAGAAAAACATTCATGAACCTACCCATAGTGGGTCATTTAACAATTCATTTTTAAACAAATCTCCGCATATTTACAAAAAAAAACACGATCACAAATCTAACAAATCATTCAAATGTATGTTGTAATGCTGTCAGACTTACAAAATTTAAAAGAATTCTGGATTCACTGGCTTCCTCAATATCAATAAAAGTCTAATTTAATAAAATATATAGTTTCAGCTAATGGAGATGAAATTAAATAACGTTTAAAATCAGCAGCTGAGTATTTTCCACCAATGAATTTTAATAGTTATATGTAGCTGTATATAAACTATAATTAAAATTAATACCTATAAGTGGCAACACCGGTATATATCCAAGGCAGGTTTTACACATTAGAGGAGGTCACTTATTTTTTAGCTGTGTCGTACGGAAGCAAAATAAGGTAACTTTTTGCGTAAGATAGTGTTGCAATTTACTTCAAAGGTTTCTTCTACTTACTACTACCACATTAGCGAGTTCATTAATGTCATGGTTTATTTCCCCTAGATATTTTTCGTTCCAAATAAAATAGTTTTAAGACATTAGAAATTGAGATTCAAAATATAAGTAAAAAAGCATATTAGTGTCGCTAATTTTAAAATAATAGAGATTGGCTACGAAGTAGGTTAACAACTTAGATTATTAAGCAACCTGTAGTGAGCTACATTTTTCTAGTATCTTTTCAAACTGTACTATATTATGTGACTTCGTGTGTAATCGTTAAAGAGCTGAGTAATGTAAAAATAATACGTCATGTTCATCCTTGAGATTAGATTCGATATAACCACGCAAAAATCCACCTGTTATCTCTTATTTAACTAATTATTTTTATAAAAGCCATTATTATTCATCAAATATGTGATATCCAAAAAAACAACAGGAAGGAAGATCTTATAACTCCGTGTCAATTTTAGACTACTAAATGGTGGTAGGCAAGAGCTTCGCTGGGTGGAACGTAACAACAGGGTGTACTAAAGATTTTAATAGTAAAGTTTCATGAGATGTGCTAATTAAACAGAGGCGTTTGAATTTCTTATGACTACTCGGGATTTTTAAATCACGATAAGAGCGACTAGTTAATATCATTCTCTTCGCTGAAACTGTTCGCTCAATACAGTTTTTGCTGCAATTTGCAGTTCTGGATAGATTGCTTCCATGCGAAAGCATGTTTATAGTTGATACAGTTAAATATTGATGTCACTAAGGACAGGAATTATTAAAATATCATGATACGGGCCTGATTACCTAAAAAAGATTTATCATTTGCGTGACGATTTTGTTTTCGTCAATAAAAAATTAAATCAGTAACTGACTATTACGTGTTTCATATAAATAACATAAGGAAGGTATTGCAAAATGATTTTTTTTTGTACTTGTAATATTGTCAAGTAGTATCAGAAATATCTTCTTACGTACCAAGCGCTTCTATCCAGTTTGGTTAGACATACCTGAAAAACAAAAAAAAATATATTTATTACAGAAGAAAAAATATTTCAATGTACTTAAAATAATGTAATAGCGTTAAGTCAGTGTTAAATTAGTATCATTTAGTTATTAATGCATGTTTCTTGAGCGTCGTTTGGACGAGAAGAGGTGCCTGCAGAAATAGCGATAATGTATCTACTCTGCAAGAGCAATGGATGGGATGATAATTGTGTAGATATATATATTTCGAAAAAAGACGATGGTATCTAGGGAAAATATTTAAAGCAATTATTAAGTTTACTAGTTCGTTAAAAATACTCGTTGCCATTTTTTGCAATAAAATTGATTTTTGCATAATTTGAACTTTATATAGAAACAAAGTCGAAAGATATTTTGTCCTAATTTATAAGCATGATCATCATTCAGGTTAAAGGATGACAAAGTAATCAAATATTGTTTTCCCTTAAATTTTTGACTTTTAATTTTAAAAAAATATTAAGATGGTGTAATGGAAAGTTACAGGGTAGTAAAAGAAATTTTAAGCTTAATTGCTAAATTTAGTAGCAAGGGGATTTTATATGAAGCGGACAACTAAAAAAATGTGAGATGTTCAGATTCTTTCCAGTTTTGTTTAATTATACTTCTGTTAGACCTTATTACGAATTTAATTTGATTCTCTTATGTGAGGCCTATTTGCCGAGTTACGGACTTCTGAAGATTTGTGAAGATTTCTGAAGTATCTATTTTAAGACCGACTGCTCAGTTAAATAAACTTATGCAAAAATAAGTTATCAATGATTTATTTAACACATAAAGTGCTCTTTTCAGTCATGGCAGCAAATTCGAAATTTGATTTTTTTCTCATAGACAACCGGAAGTTAACATTTTAATTTAAATTTTGATCAACTTCGACCATTTTAATTGTTTATTTTATTACCTCAAAAATTGCTTAAAATATATAGATAAGTTTCATAATGGGATCTGCTGTGGCGCCAAGCTACACCACGCTCACCGCGCTTGCTTAGGTCCATCGCCTTATGGGGTAATATTAATTAAAACGTTATAATTTCAATGCAAGTCTTTTTTATGCATATTATTGATATAAATGCAATTTTTTACCAGGTGTATAAGTTTGAAATGCGGATTTCAGACAACAGATGGTGCACCAATGCAGTTTGTGCTATAAAGATTTGAGACTGCGCCATTTTGTTGTGTCATCAACAAGTCAGACGCGCGAGTGACAAATTGGAAAAGTGTGTGCATAGTGTTGTGTTGTTGTTCAATGTGTCGAAATTTATACCGCAAAAAGAACATTCACGGACAGCATTAATTTTTTGTTTTCATTTGAAGAAAATTGCTGTTGAATCATACCGATTACTTCGAGAAGCTTATGGTGAACATGCTCCATCGCAAGATACATGTGAACGATGGTTTCGGTGTTTCAAAAGTGGTGACTTCGATGTTGCAGACAAGGAACGTGGAAAACCGCCAAAAAAATACGAAGATGTGGAACTGCAAGCATTGTTGGACGAAGATGATTCGCAAACACAAAAACAACTCGCCGAGCTATTGGCGTTAGTTAACAAGCTGTTTCCAATCGGCTACGAGATATGGGACAGATTCAGAAGCCGGTAGATGGGTATCACATGAGTTGAACGACAGGCAAATGGAAAAGCGCAAAAACACGTGTGATATTTTGCTCGCTCGGTACAAAAGGAAGTCGTTTTTTGCAACGTATAGTTACAGGGGATGAAAAGTGGATCCCAAGCGCAAAAAGTCATGGGTAGACCCAGGCGCACCATCCACATCGACCGCAAGACCGAATTGCTTTGGCAGAAAGACGATGCTCTGTGTTTGGTGGGACCAGAGGGGCGTGGTCTATTGTAAGCTATTAAAACCTGAGGAAACGATTAATACTAAACGTTACTAACAACAATTGACCGATTTAAACCATTCGCTGCTTGAAAAAAGGCCAGAATACCGAAAGAAGCAACACAAAGTCATTTTTCTCCATGACAATGCTCCATTACGTACGGCAACACCAGTTCGCGACACGTTGGAAGCACTCAGCTGGAAAGTTCTATCCCATGCGGCTTACTCACCAGACTTGGCTCCTTCCGATAACCACTTGTTTGCATCGATGGGTCACGCTCTTGCTGAGCAGCGCTTTGGTTCGTACGAAGATCTGAAAAAATGACTCGATGAATGGTTCACAGCAAAAGGGGAAGATTTTTACTGCGCGTGGTATTCACAAATTGCTCGAAAGATGGGAAAAATATATAACAAGAGATGCAGCATACTTTGAATAAAGCACTTTTTATCATTCTTCCGAATTTAACATGTTTTTTTTTAGAAAAGAAATCCGCATTTCATACTTGTACACCTGGTAAACACTCATAGATATGTTTCAATGTTTAATAAGAGGAAAATACAAACCACACTCTATATTTTGAAATTCTATTTATTTTGTTATTTTTACAAGTTTGCTATTTAAACTGCTGGTACTTGTTCAGTTTACTATGGGACGTTCGTTTGTTCGTATAGTACTAATAACGCCATCCCTTATTCCTTAAGTGTAACACTGACTACTAGAGTTAAATACTAGAAAGAGAAAGGTAGAGGACGCTGCGACGCCGTTTTAAAACTTTTTCCGTTGTTTAGTTTCAGTTCTTGCTCAAACGTTTCTGTGAGTGAACGAATTTTCTTTATTGCTATGGCTCTATACGGCGATAGATGTTTTAATTCGTTTCACTTAGCTTGTCATCGGAAGGCTAAAAATATAACAACAATTTCAAAGACGTTAACAGAAAGGTGGAAAGTTTTAGCTAGTTTTTACGTGTGTGCATCCTGCAGAAAACGACTTTTATGTGAAATGCCGGCATCAGCCCAGGACGATCTTTTGCAGTTCAGCCAAACGTCTAGTGAAGGGTCGCAAAAGATTCAAAATGAACCATTTGTTCCCGGAGAAGATAAGTACAGAAATAATGCAACACAGACAGATGACACTACATCCGAACATCAAGAAATTTTTAAGCAGTTTAAGGAAAAATGTAATAATCCATCCATATATAGCGCACCGAAAACTATAATACTTACTATGGGACCTAAATCATGGAGTGAAAATAGACTTGCAAAAGAATTACATACATTTAGATGACAAGCGAAAAAAGCAAAGCAGCTTGTTGAAAAATACGGAATTTTATCATCACCTAATCCACGTGGCGACCGAAAACTGCTACCTAAAACTGAAACCTTAGTGAGATCTGTTTAACTCAGAGAAGATAATAGTCGGGTAATGCCTGAAAAGAAAGATTTCGTGTCCGTAAAACTAGACGATGGTAAAAGGACTCACTTGCAAAAACAACTAATTATGTGCAACATTGATGAGCTCTACCATACATCCAAAACTGAATATTCTGACGTTAAATTAGGACCTACAAAGTTTTTTACTTTACGTACTCAAAAATGTATACTTGCTGGCGACTCTGATATGCACCTTGTTTGTATTTGTACTTACCATCAAAATGTTTAACTGATGCTGAGTGGAGGAAACATTGACTCTATTACTGCTGGAAGTGAGATTCATCTTTCGAATTATAAAGAGTACCTGCCAAAGATGATTTGCCCTAATCCGACTGTTGTCCTGCCTTAGATTAGATTCGTAAGCATGTGAAAGTGTTGTTTGATGACAATCAAGTAACGAGCGTTCAGTATGAGACATGGGTTGGTACAGATCGCTATACCATAGCGACTTAAATGCTTCACACTGATGATTTTGTAGATAGCTTATGTACTGCTTTGGGTATGTCGAAACCTCACGCCTACATTGCTGAACAGCAAGCGCACTATTTTAAAACACTAAAGGAAACAATCCGTGAAGGTGATATTCTCGTTCAGTGCGATTTTGCTGAAAATTACAGTTTTGTAGTACAAGAAGCTGCACAGTCTTTTCATTGGAATAATCAACAAGCACCTCTCCTAACGTCAGTGTTTTACTACAGTGAATCACAAGATATAAAACACGGAAATGTAATTATGATATCGGATGATCTGAAACAAGATACTGTCTCATTCTAAGCATTCAAAAACTACCGCACCAATATCTTCTGAGTAAAAATATAATAGTATCAAAAATAATCTACATTACAGATGAAGCCTTACAACACTTTAAAAATAGATTTCATCTCGTGAACCTTTTCATTACAAGGAAGATTACCGATGCTGAAATTCATTTTTACGCCACGTCTCACGGAAAAGATCCATGTGATGGTCGTGGCGGGAACCGCAAACGGTTAGCAATTCGTGTAAGTTTCAACTGCCTGCAAATAGAGCCATCATTACCCCTAGACGTTTATACGAAAATCGTCTTTAACTAAAACTGCAATTATCTAACATATTACAGCAAAGAGAACATTCAGGCAAAGACTTTTTATGAAACCTCGCTTTGATTTTCCTGTAACAATTTCAGGAACTAAAAGGTACCACGCCTTCTTTCCAACGGAAGACGGTCTCATAGTAAACCGAACAGAACAGTTTAAATAGCAAACTTGTAAAAATAAGAAAATAAACAGAATTTCAAAATGTAGAGTGTGGTTTGTATTTTCCCCTTATTAAACATTGAAACATATCTATTTGTGTTTAAAAAGTTACATTTATATCAATAATATGCATAAAAAAGACTAGTATTGAAATTATAACGTTTTAATTAATGTTACCCCACCTAAGCAAGCGTGGTGGTGAGCGCGGTATAGCTCGGCGCCATATCACTTTAAATTCTCTATCTCTTAAACGTCTGCAGATCCCATTATGAAACTTAACAAGATTTATCAATATATTTTAAACAATTTTTTGAGGTATTTAATTAAATAATTAAAATGGTCGAAGTTGGTTAAAATTTAAATTAAAATGTTAACTTCCGGTTCTCTACGAGAAAAAAAAATCAAATTTCAAATTTACTGCCATGGCTGAAAAGAGCACTTTACGTGTTAAATAAATCATTCGTACTAAGTTAGGAATTTGGAATCTTTAGCACAATGACACTACTCAGTATATATCACCACTACACCACACACTTTATTTTTGCACTCAACGCGCGTTTCGCTAACCATGTTAGCTTCATCAGGAGCGATGATTGATCATCGCTCCTGATAAAGCTAACGTGGTTAGCGAAACGCGCGTCAAGTGCAAAAATAAAGTGTTTGGTGTAGTGGTGATATATACTGAGTAAATCATTCATAACTTATTTTTGCATAAGTTTATTTAACTGAGCAGCAGGTCTTAAAGTAGGGCATATCTGATACTTCGCCAAATCTTCAAAAGCCCGTAACTCGGCAAATAGGCCTCGCATAAGAGAATCAAATTAAAATCGTAATAAGAGCTAACAGATATACTACGGTATAATTAAACAAAACTGAAAAGAATTTGAACATCTCACATTTTTTTGGTTGTTCGCCTCACGTGAAATGCCCTAGCGCTTATTGCTTGGTCAAAAAAATAGACCCCCGAATATCGATTTTTAAAGAGAATAAAATTTTACCAAAAAACAAGACTTTCTTGGGTTTTAAAGTTAATGTTAAGAAAAAATTTTTTTTAGAAAACATTTTCGTTTAGATATATAGTGAGACGGTTAAAATTTTTTTTTTAGGAAGTTCCCACTCCTCCGGTTTTGGTTTTTTGTTAAAGTATGAGAAGTGGATCTCCAGGCTGGGTCGGGTTTTCCCTCCACTCCAAATATATCAGTGCTTTCTATAACTTTAATTACTACGTTTGTTGTTTATTTATTTTGGTCATCTAAAAGAAAGCATAAATTCACATTGTAGTAATTAAAATCAGTGTAGAGCTTCTGCTCTCATTATTTAATGTTTTGGTATCAAATGTCAATATCATCTGGGGCTGTTAATAAACAGTAATATTTTACAGTTAATGATTTCGTTACTTTATATTATCTATTTTCTAATTCTTAAACAGGTTAACAATGGCAACTTAAAATGAATGTATGGATAACACAGCCCCACAAAAAAAAAAGTGAGGTATACTTTTGATGCGATATATCAGATCCGTAGTATTTTTGCCCGCTGATCACGAATCTGATGTCAGAATATCGTCATCACATCTTAAATTTTTTTCTCACCTCAAAAATAGGTAAAAATTAGTAAACATTAAGAAAAATATACTCCTAAAAAATTGATTCAAGCTTTTTCATGAATCCAAAGATGTATTAATATGTATTCGGACACGCTAACCTAATATTCATCGGTTGGATTAAACCATACAGTTCTGTTTTCTTTCTAACCTCAATCAGACAGATAAATCACGACACCGATATAGCTGCTTCTCGGATTTTGCAAAATTCAAAAATCTAAGATGGCAGACAAAATTTTTGAAAAAAACGAATTTGGTAAATTAAAATTCAACCGATTCTTAAAACCAAATTTGGTATACTCCCACACCCTGTAACCTCAAAAAATAGACCTCAATAACCCTGTAACTTTAAAAATGAGACCCAATAAACTCAAAACCAGGACTTTTAAACCATATACTCTCAAATAGTAGACCCTTAAGCCCTAGAATTGCGAAGTTAGACCCGCGCCTAACTTTCCTTTTTTTGGCTGTATCTTGTTCTTTTTTCCTCGAATGACCTATTCAAAGGCTTTCTGCCCAAACGCTTTTGAGGACTTGTTTCTCTTTTTAGCGACCAGCAATAGTCCGCTAGCATATGGTCATCCCATCGTCCTTGATACCGATTTTCTATGATTTTCAGATCTTGGTGAAAACGTTCCCCTTGCTCCTCACTGCAGTCACCAAGATTATCTGGGAAATCATCGATGTGGGAGTCCAGGAAATGTAATTTTAGATTCATTAAGCAACCTAATGTTTGAAAATTTTTTACCATTTTCTCGACTATTTCTTTGTACTTAGGACTTTTATTATTTCCCAAAAAGTTTGTTGCGACTTCTTTAAAACTAAGCCAAGCAGCTTTTTCAACTTTATTCATTTTAGTAACAAATAATGAATCTTGAAACAATTTTCTTATTTGTGGCCCGTCAAATACGCCTGCCTTAATTTTAGCTTCAGAAAATTTCGGAAATTTTTTATGCAAATATTTGAAACATGGGCCGGTTGTATCTAATGCTCTCGTGAATTGCTTCATAAGTCCAAGCTTAATGTGAAGCGGGGGAATAAGAACTTTTCCTGGATCTACCAATGGTGGAAACAATACATTATTTTCACCAGGAGTGAACGATTCTTTTGTTGGCCAAATTTTTTTCTTATAATGACGTTCCCTGTCTCTGCTATTCCACATATATTTATAACAGGGATAAAGTGTAAACCCTGACTGTTGGCCAAGCAATATTGTTACAATTTTCAGATCTCCACAAATTTTCCAGTTATGATCAGCATATTTTTTTTTTATCAAAAGCTGCTTCATTTTTTCATATTGCTCTTCCATAACTGTGGAATGAGCAATCGGAATGGGAGCGTAAACGTTGGTATTATGCAGCAAAACTGCCTTAATGCTCCGTTTAGAAGAATCAATGAACAGTCTCCATTCTTCAGGATCGTATGAGTTATATTGAAATTCATCCATTAGACCTTTTACATCGGTACAATATGAAAGTGACAATTCCTCGTCCATTGTGAAATATTTTCGAAATTCTTCATCTCTGTTTCTATAATAAGAAATCGTAGCTTCTGGCTTAAGTAAATGTATTTTCTTTAAAAAAGGAAGCAAGATGCTCTGAACCATCTTTGGATAAGCCTAAATATCTGACTAGATCACTAAGTTCTGACTGTGATACGAGTATTGGTTCTGGTTTACGGTTGTATGGTAGAAATTCTTTATCTGTGTCACTAGTATATGATAGGTTGTCACTAGAACATTCATTAGTAACAGTGTTTGAATCTTTTTCGACAGTCTTAAAGTTTTCGGCATGAACTGATAAGGTGAAATCATTTGTTCCCATAACATCAGCATCAAGTGGTTCAGGAGGCGGAATTAGTTTAGTTGGTCTTGTTACTGTCGAAACATCGTTATAAGTAATAGTGCTTTTATTTTTTCGGTTAAGCCTAGATACAACATTCATACAAAAGTAGCAATCATTTTCACTGTATGGTCTATTCATATTGCTGGTCTGGAATATTTAATCGCCTTCTTATTGATGTACAACATTATTTTGCAAGAACTGCAAATGATGTGGGAAACCCAATCTGTATCCTGGTGCTGTATTTCAATGTTAAAACAATCCTTATATAAGGTTTTAATCTTATCCGTTATCGGTGACCCCATTTTACTCAATACGTGTTGACAGCAAATATAACAAAATGAATCACTGTTTTTATCGCACTTATGAAAAGTCCTTGTATCGTGAGACCGTTTTCTTGTAGCATTATACTCTATATGAGCCAAGTCACCCACACATGAAGAGCTACGGTCACTGGATGACGACGGCTGCGGGCCCGCTTTCCCACCCTGACCAACCGCCGACACTGGGTTTCCGAGTCCCTGCATCGTAATTCTCTTTCTTCTACCTGCCATGACGGCATCTAAGCCGTTATCCAGGGACTCTGCCGGCTAGTGGAGTAACACCGTTGCCCACCGTCACCACGTGGAGGTGCCCTGGATGCAGGTAGAAGAATAAAAATCGACCGATGAATTTTCTCGGCATTCAAAATGGCGCGAAAAACATCTGCCATCTTGAATTTTTCAAATCCAACCTCAGATTCGTGATCAGCGACCCAAAAAATCCCCGTGTACCAAATTTGGTAAGGATCGGTTGAATTTTAATTTGAATTCGTTTTTGTATTCGAGAAGCACTATATCTGTCTAATTTATTGACGTTAGAAAGAAAACAGAACTGTATGGTTCAATCCAACCGATGAATATTAGCTTAGCGTATCCGAATACATATTAATACATCTTTGGATTCATGAAAAAGCTTGAATCAATTTTTTAGGAGTATATTTTTCTTAATTTTTACTAATTTTTACCTATTTTTTGAGGTTAGAAAAAAATTGCGATGTGATGGCGATATTCTGACGTCAGATTCGTGATCAGCGGGCAAAAATACTACGGATCTGATATATCGCATCAAAAGTATACCCCACTTTTTTTTTTGTGGGGCTGTGTAATTATTGTTTAAAAAATAATAAATCTAGATTGTAAGTGAATAAATTTACTGAAGATATTTTTAACATAACTCTTCAATATTTTTACTAGGAGTTAACAATATGATCTATAATGTTTGGTAAAGGAATATATTTCATTTTCACAATGGAGGACGTACATATATAATGATAACATAAAATTACATATGATTGCACAACTCAAAAAAAATTGATCATTTTATTATTATTGCTATCAATTAAATAATTGTTTTGACGATGGGTAATTGTCTATATTATTTAAGTATTTCTCATTAATCTAATGATAAAGAGTAATTTTCAAAACCAATAAGATCCGGCAGAAAGCACTCAAGGTACTAGAATGTTTTATGTTTTTTGTTAGATAGCGGTTTGAATATATAGCCACATGAAGGTTATTTCTGCTTTGCATGACGCAGCATTGCATATGCTTGTTGAGGCAACCAATCAATCATTTCTTGTAGGACATTTCCCACGTTCTTTGAAACGGGCACGAGTTATTCCGCTCTTTAAAGGGGGCGAAACTAGCTTACCCTCTAACTACAGACCAATCTCATTGCTTGCTACGTTGGCTAAGGTGGTCGAGAAGCTCGTGAAGGATCGTATTCTCCATTTTGTCCTTAACCATAACTTGTTGAGTACGTCTCAGTTTGGTTGTCGGACTGGCAGAAACACTAATGACGCGATTTTTTCATTTCTAGAAAACCTATATGGCAAGTTAAATGATGGAGAGGTTGCTGCGGCGGTGTTTTGTGACCTCGTAAAGACTTTTGATTGTGTGAATCATGGGATATTGCTGAGTAAGCTTGAAATATATGGATTCTTACTTATCATCGCGCTGTCAATCTGTCTTTTTTAACGGTGATGAGTAGCGGGAATTGAGTGTCACTTGTGGAGCTCCACAAGACACTGTTTTGCGCCCTCTGTTATTTTTACTTTATATTAATGACCTTTCAAAACTTAATGTTAGAGGGGTATTTACGATGTTTGCCAATGACACAACTGTGATGTGCCACAATATAGACGTGGGACAGTTGGAATGTGACATCGGTGGGGATATAGTGAAAATCATAGATTGGTGTCATTCAAATTATTTAACCCTGAATATTTCTAAAACTTGTTGTTTCGTTTAAATGGCAATTGAACGATATTTCACTTGATTCGCAAATTATTGAAAGCTTGACTTATAACAAATTTTTGGGTTTGTTTATAGACTCTAAATTGAGATTCTCTACTCACATTTTGCAGCTTTGTAAAAGGATTGCCAAATGATGTTTTGCCTTGAGAGTAGTGTCTCGGGAATTCGATGTTTCTATCGCGAGAAATGTATACTTTGCTCTGATTGAATCGCATGGGGTATGTTTCTGGGGTTCCTGCTCTAACAAATTACTGAATAAGGTCTTTATGCTACAAAAACGAGCACTGCGTTATATGTCCCAATTAAGTTCTCGGCAATCCTGCAGGAATGTGTTTATTACTAAGAGAATTCTAACGTTGCCTTGTATATTTATTATTGACACAGCCTGCCTTATACATAATAAGTTTGAGAGAGAGATAAGGGCTTCTTGTGCATCCATGTCGCGTTCATCTTATGTGGCCTCACTACCCATTCCCTCTTCAGCTTTAATAAGGGACTCTATAATATATATGAGTAAAAAAATATTCAACCACTTGCCTTTGAGCGTCAGGAGAATTTTAAATAATAACCGATTTAGGAGGGAAGTTCGGAAGCTCTTGATTGAGGAGGCCTACTATTCAGTCACGGAGTTTTTTGATGACACTCTGATTGCTGACTGTGTGTATGGCGTGTAGGTGTATATATCTTTTCTGTATTATGTTATTAGCATCTTCTTGTTTCTGCACTGATCTTTTGATTGATGTAGTGAAATTGCATTATTTCTGCTATTTAAGTTGCACTCATATGACTCATATTTTATTTTATTTTTATATTATATTTTTTTATTTTTGTATTGATGTAAATGACTAACTCATACTCCATGTTATTGAGTTAGATTAGATAGTTTTGTAGACAAAGGCACAATCTTTTTTTTACAATAAAGCTTTATTTGATTTGATTTATTTGATTGACATCAATTGTCTTACATGCAATAGGTAGAACTCAACTCAAATACAGTGAACTTTTAAACAAATATAGAATACACAGTAGTTCTGATCTAGTTTTTTTTTTGTAATTGTTTAAGTCTATTAATATAAACATCAAAATTCAAAAAATAAAAATTATCCCAAAAAATTGCCAAACGACTTTTCGTGAAACTTTCATGTTTAAGTTTTTATTTACTGTATATCTCATTTACTATATTCCTATTTTAATCCTTATAGTATTTTGAGTTTAAGATAGTTTGGGTACACAGGAATCTCTGTACTATATATAGGCGCTACGATCAAAGGACAATATGCAATTTGCAAAAAACATTTGACAAACTACGCCACAATCAATTGTCATAAATATTAACAGAGATGGAAGGAGACATGAATTAATGAAAATAATACACACACAACAGCTCAGCATCTATACTATAATTGAAAGATCAAAGGTTCAACTTTATGAATCACTTTACATAGAAAACATTAAGATGTCCTACAGAGATACATTTCATTAAATATATATGTTGAGAATACATTTCAGTTGATATTAAAAATGAAGCAAAAGGAGTAATAGTTAAAGGAGTCTGAAATAATAATATACGGTAAGCTGATGATACAGCAATACTGGTTAAGAATATTCGGGACCTACAAGAAACCACAAACCGCATCAATAAGACGGAAAGAAATATGGTTTCAGTATTAATGTACGCGAAAGTGATAAGAGTAGGTTAACGTACCTATGATAATAGACAACTCTTATCAGAGACGACTAAGTTGAAACAGCAAGCAATTGTAAATACATGGGTATAACGCTTAAACGAATACGTGTTAAAATTACTTGAAGTACTTTTGCTAAATTCAGTACCTGCTTATTATGTTAGATAGTACCCCTGAGCCTTAAACTTCCAGTAACCAAGTCTTACATCTTACCCTATGGAGCAAAGATTTAATCACTAAAAATCAAGTACTTCAGTACCATGTTATATAAGAGGCCAGAATAAGACTAACTTCATTTCGCTTATTGAGCATGTGAATACCTGCCCGCTAAGTGAGTTCACGACACTATCTCAAGAGAGGTTATAAAGGATGTGACCATATTACCTAATTAGATTTTGCTGTATTTGCCTCTATAATCTATAACCATAAGAAAAATAAAGAGTACGTGTTAAAGAATTAGGTTATTTGTTGCCATGACAATTCTTTGGCTTGGTTGTCACCTTTTATAGCCAATTTATTCATAAGTAAATTTGAAATCGAAGCCAGTCAAGAGTTTGAGTATTTCCAGTAGGTATGGTATAGGTATATGGATGATGTTTTTCGCGATTTTTGATACAAAGAAAGCAAATATAGATGATTTTGTTTCCAAATTAAATAGCCAATATGATTCCATTAAATTCACTTACGAAATTGAGAACAAAGAACAATGGCCTTTTCTAGATATTTTAATTTTTAAAAATAATAATAGGTTAGAATTTGATATCTATGGAAGACACAACAACAGATAGATATATTCCTAATGATTCATTTCATTGCGAACAACACAAATTAGCCGCATTACATTTTTTAGTTCATCGTTTGGTCACTTTTCCTCTGAATAGAGTAAACTTCAATAATGAAAGGAATCGTATTAGAAATATAACCATAGTTATTGGTTATGACGATGACTTAATAAACAAATTAATAAATAGACATAAGTTCAGGCTAAAAAATTCAGAACTCCACCTTTTTTACACGCGAAGAAAGTAAGACCAAGTATGTCTCCATACCATATAATCCGAAATACAGCAGGAGGCCCCATAACGTATTTAATAAGGTAGGACTCACCTTAATCTATAAGTTATCAGACAGTCTGAGGAATATCTTAGGAAACCCCAAAGATAAGATTTTCTAATTGTGAGAAAAGTGATATTTATGAAATTAGTTGTAATGATTGCGACAAAAAGTAGGTTAGGCAAAGAAAATGGTAAATTAAAACACGATTTAAAAAAAATTTAGTACATTTAAAATACAGTAGAACAGAAAAGTCTAGCATTGCCGAACATGCCCTTGAAGCTGATCATACTGTAATATTAGATAATCTAAGATTAATTAAAAATGTATCTGATAGGAGATTGTTGAACGAATACAAAAGTATGGCAATTATAAAATGTAAAGGTAGTTTAAATAAAGGCAGGCGGCCTATTCCTTATAGTCCCTCTACTGGTTACTTGACCGGAACTGATGGTCTCGCCTGAGTAATTCAGATGTTAAGCTAAGTATAAATAGGGTAGATTTGTAGTTTAGCTTTAGTCAAACATCGCTCCTGATGAAGCTAACATGGTTAGCGAAACGCGAAAATAAAGTGTTTGGTGCAGTCGTGATATATACTGAGTAGTGTCATTGTGGCAAAGATTAGATGTTCCCAACATAATTCTTTGGATTGAAACTGAATAAACAAGAAAATAGACCTGTACTTGCCTCTTTTTCTATTGTAATGTTAGCAGGGTCAATAAAATAATTTGATTAGTTATTTGCAACTAATTTATCCCGACAGAGCATTTTCGAGAAAAAAATGACCGGCTAAGTAGAAGTCGGACTTACGCAGTTAGTGTTCCGTATGTTAATAGCTTTTAGAGTAAAAATTTTTATTGCGGAGTTATAAAATGATCAGTGACTTCACAAAACACACCCCAAATTAGTTTTCAACAAAGTTTATTTGCGATCTTTGTTGAAAACTGATGACCTTGATTTTTTTTTTATATCAGATAAGTTATTAAAGGTAATGAATGCACTCATAATTTTCGTTCAATCTACACCCTGTGGAGAATATTCCAAAATTTTTTGATCAGTGCTTTTCGAGATAAGGGGGGGACAGCGATTTTTCGCGTTTTTAGAAACAATATAAAGAAAAGTGTGCGCAAGTATTACATTACATAAATTTTTGAAGTCGTGTTTTTTAGAAGCTTTCATTTGACACTCCACTCAATGACCTGGAAAAAAATTTTTTTTTGGCTTTCGATTTCATCGCCCAAAACTAACTCCTTAAGTCAAAATTCAACTTTCAAAACTACATGACTCCGATGGGGCCATCAATATATATATATATATATATATATATATATATATATATATATATATATATATATATATATATATATATATATATATATATACGAGGCTGGTTTGAAAAGTCCGTGCAAAGTCCGAGAGATGGCACCACCGGCGCGTATCGAGGTCATGTTTAGTTAGTAGCATCTCTTGAATGAACGCACACCAAGTTTCAGCCATATTGGTCTATTTCTTTGTGTTTGGCATTCGTGTGAATCAAGGAAGTCGAGTGATTTTCAAGAAATGGACGAAAAAGAATTTCGTGTGGTGATTAAACATTACTTTATGAAAGGCAAAACGCCTCAGGAGACTAAAAAGAAGCTTGATAAACATTATGGTGACTCTGCACCTTCGATTAGAATAGTTTATAAGTGGTTTCAAAATTTTCGGACTGGCCATATGGGCACAAGTGACGCTGAACGTTCTGGACGGCCTGTGGAGGTTACGACTCCAGAAATCATTGATCAAATCCATGATATGGTGATGGATGACAGAAGAGTTAAGGTGCGTGAGATTGCTAGTGCTGTGGGCATCTCGACTGAACGGGTATATAATATTTTGCATAAACATTTGGACATAAGAAAGCTATCCGCAAGATGGGTGCCGCGATTGCTCACGCTTGACCAAAAACGGAATCGTGTGAAGTGTTGCAAGGATGGTTTGCAGGTGTTCCAGAAGAATCCGGAGGACTTTAAGCGTCGTTTCGTCACTGTGGATGAAACATGGATACATTACTATACTCCTGAGACCAAACAACAATCTAAACAATGGGTTACCAAGGGGGAATCTGCACCAAAAAAGGCGAAGACCGTTCCTTCGGCCGGAAAGGTTATGGCGACTGTCTTTTGGGATTCACAAGGGATAATCCTCATCGACTATCTGGAAAAGGGTAAAACTATTACAGGTGAATATTATTTATCGTTATTGGACCGTTTGAAAACCAAGTTGCAAGAAAAACGCCCGCGATTGGCCCACAAGAAAGTCCTTTTCCATCACGACAACGCACCAGCACACACCTCAGCAGTTGTGGTCGCAAAATTAATGGAAATAGGATTCCAACTCGTTTCACATCCCCCCTATTCTCCAGACTTGGCTCCCTATTTGTTCCCCAATTTGAAGAAATGGCTGGCGGGACAAAGATTTTATTCAAACGAGGAGGTGATTACCGACACTAATGGATATTTTGCAGACTTGGACAAATCCTATTATTCGGAAGGGATCAACAAACTAGAACATCGTTGGACGAAGTGTATAAGCCTAAAAGGAGACTATGTCGAAAAATAAAAAAGGTTTACCCCAAACACATAAGTAGTTTTTATTTTTGCACGGACTTTTCAAACCAGCCTCGTATATATATATATATATATATATATATATATATATATATATATATATATATATATATATATTTATATTTGAGTGCCAAATTTCAACTTTCTATGTCAAATAGTTTCGGAGAAAATCGGGTGTGACAGACAGACAGATAGACGGACCGACAGTCACACAGACGGACACACGTCGAAGTTATCTTATAAGTGTTCCGTACGTAACACTAAAAACGTATATAAATCAGCAAATATTTCACCAAAATCGCACATCACCACTAATATTTATCGCTATCTATATGTTCACATTATGACTAAACATTTTGATTAAATACATACTTAACAACAACGTATAAAACAGGTACTCGGATTATTTCGTTTATATTTTAAAAATATATATACAAATATATTGTTAAAAATGTTGTGTTGTGGTTCAAAGACAACGCCAACGTTTGATGAGGGTAGTGCAGTTCAGGTAGTGAGTATAGATAGATTTGATGGAAAGGTTGCTGTGGTAACAGGTGCTTCTTCAGGCATTGGAGCTGCTATCGCAGAGGAATTAGTAAAGAATGGAGTTACCGTAAGTAGCAAATATGTTAAATATAAAATAGTCAAGGTGAAAAGTTTAACGTATCGGAAATTTTTAACTATTAGGTACTAAGTTGGGAATGTGGAATCTTGGCACAATGATACTACTCAGTATATATCACCACTACACCAAACACTTTATTTTTGCACTCGACGCGCGTTTCGCTAACCATGTTAGCTTCATCAGGAGCGATGATTGAGTCAATCATCGCTCCTGATGAAGCTAACATGGTTAGCGAAACGCGCGTCGAGTGCAAAAATAAAGTGTTTGGTGTAGTGGTGATATATACTGAGTAGAACTATTAGGTAGTTGCATTGAAACCCGGTTTTTTTTTGTATTTCTTAAACATTTATTTTTATAACAAAATGTATTTGCCTTGGAAGCTGTAATACTTTCCAACTTTTTGGACCGACGTAAAATGCTTCAGTATTGGAAGGCTTTGTTCTTGAGATCTATATACTCAGTAAACCATTTTTCGACTTATTCATAATCGTCTAAATGTACATTTGTTGCCTGTTGGACTCAATTCTGAGAATACACTGCGCTTATCGTGCTGATAGCTATTTCATATGCTAATCTTCTTCTTCTTCTTAAAGTGCTTATTCTGTTCGAATGTTGGCAATTATTCTGGCTATTTTACTTTATCCACTGCAGCTCTGAAAAGACCGACAGTATTTGTTGAGAACCAATTTTGTCAGATTTTTTTAGCCAGAAGATACGTCCGCGTCCTAGTCGCGTTCCTTGGAGTATTTGTAGCAGTAATCCATATCTGTGGAAATTTCTCATTATGTGTCTTAAACACTCCAAGTTTCCTACTTTAACAGTTTCCATAATTTCCAGTTTTTTGTTCATGCAACGTAAGACATCCTCGTTGATAATATGGTGAGTATAAGAAATTTTCAAAATTCTGCGATATAGCCATAAGACAAATGCTTCTTAGAAGTAGCTTCGGGCAGCGTCGAAGATTCCATACCCTAAAGAAGGACACTGAAGATATAACATCTTAGTGAGTGATGTCATTTTGAGGAACACTGCTCTAGCTTTTTCAATACGGCAACGAATTTCCTGTGAGTGATCCCACTGTTCGTTTATCATGGTACCTAGATATGAATATTGTGGAGTTCTTTGTATTTGTTGATTATTAACCATCAACAAGGTAGCAAGAACCGGAGACTTGCTGATTACCACGTACTTTGTTTTGCTGATATTAAGTTTGAGGTCGTATCGATTACTAATTTCATTTATTTTTGCTATAAGATGTTGTAGACCCTTTGCTAATATTCATGCAAAATATACCTCAGGTGTTCTGTTAAAATCTTTACAATGTCAGCTATCTCCCTCACTTTCACTTTGCCGGTCATTTGGAGCAATATAGTGGATTTTTTTGTGTTTTTTGGAATGACTGCCTCATTTGAACATCCGAAACGTCATCATCGTTGCTTGTACTACCGCATTTACGTTCACTAAACCATCGACATAGTTGATTTCAAGTGAGCAGATGTGTCATAATACTTCTCAAGCCCTTCTTGGGTTCTAGCTGTGTTTTTTCCTATCAAAAGCAATATTTAATCAACACACAAAATTGTTCTTGTTACATCGCTTTTCTAAAATCAAAAGTAGCGTTACTGAAACAGCTGTAACTCGCAAACTATTAGACAAAATGTCATGAAAATTTTACACGAGTCTTCTGAAAGTTGACACTAACTGAAAATCATATGTTTTTTGTTTGTGCTGTGATCCTTCGGAAAGTTTCGTGACTTTTCTTCAAATGTAAGTGTGTTATTACATTTTGTGTTCATAAAATTTTAAGTAAATATTAAACAAAAAATAAAAATAATAAAAATATTAAATTTTTAAAATTGCACAACTTTGACTTATGTTTAATGTTTTAGATGTTCTGTAAAATTTATTTTAAATATAATATTGGGGAATAGGAAATATTCTTAGTGATATCAGTTTTTTGACTAATTAATTATAAATAATATGACGCAAATATATTATACTGGCAGTATAACTGAGAGTTAAACCTAAGTTAAAATGACAAAGAGCGATCGATCCTTGTGTAAATTGGTTAATTAGTGTTCTGTACGGAACACTTATAAGATGACTTCGGTGTCTGTCTGTCTATCAGTCTGTTTGTTACACCCGATTTTCTCCAAAATTATTTATCATAGAAAGTTGAAATTTGGTAATACTCGTAATACGAGTATAGAAATTGATAGCCTTATCTGAGCCGTGTAGTTTTGAAAGTTAAATTTTGACTTAAAGGGTTAGTTTTGGGGGGTGAAATCGGAAGTGAACAAAAATTTTTTACTAGGACATTGAGTGCGGTGTCAAATGAAAGCTTGTGAAAACACGAGTAAAAAATATATGAACTCCTGGACAAAATTAACGCAACAATCTGAAAATTAATTTATCTTTTTCTTATGTCAGTTTTAAAGTTTATCGAGTATTTCAATAGTAGGCTATGCATATTTTGTTTCGTTGTTCATGACAGAAATCAAAACAAGTCGTTTAAAATTACAGTTTTAAAGAATTTTTTAGAAGATAAACAATTTTCTGTAATAATGCGATAGATTTTCTTTAAAAGTAAGCTTATAAATTGTTCCCTTTTTCAAAGTAATACATTTTTGTGGTAGACTGTTTTATTTTTGACCCCGAAGAATTAGAAAAATGAATCGAACAAGGAATTTAACTGAACACGAGGTAGTGCGAGCCTCAGTTTTATTGGACGAGGGATATTGTCAGAGTTATGTTGCTAATTTGTTAGGCAAACATCGTTCCACAATAAGTCGTATGGTAAGATGCTTGAATGAAGTAGGAACTTATTCTAGAAGGCTACGGCAAGGGCGAAAACGATGCACTAGCGACCTAGACGAACGTTTTATAAGACAATATGCTTTAAGAAACAGGACTGTCACTAGTTCTATAATAAGAAACGAACTCGAAGCTGTTCGTAATGTCACAATTTCTTCTAAAACAGTTAGATGACGGTTAAATGAAGCTGGATTAAACAGTAGGAGACCAGCCACTGCTCCCTTGCTTACTAGAGAGAACAAAGTTGCCCGATTACGTTTTGCTCGAAATCACGAAAACTGGTCTGTGGATGATTGGAAACAAGTTTTCTTCACAGATGAAACTAGGGTTAGTCTAAAACATCCAGAGTGTCGTGAGCGAGTATGGCGAAGACCAGGAGAGAGGTTTGCTCCTTGTAATATCTCTGCGAGGATTCCATTCGGCGCCGGTAGTGGCTCTGTTATGTTCTGGGGTGGCATCTGCTTTGATGCTCGCACAGAGTTAGTTCCTGTCCGTATGAGATTCATGAATACTGACTACTATCTTGAGAATATTGTAATAGAACATGTGATGCCTTTCGGTCATTTTGTGGGGCCCAATTTCCTGTTCATGCAAGTCAACGCTCGACCTCACGTGTCTAGGGAGGTACTTAATCAAGTTGATATACCGATTATGCAATGGCCACCAAAAAGCCCGGATCTGAGTCCGATAGAACATGTATGGGATCACATTAAAAAAAATGTGAAACGTCATATACCTGCACCTAGAAACCTGAGGGAACTTGAAAATGCAGCAAACAGCATGGTAGCAAATTCCTCAAGATTTGATCCAAAATTTAATTAGAAGCATGCCTAGGCGCATAAACGCTGTCATCCGAAGTAGAGGAGGCAAGACACGCTACTAGTGTCCCAGTTACACCATTAATTTTGTTACTAGTGTCCCAGTTTATTTTTTTCATTATTACATAATTTCAACGATTTTGTTATTAGGTCTTAAGAATAATTTTAATTCGACTCTTATAGAGAAATTTGGTAGCTAATTCACTTTTAAAGTATCCGAATAAGTTTTTTCTAACTTTTAGTGTAACCAATGTTCATAAAAAATTATTAAAATTAATTCATTATAGAGATTTGTATGATTTAATATATTGTTGAGTTAATTTTGTCCAGGAGTATATATAATATAATACTTGCCCACACTTTTCTTTGTATCATTTTTTAAAAATGGCGAAAAATCGATGTCCCCTCACTTTATCTCGAAAAGTAGTAATCAAAAAATTTTGAAAAAACTCTGGAATATTCTCCATGGGCTGTAGATTAAACGAAAATTATTACAAGTGCATTACCCTTAATAATTTATCTGGTATATAAAAAAAAAACAAAAATTTCAAGGTCATCAGTTTTCAGTAAAGATTGGAAACAAATTTTGTCGAAAACTCATTTGGAGTATGCTTTGTGAAGTCACTAATCATTTTATACCACTGTAACAAAGTTTTTTATTTTAAAAGCAATCAACGTACGGAACACTAATTGTGCAAGTTCAACTTGCACTTGACCGGTTATTTTTAATTTAAACCTTACTCTGAAAATAACCACAAAATAACCTTGGTATTCATCGTAGGTTGCTGGTTTAGCACGAAGGGTAGGAAGAGTTGAAGAATTAGCAGTAATACTCAGCAGAGACAAGGGGAAGCTTTATGCTTTTAAATGTGATATGACAAGAGAAGAAGAAATAGTGGGGGCAATCAAGAATATTATTCAGAGGCTAGGAAATATTGATATTTTAGTTAATAATGCTGGACTTATGCAAGAAACAGATCTGATAAATGGTGATACAAAAAAATGGGCAGTGACAATTGGTAATTAATTTTATTTGGTACTTGAATTAGGTGCACACAGAGAGTTTTCAATCACTTGACCGCACAATAATTTATTCGCCCGCTCCTTAACATACAGTCTATCAAGTAAGAACGTGTCCGCGATAATTCACTTTTGGTAGATGCGATTATAGTGCTTTAACAAAATATCGGTAGAGGAAACCTTTGTCTTTGACACATTTTAGTAAAAGTATCAGTCGATTCTGAACTTTCGTCGAAATCAAGTAAAATCCAAAATAAGTCAATTGTTTGCGCGTCGATTCGAGGTAGTCTTTTTTTGTTCCTATCCGTTTGTGAAGAAATGGGTAAATCCTCTTAATGAGATGAAAAATATCGATGACTTGCCAAAACGTGGCCTGGTAGGCAAAGTCATTAAGAAAATCGGGTTTGAATGTGTCCCATGAGACCATTCGACACCATTTTCGTGCTCATGATGTCAAATTCCGAAGCAAGATTCGAAAAATTGGGATATCATTGTCTCGCAAGTATGTAGAAAATCTCTTCGACAGCATGCCTCAAAGATGCCAGGCGATTATTGACGCAGGAGGCTACTGGACAACTTACTAAGGTAATTGCGCCATTGTTAGCATACCAACAAATATACTGATGGCAAAAAATGTTCACGAAACATATTTTTTCAAGAATACGAGCGCTCACATTCTTACGTGACAGATTGTATGCTAAATGATTCAGAATGCATGAGTCTAGAACGCGTAGTATATAATCACGTATAATTTCGAAAGCGCTTCGAAATGCACGGCGATAAATACGGGCGTAGGTGGTTCTTCTTTAAAAACTAGTTTTTGCAACGGCGTTTAATAACTTATTTCTGCGATTGGACTCCAAGCTTACAGGAACCCAGTGCCAATATAATAAGAAAATCATCCTTAAAATATCAGTTTGTATGCAGACGTGACAACCGCATTTTTATACATATAGTTGGTCAGTTTTTTGTTGGATTTGTATTACATGCCCTGAAAGACAAAATAGTAGTTTTTAGGTAAATATTTTCCATTAAAATTCCCCAAAATTCATAGTATCAAACTGTCTTGCCATGTTTCTATGATTTACTTTACGTCCGTCAATGAGAGAAAAATTCATAGCTAGAAAGATAATTTAATCATTACCAAAGAGTGCAGTAAGGCCAAGTAGAAAAGATTGGAGCAAATTGTACAAGCAAGAATTCTTCTCTTCCTTTAATTTCATACAACACTGTGGAGAAAAACTGTGTGATCACTTGTAGGTTTATGGTACAAACCACTTTGGATGCCATAGCGGTGTTGCCACTTGTATTTATTTTATTAGCTAGGTATATGTGGCTATATAAAATTTATTAAAATACAAATTTAGCAAATGTTTGAATGAATATAATAATATTTTCATTCTTCTATATATATATATATATATATATATATATATATATATATATATATATATATATATATATACATATTTCTTTCTTTTTTGTTAGTTTTCTGATCGCCTAGTTTCTTATCTTTTCCAGTTTCGGCCGATTTTCTCAAAAAGTCCATCTCTATGACAAGGAATTTTCGTTCCGCTGTCTTACTAATTTGCCAAACTTCCGAGCTGTATGTTAGTGTACCGTTAACAATTGTATCATAAATTCGCATTTTCGTGTTTGTTATATTCTTTCACCACGGTATGGAATTAAGTGCTCCTGTAATTTTTCTTGTGTTGTTAATGCGCCTGTTAATCATCTCATTACATCTCTCCGTGTCGTCTATTTTGGTATCTAGGTATAGAAACTCACTATAAGTTTTCAGTATATTTTTGTCTTCAAGTTCTATATTTTGTGCCACAGCCTCAATACATAGGTATTCCGTTCTATTTAAGTTTATAGTTAGACCCCATTTGCAGTATTCCTCGTTTATATATTGGAACTTATTGTTAATCCGTTTCCAGTTTTAACTCTTGCATAGACTTTCTCATAAAGTTGTTTAATTGTTTTATCTAGGGTAACATTTATAAAGGACTCATCAAGTACTTGAAGTTCATTCTTCTATATTAGCTAAAAATAAACATCTATTAATATGTGACTACACCGTAGATTTGACAGATTTGGTTTTAATTTATGGTCGATAAACTAAGAAATATGCTTAAGAGTTTGTTTTGTCATGTGAAGTTCTAAAATTATAGGTTATTTTATTAAATAATTTGTTTGGCAATATAATGATCTAATTTTCCTTAACCAATAAAAAAAAAACTATTCTCGTATGTTGATGGTGGTGTCTGCTTAGACAGTTGATTTTTCTAGAACTGAGAACATAAATAACAAGAACCATTCTAGGTAATTCGAAAATTACCATTTCTGTGAAGATTAAATTTTTCAAATTAGTGGTAAATACATTAATGAAATAGGTGAATTCGTACAAAATTAGCTATATGTGACAGATTTCGAAAATAGCAGTCTCTGGCGGAGGAACTAATCGTCTCATTCATCATTAATGTTATTTGGATATTTTCGTACTACAGGATTTTTTGCAAATGGTAGAACACATTTCTGGAGTTTATTCCGCAAATGTCAATATACTTACACAGAAAAATACTTCCGAAAAGGGCTAGAGGCTCTAAAGTGTGGGTGTTGATATCACACGATCTTCAAAATGGTTTAATATTAATGTACCAAATGTGATAAAGTGTATAAAATTGGAGTACTGCAAAAACTTTTTTTTTTGCAATAATATTTTAATTTTGATCGGTCTGTGGGAGTTAAACAAATATTTTTATTAAATTTTATTAAATTTTTACATGATTTTCTGTATTTTTATGACATGCTCAAAATCTATAGACATTCTTTCGGTATTAGTACATGAGAAAGCATAAGAAGAGAAAGAAAATACAGATTACCGTACTGTACAATGTGCTTAAGCATTTCTAAATAAAAAAAGTTTAAGTAATTTATATTCATGGTTTTCATTGAAATTATGACAAGTTTATGCAGTAAGTAGGTTGGTGAAATTACTGGCTATTTAGAAACATTTATTAATAATTTTGTTTAACATAAAGAATTGGTATTAAAAGTTTATTTTGTAATATTTGAATTTTTTATAAATCAGTTCCACTGAAGGTGCACTATGAAGGAGCGCCAAAATTGTAAACCGATTTACAAAATTTTATAAATTAAGTTTTATTTTGATACGCAACAAGTTTTTTTTTGTTCTCTGTTTAATTTATTTATGTTTTTCTTTGAATTAAATTTTTAATCAAAATAAAGTTTCAAATATTTAATTTTTGATGACCAAATTAGGTTGTATGCTCTGTGACTTGTGTGCAGTAATTGGAGAATAGCTTTGCTCAAATATATTGCCTCAGTTTTGCCAGGCTTCAATTTAGTGTTTTGTATTTATTGCCAATAACTCAAGTTCATTCATACTTTGTTGTTATTTCCTTATTACAATTCTTGGTTGTTTGATGGAATTTGTGATAGCTATATCATCAGCAAATAAGTAGGGTATGTTATGTTATGTGAATTATATTATTCTGGTGCAATGGGATGATGTAAATAATTTGAATAAAGTAGGTGATAGCTGGAAACTTTACGGAATGCTCGCCCTTATTTTATTATTATATCAATTTATGGTATCCAAAATCTTTGTTTTCTAAAATGCATATTATAAGCCAAATAGCAAAGTTATGCATACCAATTCTGAATTATTTTATGAACCATCCGTTATACTTATATCTTATCGATGGTCTTGTTAATATCAAAGACAATTATTCAAGTGAAAAATATTCTATTGATCTAATAGGAAAAATTAAACTGATAGTTTGTAGAATTGTACCATAATTTATATGGAAACCAAACTATTTATTCGTAAAAATTTTCTACAAAATCATTAATTTCTCAAAGGACTAGTTTGTGTATGACCTCAAGCAAGGTTAGATAGAAGGCCAATCGGGCGATAACCGCCCATCAGCAATCTGTTTAAATATTAATAAAATTAGATGGACAATATTGAACCAGCTATCAATATACTATTTATGTCTAAGACGTTACGACTTATTATCCCTTGCTTTACTTTAACAATTCCTAAATATTCTGTCATTTTATTTTTTGTTAACAAAATTATCAACTCTGATTTTCGTTAAGCATCAAAACACTTTTAAAATTATTATTTTTCATTAACATCAAAAGAAAGGGACAAAACAGTTAACTTTTGAAAAATGGATCACAGTTTATTTAGGAAAAAGTGGCACATGGGCTTGAAACTATCATTCTCGTAACTTAATGAACAAATTAAATAAACGGACGAAGAAGATGAAAGGATATAATATAGAATTATTTTGCATGTTTTTCTCTTCCAGATACAAACATTTTGGGTCTATGCATCGCAACCAGAGAAGTAATCCAAAATATGAAAGCTAATGGTACAAGTGGCCATATTATTCATATAAATAGTGTTGTTGGACATGAAGTTTTAGATTTTCCAGGACTGAATGTTTATGGCGCAACTAAATATTCTGTTACTGCTCTGGCTGAAACTTTAAGACTAGACTTAAGTAGAGAACATTTGCCAATTAAAGTAACAGTGAGTAAAATAATACTTTTATTTATAGTGTGAAAAATGTAATAAACTTAAAAATATATCGGGTACAAGCGACCCAGAATAGAAAAAAAGTAGCAAAAGGGAGGCTTTCGTCGAGCAGTGGACAGTATGATGATGATGATGATGATATATTATTCAGAGTTCTTTGAGCGAAGGGGATAAAACAATACATTATTTTTCTGCTTTTTGCAATATTAACAAGGGTAAAAAGTATTGTATACTTTCAATATTAATATAAGAACTTTACCTGGTTTTTGATTGGGATATTTCAAAAAATTTTAGCTAATCAGGAACAGGTTAGAAGGTTAGAAAAGTGGTTGCGCATATATCATAATATACTTCTATTTTAATGTTCTTATTTTTTCATTATTCCCAATTCCCAGAAATATTTTGCCGAATGGTTAAATGATTATTTTTATTAGTTTGGGTATCCTTATTAATCTGAATATTTACCATACTGAATTTTGACAATCTTTCTCACAATTAAACTGTTCAATCAGAAAAGGAAAATTGAAGTTAGAATTATTTTGCAATATTATTGAAAATTGAGAATTTAGTAACGGGTTCGGTGGTCTAATTTGATTAAGGAATTGATTTATCATCTGAGTCAGAACCAATCAATGAAATTTTGATAACTATTTCATGTTTTTTTCCAGCTGAAAGTAACTTATTTGGACTACTTCCAATTGAATCATTACAGGACTCATCAAAATTATTTCAGTTTTTTGTATATACGATGTATATATATATATATATATATATATATATATATATATATATATATATATATATATATATATATATATACATATATATATATATATATATATATATATATATATATATATATATATATATATATATATATGTATGTATATATACATATATATATATATATATATATATATATATATATATATATTGTTTATATCCGATCGTGTCCCCCACTAGTATTTTTATTTCGTCCATCTATTACACAGGGGAACAGCTGTTTTTTGGTGTCGAGGTTTTTTGAGCTGATTCTATATCAATTTGATGTCCTGAATTCAAATAACGTATTCATTTGTACCTAGGAGCTCAAATTTTTAAGATATACAATTTTAGAGAAATATAACTTACATTATTGTAACTCAAATCCGTAAGTGTAGTAAACAAAAGTAGATACGAAATTTTTATTTTTAGTTATACAAAATACAATATTATGTCGTACTTACAAACAAAAAAAAAACATTGAAGAAATGAAATAGTCACTCAACACTTGGAAGCTTCTTTTCCGCGACATTCTTGAATGTTTTTTTAAACAGTCCCTTTTTAAACTCCAGCAGTAATCTGCCATCATGTGCATGTCCCACCTTCCTTGGTAGCGGTCCTCCATAACTTTAATATCTTGGTGAAATCTTTCACCTTGTTCCTCACTCATGTCTCCTAAATTTTCTGGAAAACGGTCTAAGTGGCTGTGTAAATAGTGTATTTTAATACTCATATTGCACCCTAAGGATTTGAAACTATTAAGCGTCTTGTTAACCATTTCAACATAGTTTTGAGCTTTATGTTTGCCTAGAAAATTTTCTACAACTGCAACAAATGATGTCCAAGCTTCTCGTTCAACTTGATTCATTGAATTTATGAAGGCAGGATCCTTAATTAATTGTCTTATTTGTGGGCCGTCAAATATCCCTGCTTTGAGTTTTTCTGTGCTCAACTGATGCATTTTTACCCCTATATATGCAAAACAAGACCCATTCTTATCAAGAGCCTTTACAAATTGCTTCATTAAGCCCAACTTTATATGTAACGGAGGAAGTATGATTTTTTCTCTTTCAACCAAAGCGTCCTTAACGACATTCTTTTCCCCAACGTCCATGTTTTCTCTCTGAGGCCAATCTTTTCTAACCCAGTGGTGTGTTTTGTCCCTACTATCCCAGAGGCACAAGAAACACGGATATTTCGTGTAACCACTTTGCTGCCCAAGAAGAAAGTTTACCATTTTTAAGTCTACACAAATCATCCATTGATGTTCGTAATACTTTATCTTCTGCAAGACCAAAGCTATGGTATTATATTCTTCTTTCAGTTTCGTTGAGTGAGCTAGTGGTATTGAACCATATTTATTCCCATTATGTAGAAGGACACATTTTAAACTTCGCTTTGAACTGTCAATAAATAGGCGCCAATCATCTGGAATATATTCAAAAAGTCCCATTTCTTTCATGAGTCCCCTAATTTCGTGACAAAATACAAGATTGTCTTCTTGAGAAAAGAACGGTAGCAGATCTTTTTCTCTTGTACGGTAAAAGGTAATTTTGGTTCCTTGTTCCAGTAAATTTTTGTCGTTCAACCTAGAAGCCAGTACTTCAGAAGCTTTTTTCGATAAATTGAGATCCCTGGTGAGATCATTTAATTCATTTTGATTGAAGCGTTGAGGAACTGATGACGTCCCCTCATAGTCACTGTTAGTTTCATTAGCATCAGAACTTTTATTAGCATCAGAAGAGCGATCAGAGGGAAAATATTCGTCATCAGAGATATGTGGTAGCTGATGAAATGTTGGAATCGGTATTTCATCTGAGTGCGGGATAGGGCGTATTGCCGAGTCTAAATTGGGATAAGTCCACTTACTACGGTTATTTCGATTGATTCCATTAGTATTTACTAAACAGAAATAATAATCATTGAAGTGGTTTTTTGGTTCTCTCCAAACCATTGGTACGCCGAATTTTAGACATTTTCTTTTCCCGGTAGTCCACTGCCGTAAATGCTCTGTACAAGTTTTACATACGAGATGCGGGGCCCACGTTTTGTCCTGATCACCAAGCTTAACTTCAAAGTATCCAAGATACGCTCGCTTTACAAAGTCAGTAATAGTTTGTCTGTTTTGTTGAAACATGTATTCTCCGCATATATAGCAAAACACATCAGGTTGATTTACACAACTTCTTCTTGAACTGGAACCTGAACTCATTTTAATTCTGTTCAATAACACAAAAACACTCTTTTCTTAACATAAAATAACACGCCGAATTCGATCTACTCTCATTAGTAAGAACGCACAAACTGACGAGACTTACCCGAGTTAGGTGATTAAAAGGGTCAGTTCAGGTACCTGATAGGCAATGGTTCCACTATTTATAGATTTACCTGGAATTTACTCAATTACAGACTGACAATAAAACCATTGTACCTACATTAATGAATATATAATAATTTTAGAACTCTCATAAATGAATATACTGAATAAAAACCACATTGGTAGATAAGTTGATGTATCTAAAAAAGTAGAGCTGATAGAGAAAAACGGATTGCATGTATAGATTTAGCGTCCCAAATATAGTTAAAATCAGCTCTAAAATCCCAGGCACCAAAACAAAAATATTTTTTTGTTGCCCTGTGTTATCATTCATCCTTGTGATATACCCCGCCCAATTCCACCTTAATATACATATTCGTTGTATTCTATCTATCACTGTTGGTCTTCCTCGTATATCGATGTTAGGAATACGATCTTGAAGTCTAATATTTAGCAATTTCCTCTCCATTACTCTTTGGGTTACTTGTAGTTTATATAATATACTTTTATTTAATGCCCTCGTTTCAGTACCATATGTTAAAATCGGCAGTACATATTAATCGTCCACACTGGCTTTTATTGTATTTGGAATGTCAAATTTAAATGTGGATTGTAACCTTCCGAACGCATTATTTCCTATTATATCGATTTTTTGTCCTAAATATATGAATCTTTGTTCCTATTCTTTGACCTTCTATTAACAGTTCCTATATGTTATCTTCAGTTTTGTTGTTCAAATATTTGGTTTTGGTGAAGTTTCAGCATTTCTTGTAATTCTTCTTTTATGTTGGTGAACAGAATGACATCATCTGTGAACCTTAAGTAATTTATTCGTTCACCGTACATTAATATTCCTTTATTTTTTTACTGTACTGATTTGAACATCTTTTTTAGAGTCACTTTAAACAGCTTTGGGGATATTGAGTCGCCTCGTCTAATTCCTCTTTTAGATTTGATTTCATTTGTTTTTTCTTCAAGCATTATTTGTGATGTGGCATTTTTATACATCAAGGAGAGTTGGGTACCTTTTGTCGACTATGCTATTATTTACGGCGTTAAGGACTGAACACATCTCTACTGATTTAAATGCTTTTTCGTAGTCAACCATTGCTGCCAAGATGACCTCATATTCATTTGCTATTTCCACTAGTAATATAATTATTTGAAGATGGTGCAAAGTGTTGTATCCCCGTCTAAATTCCACTTGTTCATGTGGTTGGTAACTATCTAATTTGTTCATTCATCTATATATTATGATTCTAGCGAGTACTGATGACAGGTTAATAGGTCTGTAATTCTCCAATTTAAATTTATTCCCCTTTTTAAAAATAAGCACAGTCAAAGCATTTATCTAGGGTGTTAGTATTTTACTTTCTATAAGGCACCTGTTAAATAGAGTTTGAAGAGATTGTATTAGCGATACCACTCTACACCTTATCATTTTTATAGTTATTTCATCGTCCCCTGGCTCTTTATTGTTCGGCATATGTTGTATGGCGTTCATTATTTCATCCGTTGTTATATCGGGAATTTCTTCAGATCTCACATTCCTTACTATCACTCTATTTCCTTCTTCTTTCCCGGGCGGTGGCGACTTTTTCGTGTCATGTGGTGTTTGATAATGTTTTCCTGTAGCATCGTTTATCTCTTGAATTTGTGTGATCTCTTGGTTATTTAAAAAGTATATATAATATATATATATATATATATATATTATATATATATATATATATATATATATATATATATATATATATATATATATACATAAATGATGATGTCTCCCTTCATTCATTTGTTTGTTTGGGTGTTTCAAACTTTTTCCTCTTTCAGAGTTTCTGTACTGTCTGACGTCTTCTCTGATCTTTTCTTTTATTTTGTTGTCTATTTCTGCCAATTCTGATCTGCCATTTGTAGAATCATTTCTTAATTAACTAATAAATAAGTTCGATAACTACCAACCAGTCGAACAGGCGGGTTTTCGCAAGGAATTTGGACAAACAGAACATATTTAGACGGTCTGCCTTTTAACAGAAAAAGCGACCGAGTATAATATTGTATTAGGGTGCACCTAGTTTTCATCAATTATAAGAAGAATTTCGACTCTCTGGAACATTGGGCAATTATACAATCCTTAGCTCATAGCAGAATAGACTCAAGATATACCGAACTCCTAAAATTCATATATGAATTTTCATTTAGTCTAACTAGCCGTTCATTTTTTGGCGCATTTGTGTGTTTAGCAACGACGATAATAGATATTTTTTTATAATTTGAACTAGAACCCGCCTACAGTAAAAAGAAAAATTCCACGGTAGACAGTTTCGTTGAATTTGATATTAAAAATGATTTATCTGCACAGTCTAGTATACTTTCCAGCTAATCTGGATAAACCACGCAAAAAAATATTATGTGCCCCGCTTACTTAATTTTTGTGTTTTTTCTTTTTTCGATGTTGTTATTTCTTTTTTTAGTTATGAGTAGGCTGTTGGTTATTTGTGTGTTTAATTCGTTAAGTTCTTGTTGGTAGTTTGTGTGTTTATGTGATTTTCCAGCACGATATTCGTCTGTTTTGTTTTACTGTTTTTATCTTTGTATGCGTTATTAATCTACGTCTCGTATGCTTTAGATTTATTCTTATTTTTGCTCTGAGTATCCGATGGTATATATATATATATATATATATATATATATATATATATATATATATATATATATATATATATATATATATATGGTAATAATTGTTTATTTAATTGAATACGCTTGGCTATAATCCCTGATTATATAATATTGTATATTACACAAAACGAGGCAAAAATCTAGTAGTAGGTGAGCTAGCATATTTTTTTTAATTAGCTAAGACTGTACCAACCAAATTCGGAATTTTTTGCTTATCTATATAAGAACTGAATTTTTGGACTCACATATACCTTATACGGTAACGAACATCTAATAATTGAAGTAAAAACATTATTATTAGGGATGTCCTGTTAGCATTCGAAACTAAACAAGTATTTTAGTGCTGTGGTCTACATAAATAACTTCAGAAAATCATTTTTTCTCTATAAAAAAATAACTAAATTATTTTACCTTCGTAAAGTGTCACAAAATTGAACTTTTCGAGGTAGTTTTTAAAAAATAATTGATTTTTAAGCGCCAACAAACTGCAATAATTTTACTTATATGTCAGGTCAAAATTATTAAAGTACTTATTCTGTTGTTTTAACAGTCAGATTTACTAAAAGAGTTTAAAACTTACACTCTATTTTCCCCTTAAGAAATTAAAAATTTTTGTTATATTCTTCTGACACTGTTATATTTATGTGACAACTGTCATCAAAAAACCTGTTATAGGATAGAATTCCAAAATATTTTTTCAGTTTGGTCAATTTGACTATAAAGAAAAACAAATTGTCTAATCTTGTTCTGTACAGTTTTAAAGTTAATTATTTTAAATGAATAAAATGATACCTGTCCTTAACGGTAGTAAGCTACTATATGTTCCTTACATGATTTTTAAAACATGTTCAGATTATCGCATTAGCACAGTACTTCCTAATATAATTTATAAAAAATTTAGGAAATATAAATTTGAAATTTGTTACTTCAGTTTTTTTGTAAGTGCCAGCAAATTTACCCCAAATAATTAAAAAACGATCATTTTCGCTGTTTGTTGTTGTAACTTTATATTTTAATAGTACTTAGCCCTTTAATAAATAAAATTCTCACTCATATCTAACTATATCACGATATTTAACATAGGAAGCTTTTACAAAATTGATCAACGGAATTGCAAAGATCGGTAACAAAAATATAAAAATCTCCCACGTATTTAAGCATATATGGTATATATGGCAGAACGTCAAATGTATTAACTAACTTCGTACTTAGTAGTTTCGACTCAGTTGCAAAAAATTGCTAATGCAACCTTATTACAAATACATATATGGCAAAGTTACGTCAGCTTAGCATCAATAATGTAAGTTCACGCGGACGTAGCCACTAGCGCATGCTAATATTGAAAACATATCACTGCTGTAAGTAAATGTTCCTTGGTTCGTGCTTACGACTTTGCAACTCATCTTGGTCTCTAAGTAGTCATTTTTGTTTGCATCATAAATATTGAGATGAATGGTAAAATATTATGTATTTTTTAGAGTATAAGTCCAGGTTATGTTAAATCAGGATTCCAGTCAGTAGCAGTCATGCCAGATGAATTACCGATTTCACCAATATATCCTAGAGATGTCGCTGATACAGTAGTTTATGCTATAGGTACACCTCCACATGTAAATGTAAGTTTGAGAGGGTTTAGCGCTAATAAAATTATAAATTTATCATACTTGGTCATTACAGAAATGTATCTAGATAAAAATGCTTTTTACACCAGGATTATCGTATATTTTGACAAAAAAAAAAAACTGAACAAAATTTAGTCTCATTGGTTAAAATTTTCAACTAATTTTTTTAAATATTTGGATCTAACTTCAAAGTTTTAACCAGTAAAAATTATATTGATTGATTGGTTTTAGCTCTCAGTTTAGTATGTTTACCCTGATATTTTGTAGATATTAATACCTCCGATTTATTTAATTTACAGATATGTTCAATGAAAAGCAAAAAAAAATCAACAAGGGAATATTAATACATACAGGGAGTAAAATTTTTTTAAAAAAATCATCTTTAAGCTGTTGCTTAACAATAACGCCAGTAATAAAATTATTGTAATAATGGTGTCAATAGATAGTGTCAACACGTTTCTAAACAAGTTATGTAGGAAGCTTTTTTTAAAAACATTGCTTACCTTTAAGTAAATTAAAGAGTTTTGTATAATTCGTATTACGTCTGTCTGTCCTAAATAGATCCTAAAAAGTACTAAACAAAATTATTTGGAATGTATGTGTAGAGAGGTGTTTTAGACAGGTCTTTAAAATATAAGTTGGAATAATGATTAAGATATTAATAGATGTGTAATTGAAAACATTAGCAAGTCTCTAACATGTATTATTATTTTACAGATTCAGGAACTTACAGTACACGGACTTGGAAGCTAAGTTAACATTCCTTTCACGTGAAACTTTTGTTTTGCTTTTTCTGTGTTAACATTCCTTAAACGGAGCTAGTCAGGACTACTACTATTAAAATATCTAGTGACTAGAATGAACGGATAACTCAATTTTTAATGACTGCAGTAAGAACAAATAAATGAAAATGTATTTAATTTTTAAAATAAACAAAATATATTTAAAAGATTTTTTATTCATATTCAACTTTCTAGGTAGTTTAGTTTAACTTATTCTTCTTTCTTGAGACATTTGCAATAAATAAATTGATCCCCTAGTCCTAAAAATATTAATATTCCAAAAAAATATATTTAAAGCTAAATTAAACATATATTTTTAAACTGTAAATAATATAAAAACACAGACATACTTTTTTAAATATTTTGTACACATTATACACAACTGGTCAAAATTTATTAAAATTAGCAATTTTTTTTTGTTTAATTAATTAAAAATAAAACGGAGTAAAAAAAAATTAAATATTTTTTTAATTTCCTTGATTGTTGACCACACTGGTTCTCTTTAATGTCAGCGGAAGTGCACTAAATAACAACTGCGGTTTTAGAATTATAGATTTTAGTAATTAATATGGAGGCTATCGTTAAAATTCCCCAGTCCTTAAACTACTTACTTACAGTAGAGTTTCTCCTAACACGTTCTCTATTTGTAGATAGTAGAGCAACTTCAGAAAATAATATTTAATGACATCACAGAGAGTATCAGCGAGTAATATAATTAAAATTATTTTTGTGCTTAGGCAATTTTTCAAACAGCTTACGAGGCTGGTTTGAAAAGTCCGTGCAAAAATAAAAACTACTTATGTGTTTGGGGTAAACCTTTTTTATTTTTCGACATAGTCTCCTTTTAGGCTTATACACTTCGTCCAACGATGTTCTAGTTTGTTGATCCCTTCCGAATAATAGGATTTGTCCAAGTCTGCAAAATATCCATTAGTGTCTGCAATCACCTCCTCGTTTGAATAAAATCTTTGTCCCGCCAGCCATTTCTTCAAATTGGGGAACAAATAGTAGTCCGAGGGAGCCAAGTCTGGAGAATAGGGGGGATGTGAAACGAGTTGGAATCCTATTTCCATTAATTTTGCGACCACAACTGCTGAGGTGTGTGCTGTTGCGTTGTCGTGATGGAAAAGGACTTTCTTGTGGGCCAATCGCGGGCGTTTTTCTTGCAACGGTCCAATAACGATGAATAATATTCACCTGTAATAGTTTTACCCCTTTTCCAGATAGTCGATGAGGATTATCCCTTGCGAATCCCAAAAGACAGTCGCCATAACCTTTCCGGCCGAAGGAACGGTCTTCGCCTTTTTTTGGCGCAGATTTCCCCTTGGTAACCCATTGTTTAGATTGTTGTTTGGTCTCAGGAGTAAAGTAATGTATCCATGTTTCATCCACAGTGACGAAACGACGCTTAAAGTTCTCGGGATTCTTCTGGAACAGCTGAAAACCATCCTTGCAACACTTCACACGATTCCGTTTTTAGTCAAGCGTGAGCGCGGCACCTATCTTGCGGATAGCTTTCTCATGTCCAAATGTTTATGCAAAATATTATGTACTCATTCAGTCGAGATGCCCACAGCACTAGCAATCTCACGCACCTTAACTCTTCTGTCATCCATCACCATACCATGGATTTGATCAATGATTTCTGGAGTCGTAACCTCCAGAGGCCGTCCAGAACGTTCAGCGTCACTTGTGCCCATATGGCCAGTCCGAAAATTTTGAAACCACTTATAAACTGTTCTAATCGAAGGTGCAGAGTCACCATAATGTTTATCAAGCTTCTCTTTAGTCGCCTGAGGCGTTTTGCCTTTCATAAAGTAATGTTTAATCACCACACGAAATTCTTTTTCGTCCATTTCTTGAAAATCACTCGACTTCCTTGATTCACACGAATGCCAAACACAAAGAAATAAAACCAATATGGCTGAAACTTGGTGTGCGTTCATTCAAGAGATGCTACTAACTAAACATGATCTCGATACGCGCCGGTGGTGCCATCTCTCGGACTTTGCACGGACTTTTCAAACCAGCCTCGTATAACATAAAATGCTTTACTTGTTTTTATACAAATATTATCACAGCCGCGTTCCACAAATGTTATGGTTTAATTCTAATATCTAATATATACTATATATTATTATATTATATATACTTCTTGAATAAACTAGATAGGGTTATGTCCTGTAACGACTGTTACATAAGTTGGTATAACATGGGTATAAAGTTTGGGTCTTAAGACAGTTAAAAGTCAGTAACCTAATTAACTTAGCCTAGGTAATGATTTTATATAAATGAGAAAAAAATATTTGAGACGATAGGGATATCAGGAATTATTACTAACTTACGACTAATCCTACAGGAGGGGGATTGATGGTCTTAGGTAGCGAGAAGGTCCGTAGGCATTTCACACTGTGGGATTGGGTTGGTGGGTGGCTTTATCCAGGAATCTGAACTGAGTGTTGATCATCATTTCTCAGATTGTTGGCATCTAAAAGTTTCGGTGTATTTGTTTGTTGCAACAAGGACAAACCATGAGAAGTTAACGATGATGCAGAAAGTTTTGTTTTGAATGGATTGGAGGCTGATGACGAGACATTTGTCACAATGCTGGACTGGAGTAGGTGAGGCCGTTCCATTTTATAAATTGTCAACTTGTTTCATATTGACAATTTCTGGACTTGCTGAGAAGGGAGTTGAGCTTGCCTGGGAACTAGTTGGACTTCATAGTAGTGGCTTCGACCTGGTATTTTCATACTAGCCGCTTGTCGTAGAGGAGGCCCAAGTGATTGATGTTGTTGGTCTATTGGAGTCTGGTGCCATAGAGGATGACGCTGGCTGAAATGAGCCTATGGTTTAAAGTAACCCATAAGTATTTTATACTTTATGAGACGTTTAGCAAATCTAAGAAAAAATTAAAATTTATGTTATCAAAAATGACGCTGATGCGTCGCCCACTCAAACTTAAATTAAAATCTTTAGAGTATTCTTCTTCAATATCGACTTCTCATTTACGGACTTTAACTGACAACGCTATCAAGTTTTAATGTCGACAGGAAAGTTATACGGAGTTTAATGCGACGGTTTTTCATCACGTTACCAAAAATTTCTTCAGAAGAAATCTCAATTGGGCGTCTTGAACGTGCATCAGCTGCAGTATTCGTACGGCCAAATTTAAATTCATTTGTCCAGTAATAAATAGTCTTAAGTCCCCATGAGCACGCTTACCAATAGCCACGCCGCTGAATAAAATCCCGCCATTTCTTATAAATTTGCCAGACTTATCAATCTACTCTCGTACGTCCAAATCATCTTGTAGTGTTAATAAAAATTGATATTTTAAAGTATTGAGCCTTTAAGTCACTATAATTTTTACACTTATTTAGCTTATTTCTTAATGGAAAGATAAGAGATAAACCATAGAAACTAGCGTTAATTAAAATTGTATGTTCAAAATTCAACAATCCAGATAAGAGTAAGTAAATGTATCAAAATTATTTTCTATCAATCCGCATTCTTACACAAAGTTTTTCCATTGTTATCATTACGATCGATTATATAATTTATGAGTCATGAATAGGTTGTTCATTTTGTTAAATTAAAAGGAAGATTGTATGAGCATTGGTAATTTTCTTTGGGGATATGCAGCAGTAAAGAACCGAAAACAAACTTTTTGACTGCTCTTAAAATTAAAAATTTTTACTCGGTCGTCATGACCAATATTTTAATAAATCAACAAATTATCACTTACATAGCTAGATAATACTATTGCAACTACACCGACCTATTAGCTGAACTCTTTGTTCACATTTTACTATTAGCTTCTAGAGAAAAACACCACTGACTATTCCCAATGTGCAGGCAAAGATACTTGGGACAGTGTGTTATAAAACGTATTCCAATGAAGCTTTACACCCGACAACAACTGTTAATTCTTTACAAAGCTCAAATTCGACCAACTATGGAATACTGCTCCCACGTTTGGGGCTCCGCTCCCAAACATACACTGCATTTGTTGGATTCTGTTCAGAGAAGAGCTCTTCGTCTGAATGCACACTCGGAATTGCCCGGCGGCCTTGATTCGCTGGAACATCGAAGAACGGTTGGCGACTTGAGTCTATTCTACAAGTATTTTCATGGAAAGTGTTCGAAGGATGTAGCCCGCTTAATTTCTCCCAAAGCGGTGCATGTTAGAAATACACGTCGCGCTGGTGCTTTACATCCGTATGAGGTTCAGCTTGTTACTCCGCGTACAACGCTTTTCAAGCAATCTTTTATATGGAGAACTAACCTGAACTACACCGACCTATTAGCTGAACTCTTTGTTCACATTTTACTATTAGCTTCTAGAGAAAAACACCACTGACTATTCCCAATGTGCAGGCAAAGATACTTGGGACAGTGTGTTATAAAACGTATTCCAATGAAGCTAGGAATTAAAACAGCTTCTGACGCTGATGTAGTATCCACATACAGGGCCGGCTCTAACTTTTTTGCCGCCGTAGGCAAACTCAAAAAATACTGCCGCACACAAGCTTATAGAAAACCAGGAACAATAAGACATATATAATAAGACAATAAAATAATACAGATTTATGAAAAATTGTTTTATTGAAAACCAAGGTTTACATTTTTAACGAGCTAACTACAACGAACTTAGAAACTAAAACTAGTACCTTACTATCACTCTATTTCCTTCTTCTTTCCCGGGCGGTGGCGACTTTTTCGTGTCATGTAGTGTTTGATAATGTTTTCTTGTAGCATCGTTTATCTCTTGAATTTGTGTGATCTCTTGGTTATTTAAAAAGTATATAATATATATATATATATATATATATATATATATATATATATATATATATATACATAAATATATATATATATATATATATATATATATATATATATATATATATATATATATATATATATATATATATATATATATATATATATATATATATATATATGTATATATATATATATATATATATATATATATATACATATACATATACATAAATATATATATATATATATATATATATATATATATATATATATATATAATATATATATATACATAATATATATATATATATATATATATACATATATATATATATATATATATATATATATATATATATATATATATACATATACATAAATATATATATTTATATATATATATATATATATATATATATATATATATATATATATATATATATATATATATATATTTATATATATATATATATATATATATATATATATATATATATATATATATATATATATATATATATATTTATGTATATGTATATATATATATATATATATATATATATATATATATATATATATATATATATATATATATATATATATACATAAATATAAATATATATATCTATATATATATATATATATATATATATATATATATATATATATATTATATATATATATATATATATATATATATATATATATATATATATATATATATATATATTATTTGATGTCTCCCTTCATTCATTTGTTTGTTTGGGTGTTTCAAACTTTTTCCTCTTTCAGAATTTCTGTAC
>CM032446.1:216888024-216898024 GCA_019049505.1 Pachyrhynchus sulphureomaculatus
TTTCAACTATCTATGTCAAATAGTTTCGAAGAAAATCGAGTGTGACAGACGGAAAGACAGACAGACATCGAAGTGATCTTATAAGTGTTCCGTACGGAACACTAAAAAACCGGTCAAAAAACGTACAGCGAAGGAACCAAATAAAGGAATCCTAATTCTATATAAACGATTATTGTCTATGCAGATTTATAACCAGATCCAAGTTGGTTAATTTAATCTTATGAATATACATATGTCTATTACTCAGTATATATCACCACTACACCAAACACTTTATTTTTACACTCGATGCGCGTTCCGCTAACCATCAGGAGCGATGATTGCCATGGTTAGCGAAACACACGTCGAGTGCAAAAATAATGTGTTTGGTGTACTGGTGATATATACTGAGTAGTGTCATTGTGCCAAAGATTCCACATTCCCAACTTAATATATTTCTAGTATAATAAAATAGTCATTCTGGAAATATTGATGCCAGCTTGTACCATATTTTCTTTGGCACTAAAAACGTCCAGTATAAAATTATTTTTAGTGTTCTCTTCGAAACACTTATGGTATCACTTCGGTGTCTATTTGTCATACCACATTTTCTCGGGAAGAATTTGACATAAAAAGTTGAAATTTGGCACACATATAGGAATTCAGGACTTAATCAGAGCAGTGTTTTCTAAAAGCTAGATTTTGACTTAAAGGTCATCGATTGGGGGTCAAATGTGTGAAATACGAGTTCAAAATTATATATAATGTAATACTTGCGCACACTTTTCTTTCTATTGTTTAATAAAAAAATGGCAAAAAAATACCCCTGTCCTCCCACATTATCTCAAAAACTATTTACAACAGAATTTTTAAAAAATTCTGGAATAGTCTTCATAAACTGTAGATTGAGTAAAAATTATTACGAGTGCATTACGTTTGATAATTTATCTGGTATAAATAAAATACTGAAAACTATATTTTCTTTCAAAATGGTGAAGGTGAATTATTTTTCATTCATTACCGCAACTGGATAAATTATTTTATTTGTTTAGAATTAAATATTTTTTAGGAAGTCCAGGCCTAATTAACTTAGTCTAGGTAAAAGTAATCACGGTACGGAATGCTAATGGCGCAAGTCCAACTTCTACTTGAGCGTTTTTTTAGATTTATAATATTCATACTGAGAGATCTGGAACTGCCTTATTAGATAGACTTCGCGAAAATATATCATTAAATCAACGAGCCACATTCTTAGGGAAAATTCTACTTCCAACATTAAGGCCAAAGCGAGATTATTTATTTCATGCATCGTTAATATTGCTGGCAGAAAAATTAAATTAATGGGCCTTTACAAGGGCCTGAACCTTAGGTCATTTTTATAACTAAGTAAGGTGTGTCGAAAATAACGGGACATATTTCTAGGATATATTTCATATCTCAAAAAAAACTTACGTCAAAAATAACTTCTCAAGAGGGCTAGAGTCCCCGAAGGGTACAGTTCATTTCAAGCAATGTCTCAAAAATTGCTTAAGATCAAGATATGAAATTTTGTGTTCTATATGAAATTGGAGTGGATATTGTTCCAGTTTATTTTATTTACAATGGTAATATATATTAGAAATTTTAAATATTTTTGGGGTTTTAACAGAAAAAGTGCCTTTATTTTGTCGCAATAAGATAGTCTGTTTCTAAATAGTATTGGTCGAATCCAAAATGTACTATTAACCTTTCCTTCTTTTCGAGTAAAGATTTTTAAAACCTCAAAATTAATTAATATTTCCGAACTCTAAGTCATAGTCAACGCTCCAAAATAAGATAAAAATTTCTACAGTACAGAAATGGCATGTCATCTTTATATCGAATTCTCTGCATTACGTCTAAACTATATTTTTATGTAAATTCTCATTATCTAACTGCCTACACATATTTTATCTTTATGAATCATTTAAAAAAAAAATAAATAATATAGTTATAAAATTAATTGAATTCTAACATGATTTCTCACGATTTTTAAGTTTTTCCTAGAAATTAAATTATCAACAAGACAGTATTTGGCGGCACGTGGATCCGTGGCGTATTAATTAGCTTGCGGTGGCAGAAGTAGTGCTACTGTCTAAAAGGTGCTGTGAAGTACAAGAATATATATGTTTTGGCACTTGGACAACGTTGATGGGTAATACGACATCTTCGCCGATATCCTATAAGATATAAAACAAAGGGTAAAATCCCTACTCAAGGGGGGGGGGGGAAGTGAACAATAACTGTTATTATTTTATAAATGCTAATATTTTTATTTTTCAAAAAGCGATAAGAGATTATTCAGGAAAAACGGAAATGTGATCTTAAAACTGTCATTTTGTTAACGTTTAAAGTTTTTCAATCTATTGACCAAAGAATTGATAAAATAAGTAATTTAACAGATATAACAGATATAATACAGGTTTAATTCATATAGCTTTTCATTCCAGATACAAACATTTTGGGTCTTTGCATTGCTACCAGAGAGGCAATACAAAATATGAAAGCTAATGGCACACAAGGCCATATTATTCACATAAATAGTATGGTTGGACATTCAGTTCCAAATTTTCCTGGCCTAAATATTTATGGTGCAACTAAATATGCTGTTACTGCTCTGGCTGAAACTTTGAGATTGGACGTAAATAGAGAGAGGTTGCCGATTAAAGTAACAGTAAGTAAAATAGTGAAAATATTTTATTCATTCATAATGAAAATAGAATAAATTAATATATTGAAAATAGTGAAGTCTTACTTCAAACGCAAAATAAAAAAAAAAAAAAAAACTGCCAAGTGAAAGTAGGACTTGCGCAATTAGTGTTCCGGACCGTAATTGCTTTCAGAATCAAAATTTTTGTTACGGAGATATAAAAACAACAGTAACTTCACCATCCATACCCCAAATGAGTTTTTAAAAATCAGTATCTAGGATTCGGATTCAAAATTGTTTGTGCTGTCTAAAAAACTTTCTACGACTTGAACTTCTATATTATTAGGGAAATTGCAAAATACATTGTCTATCAGGATTCTGTCTCTAGTAGAACTAGTATCTTTTGTCATTTAAGGCCAATGCTATTCAAAAAGGTGGATAGGCTATTAGTAAGACATTCCAAAAATTTATGTTAAAATCTCCGACAATAATTATTTTAGCTCCTTGCTGTCCATGTGTAATTTATACTTTTACCTATACAGTGAATTATATTTTTTATTAAGCAGGAATGGGGACTTGTAAACATTTACGAAACATATATCAAAAAGTTTAAGGGGTATTTTTATATACCAGGTGTACAAGTATGAAATGCGGATTTCAGACAACAGATGGTGCACCAATGCAATTTGTGCTATAAAGATTTGACACTGCGCCATTTTGTTGTGTCATCAACAAGTATCAGACGTGCACGAGTGTTAAATTGGAAAAGTGTGTGCATAATGTTGTGTTGTTGTGTTCAATATGTCGAAATTTATACCGAACAAAGAGCATTCGCCTATAGCATTAATTTTTTGTTTTCATTTGAAGAAAACTGCTGTTGAATCATACCGATTACTTCAAGGAGCTTATGGTGAATATGCTCCATCGAAAGATACGTGTGAACGATGGTTTTGGCGTTTTAAAAGTGGTGACTTCGATGTTGCAGAGAAGGAACGCGGAAAACCGCCAAAAAAATACGAAGATGTGGAATTGCAAGCATTGTTGGACGAAGATGATTCGCAAACACAAAATCAACTCGCCGAGCAATTGGGCGTTAGTCAACAAGCTGTTTCCAATCGGCTACGAGAGATGGGAAAGATTCAGAAGACCGGTAGATGGGTACCACATGAGTTGAACGACAGGCAAATTGAAAGCGCAAAAAACACGTGGGACATTTTGCTCGCTCGGTATAAAAGGAAGTCGTTTTTGCATCGTATAGTTACAGGGGATGAAAAGTGGATTTATTTCGAGAATCTCAAGCGCAAAAAATCATGGGTATACCCAGGCGCACCATCGACATCGACCGTACGACCGAATCGCTTTGGCAGAAAGACGATGCTCTGTGCTTGGTGGGACTAGAGGGGCGTGGTCTATTATGAGCTATTAAAACCTGGGGAAACGGTTAATACTAAACGTTACCAACAACAATTGACCGATTTGGACCGTTCGCTGCTTGAAAAAAGGCCAGAATACCGGAAAAAAGGCAACACAAAGTTATTTTTCTTCATGACAATGCTCCATTACATACAGCAAAACCAGTTCGCGACACGTTGGAAGCTCTTAGCTGGGAAGTTTTATCCCATGCGGCTTACTCACCAGACTTGGCTCCTTCCGATTACCACTTGTTTGCATCGATGGGTCACGCACTTGCTGAGCAGCGCTTTAGTTCGTACGAAGATGTGAAAAAATGGCTCGACGAATGGTTCGCAGCCAAAGGGGAAGATTTTTACTGACGTGGTATTCACAAGTTGCCCGAAAGATGGGAAAAATGTATAACAAGCGTTGGAGCATACTCTGAATAAAGCACTTTTTATCATTCTCCCAAATTTAACATATTTTTTTAGAAAAAAAAATTCCGCATTTCATACTTGTACACCTGGTACTAAATAAATTATCAAAGGTAATGCATCTGTGATAATTTTCATTCAATCTACCTTAGAGAGAATATTCTAGAATTTTTCGACATTTTTTAATTAGAGATAGGGTGGGGAGACAGAGAATTGGTCGATTTTTTAAAAATAGTATAAAGCGAATCTTTTTGAACTGATTTTCACAAGCTTTTATTTGAAGCCCTACTCAATGAATTTTTTTTTAACTCCCGATTTCACCCCGACCTATTCCCTTAACTCAAAATTTTGCTTTCAAAACTACACGGTTGTGACTGGCCATCAATTCCTATATTTATGACAAATTTCAACTTTCTATATCAAATAGTTTCGGAGAAAATCGGCTGTGACAGACAGACAGATAGACAGACATCGAAGTAATTCTAACACTGTTCCGTTTTTCAATTTTGGTACGGAACACTAAAAAAGTAACTGTGGTTCCTACATCAAGCAATAATATGTAATTTTTCAACAAATTGTGTCTCAATTTTGTTATAGATCATCGGCAGCAATATTTGTGGTGGAATCAGACGGTTTTCTTGGTTTCATTATTACAGACTTCCTACTTTGTAATGTATTTTATGAGTGGCATAAGTGTTTTTTTTTTCAGAGCGTGAGCCCAGGTTATGTTAAATCGGGATTTCAATCAGTTGCTGGAATGCCGGATGAACTGCCTATCCCAGCAATATATCCTCGAGATGTCGCTGATGCAGTAGTTTATGCTATAGCTACACCTCCACATGTAAATGTAAGTATCGTAATTTAAAAACTAGTCATTGAATTTAGTTGAAATATGTGGTTAATATTATTTTCTAAATTTGGAGCCAATTTTAAAAATGTTTTTATAAGAATCGTGACTGTAATTAGTGTTATTATTGTTTTACAGATTAAGGAAATTACCCTACATGGAAATTGAAGCTAAGATACTATTCATTTACCAAGAATGATTCATACAACGTTGAAAAAAACTATCGGTTTTCAGAAGTTTTTCCTTCTGTGTTAGTTATTCTAACGAATAAAAGCTGTTCAGAATTACTAACCGTATGACAGCTAATGAATATTATATAGAGATCGCTAATTAATTTGTAATAACAGAAGTTAAAAGGATTAATAAAAGTATAAATAAACACTTAATTATTTTAATGTTAAAAAATTACTTACCTATCTTCATTCAGTTCAGTCAAAGACAATCATTGAACGTTGTTAAACGTAGTTTTGACTGACAGATCTATAACTAGAGATGAGAATTCCTTTGAGTTTATCAACAGTTATCGATTAGTCGAATAACAATATGTGAATTCGATAAATATTGACAATCGACGACCTCCATTATAATGACAATCACCTATAATTATCGGTATATCGATTGTTTTCGACACATCGGTAATCGTTGATAATTCAGTAATTATTGAATTAACTTTTTCTGAATTTATATAACGAGGAAACCATTCAGGGCTAATAAAAATTCGCAAAAGACATTTCCTCTGATGGGCCGATTGCACGATATATGAAGCATTCTATTAGGATCGTGTTTGTACTGTTTCAGTTAAACAATTATGGTAATATACACATACATTAAGGGTCAATTTGGTCTCAATTTTAGAAGAAATTAATAATAGTTTCTTTAGTTAACAATAATTTCGTAATATGTGTTACATATTATATTCTATGTGTAGAAACAAAGGCATACCAATGCATATCAATTTCATCTTCACCGGCCTTCTTATTCTAACTTTGTATAAATAGGAAGCGTAATTAAATTTAAGACTGCCTCTTCTTTTCGGCTACTACGATGATGATCATTATGCAATTTTAGTTATTAGACCATATGACTTTGTATTGGGTGTGTGAATTAATTTTGAGGGATTTTTCGGTAAAAATATTGCTTTATGGTAAAAAAATGGTTACATATTGATTATTTAAAGTATTGTCCATCGCTAGCCACTATTTTTGTCATCTTTGTGGCAGCATATGAATACCACGTTGCAAGAACGACTCATATTTTTAGGCTATCCACGAACCAACCCATTTCTTGGTATCCTCACAATGGAAGCGCGTTTCAGGCTGTGCGACGTCGATCGGAACAAGTGATAATCAAAACAAGCAATGTCTGGTGAGGTAGGACATTCCATCCCAGCACTTCTAGAGTTTCCTTGACAGGTTTTGCAACATGTGAGTTGATTGATTGGTCCATTACTTTGTGACAGTAGATTTTAACTATAAAACGACTTAATTACTTTGTTAACTGTCACTAAATGAAATGAAGAATGAAAAATATAGCACTCAATAACGGCTTCCAACCTAAAATAATTAATACCTTAATAAGCCGTAAACAAAAACAAATCACTTTCAGCTTAATCTACCCCGTAAAAGAATACCGAGAAAAGAAAACATTCGTACCTCTGACATATTTTAGTCCCATCTCGGATAAAATATCCCAAGTTCTCACGACGGAAAAAACAAGAATAGCTTTAAAACCCGCTCAAAAATTATCCAATATATTTTTCAATGCCAAAGATAAAACTAATAAATACAATAAATCAGGAGTTTATAAACTTAATTGTCAAGAGTGCAATAGCTGTTACGTAGACTAAACGGGACCGAATTTCAAAACAAGATTAGCAGAACACAATGCCTCTTATAAGCTAAAAAATAAAAAATCACACTTTGCTAAACATTTCTTAGAAACAGGCCATACTTTTCCCAATATCAATTGTTTACAAATACTCCATATGGAACCTAAAGAGTCAAAACTCAATTTCTTAGAATCCATAGAAATTTACAGACATTCAAAGGACCATAATATAAATTTACTGAATATTCAATTAGATGTAGCAAATTCGGTTCTGTTCCAACTATTTTAACATATAATAGACCCACAACTGTTCATCTTATAAACATAAATACCAAAAATCTGTTTTAGTCTTAGCTAAGCGTTTGACAATGTAGTTGTACTACGAAATCGCGATAACGCAATTGTAAAATCTTTACCAATATATTTAGTGACAGTTAACAAAGTAATTAAGTAGTTTTATTGTTTGCAACATATGGCTGAGCGTTGTTATGTTGAAACATCGCTTTGTCGAGTCTTTTGGCATATTGCGGTCTTTTTCCCTTCAACGCTCGACTTTTTTGCATGTTGTTGGTAACGCTCCCCAGTAATAGTTTCGTTAGATTGGAGCAGCTCATAATACACTACATCCAGCTGATCCCACCAGGCATAAGCTTGGAGCCATGAATATTCGACTTTGACGAGGATGTTGATGGTTCACCGGGCTTCACCCGTGATTTTTTGCACTTTGGATTATCGTAGCGTATCCATTTTTTCTATCACCAGTTACGATACGGTACAGAAAAACTTTCCAATTGTGCTGTTGAAGCAGTTATTCACAGGTGAAATATCGACTTTCAACGTTTTTCGGTTTCAAGTCGTACGGCACCCAATTTCCTTGTTTTAAATCATTTCCAGTGCATAAAAGCGCTTGAAAATGGTTGTGCGATCAACTCTTAATGATTCTACAAGTTCTTTTTCCATTTGGCACATGTCTTCATCGAGTAGTGCCTCCAATTTCGACATAGACATTCTTTGTGTTCCGTATCGAAATCACCACTTTTAAAACGTCGAAACCAGTACTCACATGTTTTTATCGATGGAATATAATCACCATAGGTTTCCGACAGCAATCGATGACTTTCAGCAGTGCTTTTCTTCGAATTGAACAAGAAAAGTAACGCTTCCCGCCAATGGTGTTTTGTTGGCACACAATTCGACATATTCTATGCTCAAAAAAATATGTTGTTTACACCTCAGCAAAATAACATATGCTGAAAAATAAACGCTAATGATGGTGCTTCACTATAAATATTGCAACAGTATGCCTCGACGCGATCTAATACAAGTTACACCCTCTCTTTGAAATCCCTCAAAATTAATTCATACTCCCTATGTATCTTTTACACTTACATGGATCTCTACATTGGTTCTACCACACTTTATTATCTTCCTAGATAATCTTTTAATGAAAAAATCTTTATTATTAAAGACAATTCCAGTATCTAAAGCCAATTCATAAAACTGTCATCGACAAAGATAATATTGCAAATTAATAACTAAAATTAAAAACTAATTTTTTTTTTCCCGTACTTAGTTCGGAAGAATAATTTTTCTTTTTTGAGAAAATGTCAATACTTTGCCATGTTAACTAACTGTTTAGAGAAAAACTTTTAAAATTGTTAGTTAGTTAAGATGGAGCAAAGTCAATATTATTTGGGAAAGAGGATATTTTGATTTCCTCTAATGCAACACACCGGGTATTACATAATTGAACAGCCTTCGTAAGTTAAAAAGGAAGTAATTAGCATAATAGTACTGAGAAATAATATCTGTAATACTTTATGTGTCCTCTGTATAATGAGACCAATCTTCGAGAACGTTAATTTATTCTATACAGCACATCATGTAGGAACTTACGTATCTATGTTGACGATAAAACAGAGAAGCGTGCGGAACTTATTACATCATAGTGACTAGCGAAAACAACTACACTATAAGCAAGCCAACAAGGTATAATGTTACGCAATATTATAGAATAGTAGGACAATTAAAATATTCTATTTGGTTTGCCCTGTAAATTGGGCCTTGCATACTAGTTTTGTGCCCAATCGCCAGGTCTACATTTTCAAAAATTCTAGAATAAATTATTACTAGAATATACACCTATCACCTAAACTAATAGAATTATTCTGAAAATAGCAGAATTTTTCTATTCTTGAACAATCTTTATATATTCTAGTAATTTATTCTCACACAAAAATATTCTTGACAATAAAGAAAAAAAGTATTTGAGTTACCTGACTCACGAATTATGCAAGTATACAAATTTAGACCATTAAGAGATATCGATCATCTAGAAAATATAATTAGGCAGTGTGTTCAGGAGATAACAAACGTTCAAGTGTGTTCACTATCAAACTACGTAAGCGAGAAATATTTTTCTATTTAAAAACAAAAGTTAATCGAACTTTGCATCAAATATGATTCATCACAATGTGTGTGTGTGAAAAATTATGGACACGACTTTATTTTGTTCTTAAATAGATTATAGGTGCCTAGTTTTTGACAAATTAAATGATAAGGTTGCAATAAATCAAGATGAAAAACAATTGCCGAAATGTCAAAAAAACTGCCAAAAATTCAAAATCGTAGCAGGCCGTTGAAATTTGACAAATAGATCTAGAATCACAAAATAAACTACTTTGTCTAACAGGTGACGTCATGCGTAAAAATGACTTACTGTACTTTATTCCTGATATTATTTGAGGCACAAATGGATGCCATAACCACATCTGGGCTAAAGTAATTATTAAAAAAAAATCTCATATGATACAGACTTAAATTGTCACACTGTATACATATATATATATATAT
>CM032446.1:216903024-216948024 GCA_019049505.1 Pachyrhynchus sulphureomaculatus
TTCTCATTTCCAAATGTTCAAGCAAAATATGACCAACAAGTTCTTTTGATACCTTTAGGGTGTCAGCTATCTCACGCAATTTCACTTTACGGTAATCCAAAACAATTTTGTGGATTTTTTATGTTTTCCGGTGTAGCTAGCTCATTTGGAAGTCCAGAGCGTTCAGCATCATTTGTATCTGTACGACAGCGTTTAAATTCAGCATATTAGTAAATGAGGAGTGACTTTCCAGGGTCAGCGTCCCCGAACTTAGATTTTTTCCATTGTTTTGAAAATATCAAAAGTAGCGTCACTAAAACCACTGTAACTTGTAAACTATTTATCGAAATTTTATGAAATTATGACACGTATCGATTGAAGATTGGTACTTCCTAAAAATCATATGGATTTTTTGAAAAGGGCGACCTACCCATCAGGCTAAAAACTTTTCAGCCTATATATATATATATATATATATATATATATATATATATATATATATATATATATATATACAGAGAGAGAGACAGAGAGAGATCTATTACCTTCAAAGTTCGGTAACTTACTATTATAAAGCTAATTCTTGCATTACGAAGTTTAAAAATATCTGATCGGGCACAATAAATTTCATTAAAATCATTTCAGAAGTTTTCTGGATATAATGGTGACAAAAATACATACAGACATTTACAAAATTTGGTATGTCTGCTGAAAGGGTCATATAGACTAAGTTTCATCAGTATTACATGTTAACAATATTACATACATATGTATTTAGTTGGGAATCTTCTCTTTTAGAAGTCAGTTAAAAAATTTTGTACCTTCCATCAGCTAGGCAGAAAACAATGTTAAACAATTTGCTTTCTCATAACCTGACATGATCTAATCCTGTTCATGTATTTATTTAAATTTAAATAAAACAAACAATAAAAAACATTTCCAAACTTTTTTAGGTGATAATTATAACAATATTTATTCAACTAATATTCCACAACTATCATTAAACCTTGAAATTAAAACTAGACGAAATAATAACCGGTCAAGTTGGACTTACGCAATTAGTGTTCCGTAAGTTGATTGCTTTTAAAATAAAAATTTTGTTAAAATGACCAGTGACTTCACGAAATGCATACCAAATGAGTTTCCATTAAAGTTTTTTCCGACCTTTACTGAAAACTGATGACCTTGAAATTTTTGTTTTTTTTGTCTACCCAATAAATTATTAAAGGTAATGCAGTCGTAATAATTTTCGTTCAATCTACATTCTGTGAAGAATATTTCGGAATTTTTTATTAAATTTTTTTAGATCAGTACTTTTCGAGATAAGGGGGGGAGGATGCGAAAGCTATTTCCTGTATTTTTTTTGTAAATAATACAACGAAAAGTGTGCGCAAGTCTTACATTAAATGTATTTTTGAACTCGTGTTTATAAGCTTTCATTTGACACCCCACTCATAGACCTAGGTAAATTTTTTTTTACTTTCGATTTCACCCCCCAAAACTAACTAAAAAACTAAATTTAACTTTCAAAACTGCACGGCTCTAAGAAGGCCATCAATTCCAATATTAGTGCCAAATATCAACTTTCTATCTCAAATAGTTTCCGAGAAAAATCGTGTGTGACAGAAGACAGACAGACAGACGGGCACCGAGGTGATCTTATAAGTGTTCCCTACAGAACACTAAAAATTATTTATATTCCAGGTACTGTGTAACATTTACTCAAAATCATTTTTTTTTTTAAATTAAGAAGTAATTTTTACAAAAACCAATCCTGCGTACATTTCATGCATTCTGATATTCAAGCGTTACTAAACACTTAAATTAGTTAATGGTACATATTTTGTCATGGCACAACATTACACATTATTGCACAACATTAGGCATTATTGCATACTTATAATTTATATTTTGTTATATTACTAAATTTATATTGGGTAATTATTATATTTTAGTTTAGTCTTTCTTTTTACGAAATATTTATAAGATCACTTCGGTGTCTGTCTGTCCGTCCGTCCGTCTATCCGTCTGTCACACCCGACTTTATCCAAAACTATTTTTCATAGAGAGTTGAAATTTGGCACTAATATAGGCTCATCAGAGCCGTGTAGTTTTCAAAGTCAAATTTTGACTTAAGGGGTTAGTTTTGGGGAGTGGCATTTTTTACCAGGTAACGAGTAGGGTATCAAATGAAAGCTTGTAGAAACACGAGTTCAAAAATATATATAATGTAATACTTGCGCCCACTTTTCTTTATATTATTTTCAAAAAAATTACAGGGAATAGCGTTCCCATCCCTTATGTCGAAAAGTACTGATTAAAATTTTTTTTTTTAAATCCCGGAATATTCTCCACAGTATGTAGATTGAACGAAAATTATCACGAGTGCATTCAAGGTCATCAGTTTTCAGTAAAGATCGGAAAAAAACTTTGTTGAAAACTTGTTTGGGGTGTGTTTTATGAAGTCATTGATCATTCTATACCTCCATTAATAAAAATTTTTATTTTAAAAGCAATCAACTTACACTAATTGCATAAGTTTCACTTGCACTTGGCCGATTATTTATTACTGAAGTTCAATAAAATAACTTTAAGAGTTCAAAATATAAATACTGTTTATACAATAAAAAGAGGCGGCCTTAACGTAATGAGTAAGGCTTTCCACGCCGACGACCCCGGTTCATATCTCGGCTCTGGAAAAATAATAAAAAAAAGCTTTTACAACTTGACAGTCACCTCTCTCTGGAAAGCAGTGGCAAACCACGCGTAGTAGCAAGCCTAGTAAAGTCCTCTTACCTTGGTCGTTCAGAACTGGCATTTAACTGCAGGCCGCTTTTGTCTGTGGAACACTTAGAATGGCACCCCCACAGGCAAAGGCGAGAGAGTCGCCTACTTCTGTATTGGATATAGCACTTCAAGAAGAAGATACAACAAAATTTGCATAAATTTTATTTTAGAGCTATGTATAGACCATACATTTTACCAAAACTAAAAAAAATTCTACATACAGTATGTTGCACAAATGCCAAGCTGTATCCGTTAAAACGTTTCAAAATTGTTTCAAACGCATATTTTGTTAATACTTTATGTATTTAAGCAAGGGGTACACCACAACTTTAAAATCTTTACACCGTAGTGAAATACACAAAAGCGAATGGCTTATTTTTTTGCTGTGATGGTTCAACCATGGACGAAAGAATTATTTCCATCAGATTATGCACCAAGGTTTGCTTCACAAGCTACAAAATACGTTGCCAGGAAAATACGTTCAACTTCTGCAGTCCTATTTATCTGGTAGGATCTTTAGAGCGAGATATGAGGCCGCATATTCAGACTTCAGAGAGATCAATGCAAGTGTCCCACAGGGTAGCGTCTTAGGACCTTTCTTATACTTGCTATACACGTATAATCTACCCGTAACTAAAGACGTGACCGTCGCAGCATTCGCTGATGATACTGCAATCCTTGCCACCGGACCAACAGTACAGGAAGCCACCAGAAAACTTCAAGCAGCTAGCGACAGGATACAGGAATGGACTAGACAGTGGAAAATAAAACTTAACGAGCTAAAATCAATACATACCAATTTCACATATCGAAAACTGGAAGAAATACCTTCAGTTAACTTAAACGGGGTTGTGATTCCATATGCCAACACCGCTAAATACCTGGGTATGACCCTGGATACAAAGCTCAAATGGAAAGAACATGTGAAGAAAAAGCGTGAAGAGCTTGATATTAGATTTCGACAGATGCATTGGCTCATGGGACGACACTCGAAGATGTCAGTACAAAATAAATTACTACTCTACAACCAGATCCTTAAACCAACTTGGACTTATGGTATCCAAATATGGGGATGTATAAGTGACAGAAATGCCAAGATTATTCAAACATGGCAAAGTAAGGTGCTGAGGACTATCGTTGATGCTCCCTGGTACGTGAGAAATTCAGACCTTCACAGAGATCTAAAGGTCCCCTCAGTTAAAGAAGTGATCCAACATTTTGCGAAGAACTATGAAACTCGCCTACATCGCCATTCCAAGGCCGAGGTCTTACATCTACTCGACAACGCCAATCTGCACCGCCGACTGAAGAGGACTAAACCCCTCGACTTGGTTTAGTGAGTGATATGAAGTGAAACAAAAAGCAGAGCATGGTGCGGTGAAACAAAGAGCAGAGCATAGTGTAGTGAAACAAAAAGCAGAGCAAAGTGTAGTGCAAGATTCTATATGGAAGTGCAATGAAAACTTCTCGTCATCAATGGATGGATAACAGTAGGTTAAGTTTTAGTTTGTAAGAATTTTGAGAGGCAAATTGATGGTTGTTCATACTTGAACAGTTTCAATGACAAATGAGAGAAAAAAAAAAAAGATTATATACGTAGATTTTGTACAATCAAAAGTGGGAGTTATAGTTAGAGGTAAACTCTTTAAAACAAAAGAGACAGCACAGATGCGATGTGGATTCCTTATTTCAATAATGTGTAAAATTCACCATCATAAAATAGACACTTTTGGAGTTCATATTTTTTCTAGGATTTTTTATTTCCCGTTCAGTAGCCCCCATTTCGCTGTCAAATCTAAATCAGTTGATTCGCTTCTGGTTTCACGTTACAGCTTTTTTATTTGTCGGGTAGTCACGAATTATAGCTAAAATTCCTAGAAGCGTCGGATCCCCTTGAACAATTATTAAAGTTAGCCCTTGAACCCTATAGTTTCATAATCGTCTTTAAAAGAGTTTTCTGTTTTATTTTAACCTAATTACTTTATTGCAAATATCATAATTTCAAAATTGAATAGGAACCGAAATTAAGTACAATTGTGTCGAAGCGGATTAAAATACTAATACCGTAAACGATGAACCATACAAATATATTTTTGACCATGTTTGGAAATATACGAACATCTTTCGTTTTATGATTTTTTTACATTTCAAGGAGTTAATTGCGCATCGTTATGGTTTTGGATTTTTAAAGTTTAAAAAAGTAGGAACTAGTAAAATGGCTAAAATATTAGCAGATCGTTTTTCCAAATTGATGATATTTATGCATATTCTGCAAATATTGTTTTAAACTATGCTGACGTTCTTAAGGTTATAGAAGTGTTTCATGAATTATTTCCAAACAAAATTAATGTTCTATAATTTCAATACGTTGGTATTAAAGCGACAAATGCTGCATTATTTATAACAATCCCAACATTCCATAAAACTAGGCATAATAGTTCATTTAGGAAAATACTCAACAAACAACTTATACTTTGTGCGCATGCGAGGCACAATATGCGATAAACATCAATTTCGAAAAACGATCTGCTAATATTTTAGGCATTTTACTAGCTCCTCCTTTTTAGTATTCCCTATGGAACACTTATAAGATCACTTCGGTGTCTGTCTGTTCGTCTGTCACACTCGATTTTCTCCGAAACTATTTGACATAGAAAGTTGAAATTGGGTACTATATAGAAATAATAATATAGAAATTGATGGCCTCATCAGAGCCATGTAGTTTTAAAAGTTAAATTTTGACTTAAGGTGTTAGTTTTGGGGGGTGAAATCGGAAATGAAAAAAAATTTTTTACTAGGTCATCGAGAGGGGTGTCGAATAAAAGCTTGTAAAAACACGTGTTCAAAAATATATATAATGTCTCACATGCGCACACTTTTCTTTGTATTATTTTTAAAAAATTGCTGTCCCCCCCTCTATCTCGAAAAGTACTGATCCAAAAATTTTGAAAAAGTTCTGGAATATTCTCCACGAGGTGAAGACTGGACGAAAATTATTACGAGTGCATTACCTTTAATAATTTATCTGGTATATAAAAAAAAACATGCAGCTAGGGAAAAATAATTTACTTGTCAGTTTTGATGTCATATCACTTTTCACGCAAGTACCAGTTACCGAAGCACTGTCTATCATAGAGACGAAATACAACCTACCCGAATACGTCATCAGTCTATCCAAACACTGCCTCGCTAATACATACTTCGTCTATTCAGGCCACAGATACAAACAAATAGAAGGTGCCCTGATGGGTTCTCCATTGTCACCAGCACTAGCTATTTTATACATGGAGCATTTCGAAACACTAGCTCTAAAAACTGCTTCATATAAACCGAAAACATGGCTACGTTACGAAGATGATACATTTGTGGTATGGCAACACGGTGAAGACAACTTAAACAAGTTCCTGGAACCCCTTAACAATATACATCCAAGCATTAAATTTACAATGAGAAGAGAAGTAGCCGAACAACTACCATTCCTAGATGGCTTGCTTCAAAGAAAATTAGATGGTTCTTTGTCTCACTCAGTAAATAAAAAACCGACACATACAAACAGATACTTAAATGACAGCTCAGATCACCACCCAGCTTAACTCTTCTCCATTGCCAAATCCTTAGCTCACTGAATACAAATCCTAACAGACAAAGAACATATGCAACAAGAAACCAAGCTCCTTCGGAACGTTTTATTTTCAAATGGATACAATGAAAATACGATCCGGCGGGCCCTAAATAAACAACACAAACCGAAAAGAAAGACGTATCCTACAAAAGTATTCCTCCCATATATGAAAGGCTTGAACACTTCTAGGGAAACACCAAATTGAGACCATTTACACAACGAATCAAAAAATTAAAGATATTCTACCAACACCAAAAGACATAATAGCTTTAGAAGACCAAGGTGTATATGAAATTCCGTGTTAAGACTGCGGCCTTTCATACATAGGCCAAACAAACAGGAAAATCAGCGCCAGAAGAGACGAGCACAAAAATGCCGTAATACAAAAATCCACCACCTCTTCTCTAGCACAACATACACACAATACCGGCCACGAAATCAATTTTGACAAAACACTAGGGTAATGAAAGAAGCCATAGAAATAGAAACCCAGGCCCAACAACTTAAATAATCGAGATGATAGCCAACGTTTATCAAACTCTTGGAAACATATTCTATCCCAATAACAAGTCAAACCAACAATGATTCTACCATATGTTACTTACACAAACATTACAAAGAACCACAGGACCGAAAACGCGCAGTCAAAACCGAGCCTCTATTGGCCAGAACAGTTCGACCAATAGAGTCACGCCCCCAGCACATAAAACTGGGGCCCTCGGAGCCAGTCTCGACATTCAACGCCAAGACACCATGCAGTGATTAACGCTTTGAAAAAGATGGAACAGATTCCCTCGAAACGTCAGCGAAACCGTCCATCAAGGTACTTTAAGCTAACACGGGATACCCGAAAAACCACTACTATACATTTCACACCCGTGAGAACATTCGTTAAAACATATATATATATATATATATATATATATATATATATATATATATATATATATATATATATATATATATATATATATATATATTATAGGAACAACCTTGCTTTCACAAGAGCTTAGCAACTCTCGAAAAGCAGGCATTATAATTTGGTTTTCTTTAGAAGGAACAGGTGATGTGTACCCTTTTGCTTTTTATAGAACTACGACGATAATACAAGGAGTTACATACTTGCACCGATTGTTGAAATATTGGCCAGTATCTATTGGCTCTCTCACTAACCACTATCAAAAAATCTTTTTGATATATAAAAATACAAAAAATATAAATAATACTTTTTTATTTATTAAAAATTTTTATTGATATTGTTACAGAAAGTAATTTTTTACCGTTGTTCCTTCGATTCTCGTGTATTATTAGTGTTCTGAACGGAACACTTCGGTGTCTGTCTGTCCGTCTGTCACACCCGATTTTCTTTGAAACTATTTGATAAAGAAAGTTGACATTTGGCACTAATATAGGAATTGATAGCCTCATCAGAGTCGGGTAGTTTTAAAAGTTGAATTTTGACTTAAGGGGAGTTTAAACAGAAGCGGAAAAAAAATTACCAGGTTATCGAGTAGGGTGTCCAATGAAAGCTTGTGAAAACACGAGTTCAAAAATATATATAATGTAATACTTGCGCAGATTTTTTTTATATTATTTTTATAAAATTGTGAAAAATTGCTGTCCCCCCTTTTCTCGAAAAGTACTGATCAAAAAATTCTGGAATTTTCTCCACAAGGTCTGTTAGACCCTGTTCTCCATAGCCTTGTCCACATCGTCTCTCCACGATCGTCTGGGTCTTCCTCTTTTTCTTCTCCCTATAGGGCTCTAGTCCGTTATTTTCTTTATCCACCTATTATCTTCGCTCCGTCTTATGTGTCTATACCATTTTAATCGGTGCTTATTGCGTTCTCTTTGGTGTTCATTCTGTTTCTTATTTCTTCATTTGTTATTCTCTCCATACGTGTCACTCTACAACATCTTCTCCAATACTCCATCTCTACCGCGTTAATTTTAGATTTATTTTTGTTAATCGTCCATGTTTCTGACCCGTATGTCATTATGCTTTGTATTATTTATTTGTATATGCGTGTTTTGTTTCTCTTTGTAATGTGTTTGTCCCACAGGATCTCGAATTTAATTGTCTTATGCATGTCCGCGTTTGTCCTATTCTAGCTTTAATCTCTTCTTCTGATGTTGCGTTTTTTGAAATGATGGTTCCTAAATATTTAAATCTATCAGTTCCTTTGATTATTGTTTCGTTATCGATTTCTAGATTCTACACGTTTCCCTCCTTTGTTGTTAGATATTCCGTTTTATCAAAGTTTATTGCTAATCCTGCTTTAGTGTATTCTTCTTTCAGTTTTCTTACCATATAACTCAGGTCTTCCTCATCGTGCGCTATGATTACTTGGTCGTATTGGGACTGCCATTCCACAACATTTTTGCTTCCATTTTTTTAATGTTTGTTCGAGGTATATTTTGAATAGTGTTGGGGATGTAGAGCATCCTTGTAATAGGCCTTTTGATGTTTGGAGTCTCTTCCGTATTTTATGTCCTATTTTTATGTTCACTATGTTGTTTTCGTAGAGAGCTTTTACTGCATATATTAGTTCTTTGTCAATGCCTATTTCTTTCATTGCGTTCCATAATCTTTGTCTTGGTACTGAGTCATAGGCCTTTCTTATGTCTATGAAGGCTAGATGAAATTCTCTATTCTTTGCCAGTTTTTTTTCCATTGTTTGTTTTATAGTATATATGTGGTCTGTACATGATTTTCCGGCCGTAAAGCCTGCTTGGTCTTCTCCAATTTTTCCTTTTATATTTTTCTCTATGATATTTTTAATAATTTTTCCATACAAACGTCCCATTCTCGATATTATGCTTAGGCCTATATAGTTTGTGCATTTTCTGCGGTCTCCCTTTTTACTCGAATGATGTTGTACAGAAATTCCATTCATATTTCAAGCTTCTTAATATTTGTCCATGTTAAATTTTGCTACTGCATTTGTCCAAAAGTTAGTTGAACAAGTAATCAAAGCTGTACAAATACAACAAAAAAAAAGGGAAAAGCGATTGATCTGGACAGAGATTTGAATATGTTGGCTCAACGTTGCCGTAGCATAAATTACAATTCTAAAGGCGGAATTCCATTGAGGCAATAATAAGCGACTTGTAGCATGCTACCTATTTTGTAGTACCGCCTGTCGATGTGCGACTTCAAACCTTATGCCACACAGATACATGTTGCCTAATAAGGCATTATTCTTATCGCTTTTGTTTACAGCTTGTGACTAATCCATTTCCACAAAAGTAATGCCAGAAGCATTCATCATGTTGCTGGAAGCTATAAAGGTAGCTGCATATTAAGTGATAGTTTTTAGTAATAATAGAAAAAAAAAGCTAAGGTGATGGAGACGAGATTAAAAACATTGGTTGTTTCCCATGAAACTTTATTTAAAAATTTTGCACGGATGAGCGGAGATGATTTTGAATAGTCGCTAGAAAATATCAAGCCAATTAAAAAAATAGCAGATACCAACTGGCACAATACCAGTTGATGTGGATTTTTGATTAATTTTGTAGTATTTAGCTACAGGTGATAGCTATGCTTCACTTATGTACCTGTTTTCGATCTCTAAACCAAGTATTGCAGGAATTATTCCAGAAGTTTAACTTCCGAAACATTACAGTAATATTTATTGGCGAGTTGCCTCAACTTGTCATTCCTTATTTTATTGTCTTTATAAACGGCATCTTATTATTCTACAATTCCGATGAATTATCGTAATCGTCAATAAATAACTTCGCTTTTTTAATATTCCGCTCCATGTCGCGTACTCTAAGCTGAACCGATCCACTAACTGTCGAATAACTGACCAAAAAGGTTCGACAAGCTGAATCATGTCGAAAATTGGCGTTTGCGGCGGGTGACACTACTCAGTATATGGCATGTGGCATTGTTGCATTCTAATAGAGCTTTAAGTTGCTTTGGTAGAAATGTTTTATGTAGCAAGCATCACTGTCACATGCTACATGCTGCCTATATATTCATCATCATCATCAATCAGCTACACGTTTCCACTGCTGGACACAAACCTGTCGTTCTCCATGCCCTTCATTTCTATCCTGGGCCATTTATATCCAGTTACTACAAATTCTCCTTATGTCATCTGAACATCTGGTTGGGGGGCGTCCTCGATTCCGGAATGCCTCCTGTCTGGGTCGCCATTCCAATAATCTCTTTGACCATCTTCCGTCTGTTCTTCTAGCCACGTGACCAGCCCAAATATCTTATGTTCTCGTTCTTTTCCTATTAAGTCTTATTGCGTTCCACCATTATACATTTATCCTGTTTATTCAAGTTGACTTTTAGCCGCCACTTTCTGTATTCTTGAACTCATTACCCGAAAATAAGTTGAAGAATACCTCATATTCCTGAAACATAACATTAGTAATGAAATTTCAGAGTATTCCCAAATTCTTCCGTTTTCCTTTTCTGTTAGAAATTTTTAACGTTTATTCCAAATTAGTTTTAGCAAGTGACGAGAGGAAAGCAACAACCCCTAGGAGAATCTCTAATTGCCATTCGTGTAGTGCTTTAGTAATGAATATTATTTAGCGCTCACGACGTAATATATTTGATTAAACTCTATTACTTCAATACTTTTTAACATACTCCTATATTTTCCTTTCACTTTATTGTTATACAAAATAGACAAATCTCTACAGAAATGTTAGTTTGTTTGCTGCCATCTGTCAGAGTGTAGTTGCTTAAAGACTAAAACACAAAAAAAAAATTACGAGGTATGCTCATCTTTTTCTAATATAAAACAAAACTAGGCTTAAACGATTAACTATTTTTTTACTACTATTTAGCTATTCGCATCTGATTTATCTATTTTCATTGTCATTTTAGTGCCTTAATATCATGTATCAATTATGAAGCAATTCATTTAAATGACACATCGGAGTGTATATCTCAAATGCTACAAATACATGACTAGATATTTTTACCAAAACATTTGTATAACATAAAATAGATAATGAACAGAACTTAACGCAGTGACTTTTCAAAAATACGGTAAAACTAAGTTGAATAGCTAGGTATATAAAAGTGTGTTTATGGTTATTTACTTCCAGATTTAAGCGAAGTTTCAACGAAGCAAGTCTATTAAAAAGCAAAAAAATGGTTGTGGGTATGGATAGATTTGTTGGAAAAGTTGCTGTAGTAACAGGAGCTTCAGCGGGTATTGGAGCCGGTATTGTGGAAGAGTTGGTTAAACATGGAGTTATCGTAAGTAAAAAATATTATTAATATACAGTGACTCACAGCTTAAATGATGCAGTAGCTATAAGAAAGGACTAACTGGTCTCAGTGCCTCTTTATTTATTTGGAAAAAAAAACAACTTATTAAAATTAAATTAATAAAGTCTTCTTCTTACTTTTTGTCTTAAATATGCCTTACTTAATTAACAATAAATAAATTTTTAAATTATATGCGATTTTAACGTCACAGCTTAAACGATGCAAAATTCAATATACCAAAATTATTAGAGAAAACAAACTGTAGAATTTGAAATAAGCCTGCTAATGGCCTCCCTCATTATCAATAACGGCTTGTAATCTTCTGGACATTGATTCAACTAACTTTCTAGTATACTCCGGAGAAATAGTGTTCCATGCTTCAGTAATTTTTACTTTTAATTCAGTTTTATTTGATATTGGAGCACTATATACTTGTTTTTTAATGTCAGCCACAAATTTTCAATTACATTTAAGTCTGGTGACTGGGCTGGTGTTTTAATAACATTTGGACAGTTATAAGGCAACCAACTACGGACTCGAAATGACGCGTGCTTTAGATCATTGTCGTGATAGAACAGATAATTGTTTTCAATATCTAATTTTTGGGCACTAGCGACGAGATGCTGCCTTAGTATATCCAAGTACACATATTGGTTCATATTCCCTTCGACGAAATGCATGTTACCTACTCCTGCAGATGACATACAGCCCCATAACATCACTCCACCTCCACCGTGCTTTACCGTAGCTTTCATATTTTTCAATTTTAATTCTTCGTTAGGCTTTCTCCACACTAATATTTTTCCATCGGACCCAAATAAGTTTATTTCGGTGTCATCCGCAAATATTACTGAATTCCAGAAGTTCAAGTCTTTATTGATATGTTCTCTGGCAAATTCCAATCTCACACGTCTATTTGTTTGGCTAATGAAAGGCTTATTTCTAGCAGTTCGGCCATGTAAATTATTAATTCGCAAAATCCGTCGAACTGTTTCGGGGTTTACGCCTTTTTCCAAACTGTCTTTTCACCTCGGCGCACAACTTTGGCGCACTTTTTTTTGGATTATTTGATACCTCTCTTAAAATCCATCTTTCTTCACGTTCATTGAAAATCTTATTTGGAGCCAACCTTGACTTATTCTCGACTCTATTTTCATTCCGGTAACATTCAATGATATGCTGAACAGTTGACGGACATTTATTTACCATTTTTGCTATGTCTCTTTGACTGTATCCATTCCTGTAATGTGTAATAATTAAATTTCTCTGAGAAATTGTAGTTCGACGACCCATTCTTAAACAATTTCGTTTTATTGAATGAAAAAATGTCAAACTAAGCAAAAAACAATTGCACTAAGAAATCAAAGCAAAGTTTTGACCTCTGTTGTTATTTTGCATCATTTAAGTTGTAACGTTAAAATTGCATATGATTTGATTAATTATTTATTGTTAATTAAGTAAGGCATATTTAAGACAAAAAGTAATTCATACTTTTTTAGAACTCTTTACTAATTTAATTTCAATAAGTTGTTTTTTCCAAATAAATAAAGAGGCACTGAGACCAGTTAGTCTTTTCTTATAGCGACCGCATCATTTAAGCTGTAAGTCACTGTATATATATATATATATATATATATATATATATATATATATATATATATATATATATATATATATATATATATGTGTGGATATAGATATAGTGGAGTGGACAATTACTACTTCCTTTTTGGAATTCGGACATTTTTAAAATTTTGTAAAAGTCTCACTTACCAGCCAGTGGTGCATCTTAACATTGTTCCCAAATGTTCTTATTTATTAGTAACATGACATTGCTTTAAAAGAATGTTTCTTCCAAACCAGGAATTTTGAAGTAGAAAACGACAAAAACTGTCGTTAAATAAGAATTGTATATGTATACTATATATTTCTTATGAAAAAGTCAGAGCTAAAACAAAATCTAAATTTCTACACTCTCCAATCAAAAAATATTGGACAGTATGAGGTTACAAAGGACTATATTTAAATGTCTACGCTTTGGCCACTAATATCAAATACGTGTGCACTTCTTAAATTACTGTTGAAGTAAGAACTGTTGCTTTTCTTTGCAATGGATTATACTATATAATCAGCTGTTATTAAAACCGAAACACTATATTAAAAATCATCAGTTGAAATGAGATCTAATTTTAAATGATTATTCTCTATAAAAGGTATTAACGAAGTGCAGGTATTTAAGTCCCAACGCACGAAATAGAGTTAGAAACTAGACATGACGATATCAATGCAGTTTGGTGTTAAATAATTGGCGGCGTATGAATTATTGCGCAGATCATTCCAGGGCTTGTAATTAGCAAGTATTTAGCCTGAATTATTTATTGAAACTACTATTTTGTATTGCCAGAATAAAAAATTTTATTCCGTATCATTCTAGAGGACGTCATAATGAAATTACAATACAAATTAAACAATGTTTTTAACGAAAATGTGGGTATTATTAGTGAGTGTGTAATTTCAGGTTTAGGTAGAAAATTAATGTATGTTATAAAATTAAGTTTATTTGTCAACTAAGGTTGTAAATTGACAAAAACATTAGTAGGTTGTGATGCTGAGCATTATAGGACTATAAATTCGTCTTATAGATGATTAAAAAAATAAAAATTTTGTTAAATTTATTGAACTTCACAAATTGCTATTTGTTCCATAAAAAAATCAACTGCACAGCAAAAAATTTTAGATTTCATGCAAATTTTAAAGCCCTTCTTACCATAATATTTCCGTGATATTCGAAAATTTTAGCAAACGAGTTTCTCAGACTAATTTTGACCTCAAGACCACTTTTCTTCTTTTGTAGTGCATGTTTTCACCTGTTAACGCTTTCGGCTCACTATTTCTTAAATATCTCAGGTTCACTTCGTCGTTCTGTGACCGAGAAAAATTAATTTAATTGGTCATAAAATTACCTAAAAAACTGCGTAGATTGTATTAAAAAATACTAAGTACATAATCTAATGGCAAATTGAAAAATGATTTTTTACGAGTAACTTCCGTTCAATTCGATATTAAGGCGTTGTGAAGCAACCAAAGGCGAATCGAAAGATCCACACTTTGGAAGTTCCCAAAAGTGTTCTCTGTATCTGCTAGACCATCCAAAGAAGCGTTTTGCCGTATCACGGCTCATCAGCTGGGCTAGGTTCAACAAATAAAAGAACACTATATCAGACCTTATCCACGTACCAATGGAAAATCATGACAAAATAGATGCTTATACTGCACTCTGTCGGTGACTTATTTAAAGTCTTTCCGAACAAAGCGGTCAGACCACAGCTGACACTTAATTGCAGAAGCGCACCTTCTTGAGCTTCCCGCTCGAAGGCATAGATGGCGTTGGTGAAGCAACCAAAGGCGAATCGAAAGATCTGCACTTTGGAAGCCGTGATACGGCGAAACACATCTTGGGATGGTCTAGCAAATACGGAGAACACACACTTTTGGGAACTTCCAAAGTGCGGATCTTTCGATGCGTTTACGGTTGCTTCAATAACGCCATCTATGCCTTCGAGCGGGAAGCTCGAGAAGGTGTGCTTCTGCAATTAAGTATCAGCTGTGGTCTGGCTGTTCGCAAAGACTTTAAATAAGTCACCGACAGAATGCAGTGTAAGCGTCTATTTTGTCATGGTTTTTCGATATTACGGCTTCAAATTATAGGAAAATATAGCTTTTATATTAACAACACGTTGTATTTTTGATTTTTCTGTTATCTAAATCATAATTTTATTGTAAAATAGATAATATTTGTTTTAAAATCACTTTTTCTTGTTATTTTTAAGATAAAATATTAAATAGAAATAAAGAGAATGAACCTTTTCTACAGTAAAAGCGAAAAAAAGTGAATTTTTCGTAACGAGAAAATTTTGACCAGTCCTCCTAATACTTTCTAATACGATTTCGTACACTTGTTTGTTAATACAAAAGCTATATTATCCTATAATTTGAAGTGGTAATATCGAATTGAACGGAAGTTACCGGTAATTTTTTTTCAATTTATCATAGAAAATACTTTTTTTAGATTATGTATTTAATATCTTTTAATGTAATCTACGCAGTTTTTTAAATAATTTTGTCACGAGTAAAATGATTTTTTTTTGTCGCATAACAACGAACAGAAGCTGAGATATTTAAGAAATAGTGAGCCAAAAGCGTTAAAATGTGAAAAAAATGCACTAAAATAGAAGAAAAGTGGCCTTGCGGTCAAAATCACGCTGAGAAAACTAGTTTACCTTATGTTGGCCCTGTTTCAAAGTAGTTAAATCGATTTCCAAGCTGCACCCAAAAATTTACAAAAATCTTTAGAATTTTACGATATTTGCCTTCACTACCCAATAAATTTGCCAGACAGGTTCACTAGAAAAGTCAGTGTAATGGTATTTTAAATATCAATATGTTTAGTTTTAGGATTTTGTTTCTGATACAGTTTGATTTATTAATGTTTCACTAAAAAAATTCAAAATGAAAACCGATCATTAAAGTTTTGAAATATGTAGGAACATTAATAGCCTTTAGAATTTTAAAACGGTTTTCCACTTTTATCACTTTAATTACAAATAAAAAACGTCTCCTCTCAAGCTGCTAAGGTTCACAATCGTAGTTGAAGTACTGTGTTTCTATCAATCTAAATGCCTAATTGCCCAGTTAAATTTTTTTTTTTTTGTGAATCACACAATTACTGTCTATATATACATATTTTCATTTAAAGAACCTCATCACTCTAACCAGTAAAATATCGTAATAAAATTTTATTTTTAAATTCGATATTAAAATGGCCATGTTAATTTTGGTGCAGGTTGCCGGTTTTGCACGCAGAGTAGAGAAAATTGAAGCACTAGCAGCAAAACTAAGTAAAGAAAAAGGAAAGCTACATGCTTTTAAGTGTGACATGACAAAAGAAGAAGATATCGTCTCCGCAATCAAGAATGTTATTTCAAAACTGGGTAACATCCATATTTTAGTTAATAACGCTGGACTTATGCTGCAAACAGATTTAATAAATGGCGATACACAAAAATGGAAGCAGACATTAGGTAACAATTTATATCTCGATATACTAAGATCAAGCGGTTTCCCACGGCTTTAGAAAAAATAAACAAAACAAGTTCTATTCTCATTAAGGTAGTTCACTCGTAAATTTACTTTTCTTATGAATTTGATGAAATTGAAATATGATGTTAATCTCATTTAATTAAAAAAAAAAAAAAAAAATTGTCCGATTGTGATGCGACTTATTCATAATTAAAGTGCACATAATTAACAAGCAATAGGTCAATGAAGTATTAAAAAAGCATAGTTTCGTGTATATCTTAAGAACTAGCCTTACGAATTTTTTAAAAAACTAATATTTATTAAAAAAAAAATTAGAAAAATTTTGAAATAAACCTAATTTTTTTTTATCGATATAAATATTTAAAGTTTATATTTTATTAAAAGAATAACTGCGTAGGGAGTGACATAACACAATTTGACAACGCTATGAATCATCATACTTTTAGATAGAAATTCATTTATAGGTTAAATAATTTATTGAATAAACACAATATATTTATCAGCTTTATCTTTAATCATCAAATACAAATATTAAATGTGTTAATTAAAAATTCGAATTTGTATCTTCATATTTATTATTTTTTCTTTAATATTTAATAGATTTATATTTAAACAAAAATTTGTTTGTAGGTTCAATAATTTTTCAATAATATTTTAAATTAATATTATGTTTATTTATCAACATTGTTACATATCAATTGATAACAATATTAAATATATATTTAAAAAAAATGGTTTTCTAAATTTTCTCGGTAAAATTAAATAAATTATTAATGAAACTAATAATAAATAAATAAAGTATTATAAACTATTTGTAAAGTAATTAATTACTTTATTTAATACTCGCGTATCTTTGGTTACATGTGGTTTCCTATTGTCTTTTCGACAGGATAATAATTGCACTATTCCTGTAGAACCCCAATTTATCATAAGAACTTTTTAGATCTTCCCAAAGATGCAATTTAATATTTTAATCATAAGATCAGAAATAACATCGACATCGAGTATTCTACCAATCTGTGACAGAGAGGCGCCTAAACCGCGCAATATTTGGCACTACAAATCTGCTGAATGGGAAGATCTAATGGAATATTTTCGAACTTTTCCTTGGTTAGACGTCTGCTTTCGATCTGACGACCCATCTGACTGTGCCAGGGAGGTTTCCGATGCTATTTTGGCCGGTATGGAGGCTTACATACCTTTTTTGAAGAAATGTCCTTCCAACGGCAAGCCTTGGTTTGACCGAAAATGCAAAGAACCTGTTGCTTCTAAACATCTTGCATACCGACAATGGCATGAAAATCCTAACACACAATCAACGGATTAGAGACAAACTTCTCGCTTGTCCCAACAATTCCAGATCCTTTTGGTCAGTCGCTAAGGCAGTTAGTCAAAATTTCACCAAATCCACCAAACCACCACTCACACGGCCAGATAATTCTATTGCAACGACACCTGTTGAGCAAGCGAATTTGTTGGCTGAACTCTTTGCTTCACATTTTACTGTCGATTTTCAAGGGAAAACACCACCTACTATTCCCATAGTGCAATCAAGGATGCCCGATATTGCCTTCAGGCAGCGTATCATAAAACGTATTTTGATGAAGCTAGACACCAAAAGGCGCTGACGGAATACCTGCCATAGTTCTCAAAAACTGTGCAAGGAAACTAACACCAGTTTTCTGTAGACTTTTCAACCTATCCTACAGAAAGGGAATATTTCCTTCCTGCTGGAAATGTGCCACAGTTCAGCCGATACCTAATAAAGGCAAGAAGACCTTGCCAAATAACTACCGACCAATAGCAAAGCTTCCAATAATATCGAAAGTCATGGAAAAGGCTATCAATCAGCATCCTTTAAAATATCTTGAAGGATTCAACATTATTAGCGATCACCAATATGGCTTTCATAAAAATAGATCAACAGAAGATCCTCTGACTTATGTAACACATGTTTGGAACAACGCAATTGAACACTTTGGGGAATCTCGAGCGGTTGCTCTTGACATATCCAAGGCATTCGACCGTGTTTGGCACGATGGGCTGTTGGCTAAGCTACGTTCTTATGGTATGTCTGAAAAGTTCTGTTTGTGGCTCTCACGTTTCCTCAGAGGGCGTTCTTTACGAGTGGCAGTTGACAGATTTCTTTCTAACACCTTCACTATCAACGCCGGTGTACCCCCAGGCTCCATACTGTCCCCTACTCTCTTTCTAATTTATATTAACGATCTGCTGGAAAAGACCGAGAATCCAATCTACAGCTTTGCAGATGAAAGTACACTTATCTCTTCATTCACTTTGAACGCTCGGACATCGGCTACTCAGACGAATATGCGCAGACATCAGGAAGTCATTCAACTTGACAAAGAGCTGGAAGAAATTCTATCTTGGGGTGACAGTAACCAAGTGGAATTTAATGCTACAAAAACCCAGGCGGCAGTTTTTCTAAAAAAAGTAACGTTGCTGAACCCGACATAGTTATGTCGGGGCACTCCATTCCTCTAACATCGTCACTCAATTTGTTGGACGTTAATTTGGGAGCAAATATGTCCTGGCATGAATATGTTGCAGGCATAGCAAGGAGAGCTTCTCAAAAGTTGGGAATATTATTTCGAACCAGAAAGCTTTACACTCCGCAACAACTGTTAATTCTTTACAAAGCTCAAATTCGACCAACTATGGAATACTGCTCCCATGTTTGGAGCTCCGATCCCAAACATACACTTCATTTGTTGGATTCTATTCAGAGAAGAGCTGTTCGTCTGATTGGAGACCCGAAACTGACCGGCGGCCTTGATTCGTTGGAACATCGAAGAACGGTTGGCCACTTGACCCTATTCTACAAGTATTTTCATGGAAAGTGTTCCTTCCAGAGCGGTGCATTTTAAAAGTACACGTCGCGCAAATGCTTCACATCCGTATGAGGTTCAGCTTGTTAGTCCTCGTACAACGCTTTTCAAGCAGTTTTTTATATGGAGAACATCATCCCTTTGGAATAATTTGCCCAGGACTGTGTTTCCCACCGAGTACAATTTACAGCGATTCAAGAACAACGTGAATCGCTTTCTTCGCACACGTGTCGCTCCTGTAGCGCTTTAGGAACTTCCCTGTAGCACGTGTGCTAGACCCATAAGAAAAACACTTTTTAAAGGCATTAAAAATGGGAATATTAGTTTCTTCATGACGCACTCTTTATACGATACGTAATTTGTAATTACGACCTAAACATTTCTCATGAATTATCATTTCTAGTGAAAGGACTTTACACAGAAAACACTTTTCCTAACTTATCTAACTCGATACGGCGACCACTATACAGGTTAGGCTCTTTAGATTTTAATTTTTTCGCGTCATTCATTCCCGAAATATTTTTTTTTGCGTTTATTGATGAGCTGTTCCTTTGCAAATTTGCCGTTATGTCGCAACTGATTATAATCAAAAGGCATTTTTCATTTAATTATATTTCTTTTATTATTTTAAAACAGAAGTAAAATGGTTTAAAGAGTAAATATACACAAAGTATAATAAATATAACTTATAAAAACGTTACTTCTATAGAGCATACGGTATATATTCATTAAAAGTATTATTGTATTAGTGTGTGCCTGTATATGAAAGTTTCCATCTATCGAATACAGTCTCCGACAAAAATAAAAACTCTGCCATTGAGTATTTTAAACTTTTTATATTTGCTGTCGGACTATACTTTTGGCTCCGATTGTCACGAGTGAATTACCTTAAGTCACATATTGATTTAAAATTTAGTACACATATCCGTGAGTTAAAGTCGGAAAGTTTTGAGCGATATTACTTCAGAAGGAAGTGGAAGTGAAGGTCAATAAATTTTGTATTGTTTCAGTAGTATTATGAAAATTTTTTCCAATTTTTGGTTCTAATAATAAACAAACTCTAAGTAATACAATTTATAGTCGAATTTACAATGGGTCAAGTGGGTAGGGGAAGGAGCTAGAGGGATTACTTCAAATATATTTTGCTGGAGGTTTCCCGAGTCGCAGGAAATTGTATTATTTTTTCAATATTTCAAACCAAAAAAATGGTATATAGAGAGATCTTACTAAAAAATCTATTTTTCAAGCTAAATAAACAAATTCTTCTCACAAGTATATTTTAGCTTAACTCACTTAACTTCCAGTATTCACTGATTAATCCGTTGACATACTCTCTGCTTCTTATAATAAGTTAATTGCAACCCTAGAACTTCCTTCATCAATTTTTCGTGTACATATTATTAATGGGCCGAAGTTAAAAATATCAAAAAACAATGGGCTTCAATATTTTTTAGAAAAGTTTAAAGATATCATGTCTTTCTTTAATCTTATAATATTTTTATCTAGGAAAAATTTTTATTATCAAAAAGAAAATTTACGATTAAGTACATAAATTGTTATAGACTTGTCCTTTCTGAGTTTTGAAAGTCAGATTTTTTTATAGAAATTTTCATAATTCACCACCAGTGCTCTGCCCTGTTGTCACTCATGCCTTAGTATGTCGAAAATCTTGGAAAAATTGACTAAATCTTTGTTTTCCCTTTATTGCCTTAATCGGAAACAAATGTATTTTTATAAATTCATAAATATATGATTTAAGTAGATAGACAAATGATATGATTGTACCTGTATTAGCTTAAATACGCAGTCAATAATGAGCTTACAAAACTATATCACATGAACTAAATTATTAGAATTACTTGGTATAACGGGCCAATCCACAAAATTACATGAATGAGTAATATTTCATGTATAATGATCTGTTCGTTAGATATATGTTTTTGATAATTTGAACACACATAGACTACAGTAGGTGCCACATATCAAAGGGATATTATTCATTTATTTTTATTGTTTTTACTTTTGCTGTTCTAGTATCTATTATGGGTTGAAAAATATAACAAATATACACAATGGTTTATATCCTGTTTCTATTAAAAGGTCACTACAAAACAAAAGAAGCAATATATTAAAAGCTATTGTTTACAACTGTTTTATATTTTTAATGGAAATACATACAGACATATCTAAAATAAATTCTTTCTCATTATCAGAACCGTTTAAATCTTTAAATATACAGAGAAGATTAATATTGGATAAAATTTTGTACTCTTTTGCTTGGTGACGTGATCTAAGTAATAACCGGTCAAGTGCAAGTTGGACTTGCGCAATTAGTGTTCCGCACGTTGATTGCTTTTAACATAAAAATCTTTGTTACGGAGGTATAAAGTGATCAAAGTTTCTTTCCGATCTTTACTGAAAACTGATGACTTTGAAATTTTTGTTTTTTTTTATATACCAATTAAATTATTAAAGGTAATGCACTCGTGATAACTTTCGTTTAATCAACACCCTGTGAACAATATTACAGAATTTGTTCAAAATTTTTTCAACAGTATTTTTCGAGATAAGGGGGAACAGCGATTGATCGCGATTTTTAAAAATAATACAAAGAAAAGTGTGCGCAAGTATTACATTATATATATTTTTGAACTAGCATTTTTACCTGCTTTCATTTGACACCCCACTTGATGACCTGGTAATTTTTTATTTTTTCACTTCCGATTTCATCCCCCAAAACTAACCCGGGTGTAACAGACAGACAGATGGACGGACGAACAGGCGGACGGTCAGACACCTTTTATAAGTGTTCCGAACGGAAGACTTAAAAAAAGAGAAAAACGGTCATTTGGAGAATTGTTAATTTGAAGCATATCAATTACGTAAAAAAATATTTTTTTTATAAAAAATAGAGTTGTTCAAATTAACAATGTTAATTTCAACATAAAAAAATGAAAGTTTAATAATAATCTCAGGCAACATTGTTCATTCAAGATCTTAATTTTCCAGTGAAAATAGATATTTATCTGAAGCAATTTTACTAAAAATCTTTCACCATTAGAAAGTGGAAAATCTATTTAAAACAGCCCAGCCCTCCTTTACATAATTAACTACTATAAAAGGATACCGCCAAATTTTAATGCACACATGGTATAAAGCCATGCCAAAGTACACAATCGCTTGTACAAGTGCGCCAACTATTTCAACTGAATAAACGACTAAAGTCGAACTTTTTTCATGATAAAATAAGATGTGGGAGCTAAAAATTATTAAATCTAAAAGTTTAAACTTTCAACTCCCATTTACAACCAGTTTTTTTGGGTAATTTAGTCTTCCTCATAAAGTTTTTAAATTTTTTCAATTTATCATTGTTTTGAATAATATGTTATTAGAATTATCTGCCCAATATCTTTAAAAAATAATAACTAAAAATATGTAAGATAAAAACTTATTTTACCAGGTAACTTAATAAAAATTAAGAAAAACTTTCGAATAAAATTATCCGTATAACAGATATTCTCGAGAGCGCGAGACAAAAGTTAACTTTTTAATCACACAGATGAAGATTAGAGAAAAAAGTTGGAGATTATCAACAACTATTTACCTTTTACTTGCATACTCTTCCATCTCCTAATGAGTTTGAGAACATAAGTCATTTTAAATTTTTTTCTAAATTTTGGCCGTATTATGTTTGCTAGTTCGTAATTTTGCAAGCAATTAAAAAACACACGGTAGAAAAAGCGTGCGTACAGTTTTGAACCTGTAAAAAGATTATTTAATATGAAGTTTAGATTAAAATTCAATAAAATGATTTTCCGATGTCAATAATGCTAGAAACAGTACAGACAAGAGATATTATGGAACAATAATGATCTAAATTCGAATATTTTTAAGAGTTTTATTCTGAAACTTTCAATATATGCATTACATTGTAGTAATAAATATATCGGTTTTGCGATAAAATATTACTTTCTTAACAATTTTGAATTTTCAGCTTAATATTTTCCGAATAAGTGAGGGGAATATAATTTTTGTACGATATTAAGTCCGAACAGCAGGATATGTGATACGTTCGTCAATTTTCATACCTACGTGTGCAAATGTAACGACATAAATGATTATTTCAATGAACGTAGGATAAACTGTTTACAACATACTTTCTTTCCAAATAACATATTTCAAACTTGATACGTAAATACCTATTATACTACTGCTATCTTTTAAGTTTGTAACATTCATTTTTTCCTAGATTTTAAGACCATGTAATGTTACTGATTTTTCGCTTTATATTGTACTTCTTTTCATCTTTGTATCGAGCAGTGTATTACACTGGAATTTTCTAGCCGCTCGTCGTACGATGTGCAGTACGGGTTTTCGACCGAATCTATCGATACGCCGGGATTGGTCAAATGTTTGTATCCGGAGTTTTGGTTCCGGCGTCGCCATATTACAGAGAGAGTGCCCACGGCTTATTTAAGGGTCCGGAGGACACGAATCGAGGCTTATTTCCATCGAGCCGCCGTGATGGCTTAGTACCATCAAGCCGCAGCCAGGCTAATTTCCACCAAGCCGCCGAGAAGGCTGACTTCCACCGAGCCGCAGTAGAGGCTTACGACAATATCTACGAGAGCCAAGTTAAGCACGAGTTTTTTATCATAAAGCCGTAGTGGGCTCTGTGTGTTTTCTAAATGGAGTAGCCAAAGTAGGCTCTTCTCAAAAGTGTGAAATCGGTTTTGTGTTCCATTGAAGGCCTAGAAGCCCGAGGGAAAACCATAAGATACCAGAACATACATCAATAGATCCATTCCCGCAAATAAGTGTTTTAACAGCAATTTGAACTGATAAATCGCGAAGTGAATATCACGACTCTTCGATTTCGGGTGTAGTCAAGTTTTAGAAGTAAAACCTCTGATTTAGGGACTCTAATTTATAAAAACTACTTTTAGGCTAGAACTTTTATAATTTTTATAACAGCAAAGGTTGGAACTTTTATTTTAAATCAGGAATAAATTTTCTTTTTTGTTGATTAAAGCTAGTGTCTCACTGAATACCTATTTTTCTTTTCAGGATAAGAAAAGTTGTACTAGACTAATTCTTTGTAGTAATAACTGTGAAACACTTCAGTATTTTTTCATTTTTTTAACTGAAGTTAGATCCTTTCTATTTTAAAATGAATGGTGCCCAAAATTTGTACAACTGAAGCTTTTTAAAAAATAGAAAATAATTCCAAAAAGACGTATAACAATTATCTCTTACCCATATTTCTCTACCAAGGAAAACTGAGCTAGTGTTTGTTTAATTTCTTTAGTTCTTTTAAAATCATTATTCACTCAATTCATTCTCAGAAATTAAAAAGAGGGCAAGTTCCCATGTTACAAAATGGCGCCCAACGTGGGGCAAAACAACTTTTCACAGGGTACAAAAGGTGCGGGCAAGTTCCCATGTTACAAAATAGCGCTGTCAACGCGGGGCTTTTGGAATTTTATTTTTTAAAGGGTTCAGTGTACTAGCTATCGAACAAAGTAAAAGCTCTAACTTTTCAGATATTGTTATTTCATAATATTTATTAAACGAAACTACACTATAGCAATAAGACAAAAGCAGGAAATTTGTAAAATTATTTATTTCAATTTATCTGATGGTGGTATAGATATTTGAATTTTGTTAATCGACTCTAAGATAAGAGATTCCTACTTTTTTCTTAAAAGCTACTTTTATAGTTCAGATTAGCGGATGTGTTGGTAGACTTTAATTTTGCATTGTTAGATTTATTTTGCGGTTAACCGAAGAAAAAAAAACTGTACCTTTTTTTCTCACCGATGTTTTGCATGAATATTAAAAATATTTTGCTGATACGAAACGGTATTTGGAGATTTTTTTGTTGAAAATTCTTAACATATTTAGTAAAGGAATTTTAATAGAAGGCAATACTTAGAAATTTTTTTTGAAATTGTGGAAGATTTTTTAAATGTTTGGTAAAGAAGTTTACATATTTTACATGATTTTATTTTGACTATTGAGAGCACAGGAAAAATATTTTTACGACTTTTTAAACAATTCTTTTAAATTTTATAATCTAAATACATTTATCATGGAAGCCTTCAATTTTAAAGTCAATCACCTACTGGAATATGAATTAGACTATGAACGGAAAATCCGTCGTACTTTCTCAGAACGTCCGGTCGCGGATAAAAGAAAGATTCTAACGAGGATCTTAAGTAAAGAAATATTCCAATAGATCAGATTGGACTAAATGGTTACAAAAAGTTTCTGATTTTTTTAAGTCTAATAAAAATTCTCTTTCTCAAGTTAAAACTCCTGCTTCTCCAAAATGGTCACATGTCTCCTTTATTCGTGCATAAATATTTAGATAATATACCGCATATCAAGATAAATCTATTAGGTGTCCATTTCTCGGCTTTATTTGACTCTCGTGCAAATACCTCCGTTGTAGGTCAGAATGGTATTAAAATTTTAAGTCGTTTAAGTATAAAAATATGCCATGTCAATAATAGAAGTGTTACTTACCACTGCAGATGGCAGCCGTCTAAAAGTTTTAGGTAAGGTTGAGTTGCCGCTAGTCTGCAATGGTCATTGTTTAGTAATCTCTGCTCTAGTAGTACCTTCTCTATCACATACTTTGGTTTTAGGATGTGATTTTGCACAAAAATTCGGAATTTTAGTAAATTTTAAGAATAATTCGTGGTATCCACAGTCCCTAGAAGTCAATTCCCAAACAAGTTTTAAAGATTGTTATTCAGAAAGTTCTATAGAAAACCTTTTCTCGCGTCTATGTACCCTAGATGATCTCTCGCGGACGGAACGCTTAAAGGCAGAAAACGTAATAAGCTCTTTCAATGAAATAAGTAGTAAAGATAGGTTAGGCCGAACGAATAAAATCACCATGTCTATAGATACGGCTGATGCCAGTCCTGTAAAGACAAGGCCCATCGCCATGTCTCCGAACATGTCAAAAGTATTAAATAAGGAGTTAGACGAAATGTTGAAACTCGGAGAGTATCGTCTATGCTTTGACGGAAGAAAGCTCAACGAGGTCAGCAAATTTGATAACTATCCATTACCGAACATCGATAGAATTTTGACATCACTCAAGAATGCTAAGTATGTATCCTCGATAGATCTTAGAAAGGCTTTCTGGCAAATTCCTTTGGACAAATCCTCTAAGGAAAAGACCGCTTTTGCAGTAGTAGGCCGAGGTCTATTTCAGTTCGTCACTATGCCGTTTGGTCTAAAGAACGCTGCTCAAACTCAGCAACGTTTAGTGGACGCTATATTTGGCCCGAAATATGAGCCACATATTTTTACCTATCTCGATGATATTTTAGTAACATCGGAAGACTTCGAATCGCATATTCGCTTACTTAAAGAAGTAAAAGATAAATTGAAAGAGGCCGGACTGACGATAAATTTGAGCAACTGTGATTTTTTCAAAACTTCTCTAAAGTTTTTAGGCTATATTGTAGGCTCAAATTCCTTGCGTACCGATCCGGATAAAGTAGCAAGCATGGTTAATTATGCGAGACCTACTAATACTACGGAAGTTAAGCGTTTCGTAGGGATGTGTTCATGGTATAGACGTTTTATTGAGAATTTTTCTACCCTGTTGTCGCCTATTAATGATCTTTTGAAAGGACGAAAAACAGGGCAATCGATAGATTCGACAAACGCAGCAGAGAGATCTTTTATAAAGATTAAAGAGCTATTGGTTTCAGCTCCAATTTTATCCCAACCAGATTTTTCCCAACAGTTTTATATTTCTAGTGATGCTTCTAATACCGGTTTAGGGGGCGTCCTAACACAGAAAATCAATGGTGAGGAAAGAGTGATAGCGTATGCCAGTAGAACTTTATCAAAGGCTGAACGTAACTATTCGGTTGTTGAAAAAGAATGTTTGGCAGTACTCTTTAACATCGAAAAGTTTCGACCTTACATAGAAGGTGTTCCTTTCACGGTTATAACAGATCATTATAGTTTATTGTGGCTTAATTCTACTAAAAAGCCTAGTGGCAAACTAGCGCGTTGGGCGATTAGGCTGAGACAACATACATTTAATTTAATTCATAGAAAAGGAGTCCACAATGTTATTCCTGACGCCTTGTCAAGAATCCCAGATCATACAGGGAACGAAAACAGTCTTAATGCAGAGATTGGCGTAAGAATTGATACAGTAGACATAGATCGTATAGATCCATGGTACGATAATTTACGGCAGCAAATTAAGGAATTTCCTCAAAATTTTTCGCAGTGGAAGGTGGAAAATGATTTCGTGTACAAGTTTATCCCAAACCAGTTGCCTTTAAAAGTTAATGTACCCGAGTGGAAAATACTAGGTCCTAAACCACAGAGAGAGGAAATTATAGACATGTGTCACACTCCTCCTACTTCTGGTCATTTTGGTTTTTATAAAACTCTTCACAGGGTTCAGGAACAGTATTATTGGCCAAAAATGCGTTTTGATATCTTAAAATTTGTGAGGACTTGTGAAGTATGTGGAGCGCAGAAATCTCCAAATACACTACCTATGGGACTGATGGGAAAAGAGAAAACGGTTAATTACCCTTTTCAAGTCATAGCAGCTGATCTAGTAGGCCCATTCCCACGTTCAAAAAGGGGAAATAAATGGCTTCTCGTGGTTTCTTGCTGGTTTACAAAGTATACCATGCTATTTCCTTTGAAAAGCTCTAAAGCTGGATATATAGGGAGAATTTTGGAAAATGATGTCTTTCTAATCCACGGTGTTCCATCGTTCTTAATATGCGATAACGGTACTCAGTTTACCTCTAAGAGTTTTAAGAGCTTAAGTGAAACTTATGGTTTTAACATCCGTTTTAATCCTGTGTACTCTCCACAATGTAATTTTGTTGAACGTAATAACCGAACAGTCGGGACCGCTTTAAGAAGTTACGTTGATTCACATGACACTTGGGATGGCAATATTTCCAAAATTCAACAAGCAATAAATACCGCAAGACACGAAGTAACAGGGTTCACACCGTCTTTCTTAGTTTACGGCAGACATATACCTCTATCTGGATCGTATTATAAAAATTTAGATTTGGATGTCAATGTTGACAGCGAAATAATTCCGGGTAACAGGGGTGCGTACGCCGAAAATTTAAAGGATTTAAAAGATATTTTCACCGACGTGCGTAGTAGGATACATAAGGCTTATGAACGGAACAGTAAGTCTTACAACCTTAGAAAAAGAGATTTTTCCTTTAAGATAGGTGACCACGTTTGGCGAAAAAATAAAATTCTTTCCAGTGCAGCAGATAAATTCACATCTAAGTTGGTACCTAAGTATGTGCATTGCGTGATAAGAGAAAAGATTTCAGATTTAGTTTATGGTTTGGTTAATTTAGATGGGACTAAAATAGGACGATGGCATATTAAAGACTTAAAACCATTCAATGGACCTAACCCTAGTGAAAGTTTGTCAGAAGAAGAATAATTTATATTTACATTATCTTAATTGCTTTACTTTAGTTTTTTTGATGTTGCTCTGTAGAGGTGACGACCTCGTTTTTTTTGACTGTTATAGAAGTTGAGCAGAGTAGAGTTCACTTTTATAATTTTTTTTGCTAAGGTTTTGGGTACTGATCATATCCAAACTTAGGTTGACAGTGGTTGATGATTAGCATCGACTCGGCTGTTGCGAGCTTGCGAAAGAGTCACACTCAGGATATATCATAAGACTGGTATGTCGGTGGTAGCGGGATTTGATTTGCTTATGACCCCAAATAATACCCAGTTCTTGACACTTGGAAGCGAAATTTTGATTAGAGGCAATCCAAAGTGATCTTGAGTTTGGACAAGCGCAAGATGGAGCTCGTGTGGTATGATGTTGAGTCAAAATTTTTATGAGCAATTTCAAAGTTTGTTAACCGCGTGGGTGTATTTCTATTACCTTAGTGGTATATTTTGGGTGCAATTAAGAGTAAATTGATTTTGGTTTATCCAGTAAGGCTAAGACTTGGATTATTTTGATTTAGATCTTCTTCTGAATTGACAAACTGAGGGTATACTCTATTCTTTTCAGGGCCGTTTAAATGTTACCTTTGAGTCACTAATTTTTTTGATTTTTTTGCATGGACTCATAGGCGTCTGATGAGTTTTTTTCGGTCTACTATCAGATTGATAGGAAATTGAAGTCCTGCAGGAGAACTAAAGGCTGATCATTTACAAGAGATGAGAGCAGAGTAAGACAGTCGTTTCACGAAGAAATGATCAAAATCTGATACCGAGATGAGAACCTTGTCAAGAGAGGCTAAGCGCAGTGAAGGAAGATTCCTAACCGAATTTTTAGATTTTCACCAGATAATCTAGAAGTTTGGGCTGACAGAAAACGGTTATGCCTGATACCTGTAGCAGTTTCTTCTAGAGGCTATGGTCTAGGAAGACGATTAACACCATGATCGAATATTTTAGCTGTCAACGATGTTTTCTTCTTGTTTCTGATTAAGCTGGAAAAGCTCTTGTCGTCTTCAAAAGTTTTGTTGCAATGCCACCGAAAAATAGAGAAATTTTTGCTTCATGTAGCTTTTTTAAGCTCATTTTCGTTTTTTGAAATTTCCGTTAGAAGCTTGGTTAAGCTAACTTTTTGATGTACTTAACCTTAGTGCTTAATTAAGTTAAGTCTAGTTATAAGATTCTTGTGTACATGCAAAGATTTTCATTTGGTTTTCATTGTACTTAATATTAGTGCTTAATTGAATTAAGTCTAGTAGTAAGGTCCGAAGTTTGTAATTTTGTTTTAAGTTCTGACCTTAGTATTAAGTGATAGTGTACCACTTTGTACCTTTTCATAAGTAGCCTTAGTTTAATAGACTAGTGTAGTCTATTTCTTTTTGGAAGGGGGTAATGTAACATTCATTTTTTCCTAGATTTTAAGACCATGTAATGTTACTGATTTTTCGCTTTATATTGTACTTCTTTTCATCTTTGTATCGAGCAGTGTATTACACTGGAATTTTCTAGCCGCTCGTCGTACGATGTGCAGTGCGGGTTTTCGACCGAATCTATCGATACGCCGGGATTGGTCAAATGTTTGTATCCGGAGTTTTGGTTCCGGCGTCGCCATATTACAGAGAGAGTGCCCACGGCTTATTTAAGGGTCCGGAGGACACGAATCGAGGCTTATTTCCATCGAGCCGCCGTGATGGCTTAGTACCATCAAGCCGCAGCCAGGCTAATTTCCACCAAGCCGCCGAGAAGGCTGACTTCCACCGAGCCGCAGTAGAGGCTTACGACAATATCTACGAGAGCCAAGTTAAGCACGAGTTTTTTATCATAAAGCCGTAGTGGGCTCTGTGTGTTTTCTAAATGGAGTAGCCAAAGTAGGCTCTTCTCAAAAGTGTGAAATCGGTTTTGTGTTCCATTGAAGGCCTAGAAGCCCGAGGGAAAACCGTAAGTTACTAGAACATACATCAATAGATCCATTCCCGCAAATAAGTGTTTTAACAGCAATTTGAACTGATAAATCGCGAAGTGAATATCACGACTCTTCGATTTCGGGTGTAGTCAAGTTTTAGAAGTAAAACCTCTGATTTAGGGACTCTAATTTATAAAAACTACTTTTAGGCTAGAACTTTTATAATTTTTATAACAGCAAAGGTTGGAACTTTTATTTTAAATCAGGAATAAATTTTCTTTTTTGTTGATTAAAGCTAGTGTCTCACTGAATACCTATTTTTCTTTTCAGGATAAGAAAAGTTGTACTAGACTAATTCTTTGTAGTAATAACTGTGAAACACTTCAGTATTTTTTCATTTTTTTAACTGAAGTTAGATCCTTTCTATTTTAAAATGAATGGTGCCCAAAATTTGTACAACTGAAGCTTTTTAAAAATAGAAAATAATTCCAAAAAGACGTATAACAATTATCTCTTACCCATATTTCTCTACCAAGGAAAACTGAGCTAGTGTTTGTTTAATTTCTTTAGTTCTTTTAAAATCATTATTCACTCAATTCATTCTCAGAAATTAAAAAGAGGGCAAGTTCCCATGTTACAAGTTTTTATAAAAACAATGATAAAAAAAAAATTTGGTATAAATTGTTTTATTGTCTCTCAAAACATTCGGTTTTAAGATTTATGCACTTTTGCATGCGTTCGGAACAATTCTCCAAACATTTTTTCCACTCTAAAGTTGATATCTCAAAAACATCGTTTTGGAAGGATTCAACAGCTTGTCGAGGTGATCAAAATCGCTGTCTACGCATTTTTTTGACATTCGGAAAAAAGAAGTCATTAGAAGATAAATCAGATGAATAAGGGCAATGTGAAATTAATTCGATGTTTTCTCCGACAAATAATCAATTGTTTGACGTGCTGTGTGAGACCTGGCATTATCATGATGAAGAATGATGCGACGTTCTCGGTTGTTTCTCCTGATTTCATCGATGCAACCAAACTGTTGTATACCATACAGCAATAACTGTTCTTCGATTCTCTAAAGCAATGGTTACAATATTTCCAGTATAACCAAAGAAACAAGCGATCATTTTCTTGGAAGTGCTTCGCGAATGAACCACTTCTGTTGGATTCGGTTCATCTTGAAAAATCCAAACAGTGGACTATTGCTTAGTTTCCGGCTCATATGAATATACTCAAGTTTCGTCTCCTGCTACGATGTTTTATACGAATTTTGCATGTCTTCATGTAAACAACATTGTCTTCGCCTCTGTATAGAAAAATCCCCGTTCCGGGCCTGGTTGAAAAGAAGTTTAGAATTAACAGGACCGCAGTAAAATATAAATTATTGGTGATTGATCTGGGGCAGACTGGCTTGTTAACATTACGTAGAATAAATTATACTTAAGTTACTGGGATTGACATGTCTAACATCACTAACCCCTTAAGTTTATTTTATGTGACATGTACGGCTATATATTTTTTGAAGATGATATTTTTTATGTAACGAATGTTTTGGGTATTCATTTTCGTATTATTATTGTTGCTTTGAGAGCAGAAGTAGACGGCCAGTTTTCTTAGATGTCAATTGCAATTCTTAATAAAAGTGCTTTTGCCCAAATTGGTTTTTACTCGGTCGAATTTTTTGAACATTTCCCTACACTAATTGAAGCGATCCTGTTTTTGAATTTCGGTCAAATTATGCGAAATCCATCCACGGATCTTTTTCTTAGCTAAATGTTCATGCAAAATCGAATGTATTGTAGTCTTCGATATGCCTCAGGATGCATTTATCTCACGGTAAGTCACATGCCGATCTCTTCAATCATCCTGCGCACAATATCGATGTTTTTTGGAATAACAACCGATTTTGGTCGACCTTCACGAAATTCATCGCTGACGGAAGCACGACCATGACGAAATTCTGCAAACCAATTGTAAAAAGTCTTTCTGATGGTGATTTATTACCAAAAGTTGAATGAAGCGATTCGAGGCATTGCTGTTGAGTTAGGCCTTTACTAAAATCGTAAAAAATTATCAAACGAGAAACTTCAGGTGAAATTTCTACTCGTTCACAAAACTATTTTTTTTAAACGCTCACTGTAAACAAGCTACTCGGTCAATTTCTGAGCTGCCACTGTTTTAACAATGACAAATATCAAATTTTACAACAACAGTAATGTCACATCTCAACATCGTCATCTAGTGGTCGTTTGTAAAAACTTAATTACCTCTTGATATTTAGGACATATGTTTAGATAAACCATGCAATTATTGTTGAATTCTGGTATGAACTTTTAGTAATTATAAGTGGATTCCAAAAGGTAACATCTAAACAAGATAAAAAAAATGCGTTTTTTGGTCAGCAAATTAGACATTCTGTTCAGAATTAATTTTCCAAGAGAAATTATATCTATTATTTTATTGAAAATACGATTTAATGAAAAGTAAAGTTTGATCTAATTTTCATTACAATAAAATGCAATAAATACTGTAATATATTCACTACTCCTATAAAAATTCCAATTCCCAAAATTCAAGTGAGTTTTCCGCGAATTCCTTTACTTTTGGTAACTTCAAAAAAAAACTTAGAACCTGCGGTATTTAATTAAATAATGGAATATACTAACAAATGATTATTTGTTTGTTTTGTTAATTTATATTGCGATTATTCTAATTTTAGGGCAAATTTCAATACAGCAACTGCACTTTATAAACTTAAAGATGATATATTTGAAAGTCAGGTTTTGCCAATAACAAAATTTTCCTTGGTCTAGATTATATGTTTGATCCTTTGAATCAGGATATATTATTGGTTTTAGTTATATAAATTGGGTTTAGTGCAGATATTTGTCAGTAGTTTACTAATTATCTGATTAACAGAAATCAAATTATAGGCATTTCCAACGAATATGTGTTTAGTTGATATTTCAAATTCTCCTCCAGGCCTAACATGTATTCAAATGTTATTATTATTCCATTATTATTTATCTCAAATAATTTTTACTGTAAATTTTTTAGCTGTTGCTTATGATACTTAAATTTATCATTCAGTCAATTACAGTGACAACCTATTTAATATTGTTAAAACCCCAGATGACCATAGCGGAAAACAAAACAAGAACTAATTTAATTTCAGTTGTCACTACTGTAATAAAATAAAAATTGATTCTAACTATAAAGTTACGCCAATAGAACATCGACAAATAATTTGAAAAAATTCGAACTGTAATTTTAAATGACTATTTAAATTTTGATGAAAACATGCAAACAAAATCATCATACAAACCAGCTATAAGATATAATATACAGTGTTGTATCCTACATAAAGCCTATACATTTATTCTAGATACAAATGTTTTGGGTCTTTGCATCGCGACCAGAGAGGTAATCCAAAATATGAAAGCAAATGGTACACAAGGCCACATCATTCATATGAACAGTGTTGTTGGACATACCATTATAGATTTTCATTTAAATGTTTATGGTGCAAGTAAATTTGCTGTCACTGCTTTGGCTGAAACGTTGAGATTGGACATAAATAGAGAAAAATTGCCAATTAAAATAACAGTAAGTAATGTAAATATATTTTTTCTATAGTGTAATAAAAAAGTAGGATATAAATGATAGCATCTTGATCATTTGAGAAACGCTTATCGTGAAAATAAAACACTTGTCTTTTTAGAAGACCGGCAAGAAACTTGATTTTATGTTTCTTTTCATAGATACCATATATTAGAATTTTCCGGAAATGAATAAAATAAATGAACCGGAGGCCAGGCGGCTTTGCAAATATGATACACAGTTCTGAAAGTATAGAATAAAAAAGATCATAAAGTCGTTTTTAAGGGGGTTGAGGCGTTAAACGTAAAATATGAAAAATATATTCTATAGATTTATTTCGATATATTAATTAGTTTAGAAATTTTCTATGAAAAATTTATGGTCTTTGGGAAACTTACCATAGTTAAATAAAAATCGAAATTAACAATACATATAGTCTTATGGAGAATACGTCAATTTGATATAAAGATGCCACATTTATTGTTATAAGAAATGAAAAAAAAATGCCATCAATAGGAAATTTAACTATGTTAGACATTTAAATTTTCTCGATTATTTTAAAAAATTTTCAAATTTAATTAGAAAGCTTTAACTTTATGAAAAATAACAATTATTGGAGGTACTTGTGAATGATTTACCTTTTATCTCTGAAATAGCGGCAACGTTGCATTTAGTAGTAATGACGGGAATTTTAAGTATTTTAAATTGTATAGTACAAGTTTTTATAATTAAAACATATGGTGCAAGTAAATAATATTAAGTTTAACCAATAATAAATTTGCACAATGGGTAATAGTTTTTATAAATAAAATAAAAATAAATAATTTAGAACATATGTTTTAATTATTTAATTAATTTACTTGTTTAACTTATAATTACCTAGTGCAGCTTCATTGTTAATATTATAATGTTCCTTATTGTCCTTCAATATATGTGTACTGTCTGTTGATACTGTGTTGTATGTTAGACATTTATCACACTTTATGGTTAGTAGTGATGCTAGACCACAGCATTTTTCATTAGTAATATAACATAATAAAAGTGTTTCATTACATGAAGAACATTTTAAGTTTTCTCCAAGTGATCGCATGTCAATAATTCGACGACCACTGTCACAGCGGTTAGGAGATACTTGATTTTCTGTTTCGTTTATCAACAGTATGATGGCTTAATCTTTGATTGTATACAGCCTCAGTAACACGTTTTCCCTTACACATAAAATTTTTTTACCATTTTTATCAATATTTGTTGATTTTTTATTATTATCCATTTTTTTTACTTGTTTAAAACAGCTGATCAAAATAAACACAAAATTCAATATATCTACAGTCAGTCAAAGTGAAACTCGTACACTATAAAAATTTTAAATATTTTTTATCTCAGTGTAAAATAAACAACAGCAAATACATTTTGTGTGACCTGCGTATTAGTACAAATTCCTCAGCATATAGTGATCTAAAAAAAATTTGGAATGTAAACAAATTGTTATAAATTTGCATTTAGAACGCCAAAATTAAACTCGTACAGTTAGTATCTAATTGTTGTAAAAATACCTTGAAACAAATTTATTCTAAAATTATAGTGTCTGGTGATAGTTTCAAACATTTACTGTCGTTTAATTTTGTTTTTAAAATATGGGACGGCAACGAGGACAAACTTGCGTTGCCGAAAGGGAATTGATAATCCATCATTTTCAGATGGGTAAGTCCTACCGTCAAATCGGCAAGATTGTGAACCGAAGTCATACAATAGTTCAAAGCATTGTAGACCGCTACAAAAATGAAAATAGAATAAAAAATAAAGTTAGGAAAAGTCCCAGAAAAATTTTTAATTATTACGACGAACGATGGATTTTGCGAAAAGTGGAAGAAGATCCAAAAATTTCTGCTCCTAAGCTAGCAAAGGAAGCTGAAAAATATTTGCATAAAAGTGTTAATCCACAAACAATTAGAAATCTTTAAAAAAAAACATAAATTAAATAGCAGGGTTGCTAGAAAAAAGCCATTTATTAGTAAAGTAAATAAAGTTAAAAGACTACAGTTTGCTGAAGAATACCGTGAAAAGGATTTTGAATTCTGGAAAGAAGTTATTGTCACTGATGAGAGTAAGTTTAACATTTGGGGATCGGATGGGCAGCTAAGAGTATGGAGAAGGGCAAATGAAGCACTAAAGGAAAAAAAATCTAAGAGCGACAGTTAAGCATGGAGGAGGATCCGTTATGGTGTGGGGGTGTATGTCTGCCAAAGGCCCAGGAAACTTACATTTTATAGAGGGTATAATGGATCAGAATATGTATTTGGACATATTGAAGCAAAATTTAAAGCAAAGCGCGGAAAAGTTTGGATTGCAGGGATCATTCAAATTTTATCAGGATAATGATCCCAAGCATAAAGCACAACGAGTTAAACAATGGCTCTTATACAACTGTCCAAAAGTACTCGAAACGCCACCACAAAGTCCAGACCTTAATGTAATTGAAAATTTATGGAGCCATTTGAAAATTGCCATCAGAAAACATGAAATTTCTAATAAAAATCAAGTCAAGGCTGTATTACAGGAAGAATGGGAAAAAATATCGCCAGAATATTGTGAAAAATTGGTGCGGTCGGTCCCCAATCGACTAAGAGATGTGATAGGAAACAAAGGCCTACCAACAAAATATTAGACAGTATAGAAAGCCATTTTTTTACATTTGTACGAGTTTCATTTTGAGGTTTAAAAATAATATTTTTATTTTTCTGTTAAAATATTTGGAATAATTTACTATTCGCATTGTTATTTTTAGTATACTAATTGGGAGTTAAATGATAAAATGTTATTCTTTCAGTGTGCTTTTTGTGTTACAAATAAAATTATATTGAAGCTAGTGTACGAGTTTCACTTTGACTGACTGTATATACAAGCATATCAGTGGAGCTAACAGTAAATTACTTTACAGCGTTGCCGCTTCGAGACACCGGAATTTTAAGATTTTTAATTATCATTTTTTATTACTTACCTATTTTTTTACTGTGAAAATATTTTTTTATTCTTTTATTTTTTTTCATATTATTTGCTTTGATAATTTTTTAAAAGTTAATAATTAACTTCTATTTTCCATATTTTTTTTCTATAGGTTTGTATAAAACATACAAAAGTTACTCCATTCATGTGAAATTATTTCATAAAATTAAATAAACAATATATAAGACTTAAAATCTTTCGATAATGTTATCGAATATGATTATCATAATAATAACCATCGCTAGTCTTATAAAAATTTTTAATTATTTAATACGAAGTATTTCTAAATGACAACATTCAAAACTTTTGGTTGGGACTATCTAACCTCAACCTCCTTAAAATATAGTTAAATGAGTTTTATTAGGACTATTTGGTTGGAGTAACCGATAGCTCATTTTTGTAGTAATGTTACTTAGTTATAATAAATTTAAAATTAATTTTGAGGCGTTATTGCTACATCGTCTGATTCCTATTGATTTATTTATTTTTTCAGAGTATAAGTCCAGGTTATGTTAAAACAGAGTTTGAAGATGTAGCAGGATTTGGTTCATTACCAATTCCAGCGATATATCCTGTAGATCTGGCTGGTGCAGTAATTTATGCTTTGTCCACACCACCACATGTAAATGTAAGTTTGGCAATTTAGTCTTCAAAGAATAATTAACTTATCTTCATTTACTACCATACAAAGAGAACTAGATAAGAAAAAGTAATATTTTAGTTGCCAGTATCTCAAAATCTATTTCATTTTCATATAGGTATATTAGATGAACTGTAGCAATCCAAATATCATTACTAGCAGGTCTTGTTATTTTAAGTACCCATCTTCATATTGTTGTTTGATGCCCATGCTTCTGATCGAAATAATAATATCAGTGAAGAGTATAAACATATTTCAGAACAGCATTTATAGTAATTGTTTTTAAAATATATTGCTCATCGTAAGGAAAATTAAAGATGATATATGGATCTACAATCGGAGATAGGATAATGTTTATTTTTGATTGCGTCAAAATTGTTATTTGTAAAGCCTCTGTTTGTTTCGAGCATGAAGTGAAAACCACTTTACTAACTTGTTTTAAATTTGTGATTTATAATGAAAAATAACTTACATTTATAGAGACAATATATAAAATAAAAAAAAATTAAGAGATGGAACCGTAGTATCATGAACCGTGAGTGTATTTATAAATTTGTAAATCGAAATGTTATTAGGAACCTTATATATTATTACTTTACAGATTAAGGAAATCACTCTACAAGCAGTTGGAACCTAAGAGACTTTTCGTTCAGCAAGAAACATGTTTTTAGGATATGTTGTAATTTGTAAAATTAATATTCTTACCAATAACGTAAATTAGAAACTTCTGTTCTAAAAAACATGTAAAAATAAAAGGAAACAAAACCACAAAGAATATATTTTATTTTTCTTACATTTTACGCTAGCTGTGTACAAAAAAATCACTTACTTTAGAATCGGCTATATATATATATATATATATATATATATATATATATATATATATATATATATATATTACTCAGTATATATCACCACTACACCAAACACTTTATTTTTGTGTTTGGTGTAGTGGTGATATATACTGAGTAGTATCATTGTGCCAAAGATTCCACATTCCCAACTTAGTTAATATATATATATATATATATATATATATATATATATATATATATATATATATATATATATATATATATATATTTATATATCTATTTATATATATATATATATATATATATATATATATATATATATATATATATATATATATATATATATATATCAGGTCTGAGAAAAAGTTCTTGGCTTTTTTTTAGTAAAATTCAACTGGTTTTCTTATCGACAATGTTTCGCCATTTTTCGGGTAGAGTCATGATGCTATCGGTGAAGAACTTCTGTGGTTTTTTGGTTGAAAACTGAATCACGTGGTTTTCACAGGGTTCTTTTGAAAGCAGCTTAATTACATTGGGAGAGTTCTGCAGAGATTGGAACAAGCGATAGTCAGAGGGTGCTATGTCTGGACTATACGGTGGATTAAAACTTCCCAACCAAGCTCTCGCAATTTTTGACTGGTCATCAAAGAAGTGCGTGGTCGGGCGTTATCTTGATGGAAGACAACACCTTTCCTATTAATCAATTTGGGCCGTTTTCTTTCAATTGCCTGGCGTAATCTCTATAGTTGTCCACAGTAGAGTTGAGAATCAATTGTCTGACCAACTGGAAGTAGCTCATGGTGGAGGATTCCCTTCCAGTCCCACCACACACAGAGCATCACCTTTTTTGGCGTCAATCCTGGCTTCACGAACGCTTGTGACGGCTCACCATCTCTTGTCCACGATCTTTTACACTTCCAATTTTCGTACGTGATCCATTTTTCATCACCGGTTATGACACGTTTCAGAAATGGCTTGTTTTCATTGCGTTTCAGCAGCGCATCGCAGATGTTAATTCGGTCTGTCATGTTTTTCGCGCTCAACTCATGAGGAACCCATACATCGAGCTTTTCTTTGTAGTCAGCTTTGTATAAATGGTTCAAAACCGTTTTGTGGTCAATGCCTAGCTCCATACCAATATCGATACTGCTGATATGCTTATCTTGCTGGACTTTTTCAAGAATTTCATCAGCTTTTTCAGTGATTGGACGACCAGAGCGTCACTCATCTTTCACATCAAAATTACCAGAAGAAAACGAGCGAACCATTTCCGCGCAGCAGATTTTGATAAAGTGCCTTCACCGTACACAGCACAAATTTTTTTCACAAGCCTGCGCAGTGTTCTTCCCTTTGTAGTAATAATATTGCAAAATATAGCACAATTTTTCATTACTTTTCTCCATTTTCAAACGCAAGCAACTTTCCAACCACTGTACCAATTTCGATGTTTATACACTCAAAGTAACGCTCGAAGTGTCACCTTTCCAACGAGTATTTAGTGGTGTCGCTGCGATCTGTGTCTCTCGAGTTATTTGCAATTGACGCCATCACAATTACTTTAGTAAGTTGTCCAATCGCCTCCTGCATGAATAATCGCCTGGCATCTTCGAGGCATGCTGGTGATGAGATTTTGTGCATACCCTGCAAATTTTTGGTCAGACAAGGTTCTCAGAGTCCTTCCTCTGAGCTTTCTCTTTATAAGGGTCCAAACGTTTGCAATAGGGTTGGCGCCGTCGATTGTAAGGGTCACTCTTGTATCTTATCGTGAGCACAAGCCAGCCGCTTCGCGACGTAATTTTCGCCCAGCAAAAGTTTCTTCAACATGCTTTGGAATTTGACATCATGAGCACAGAGATATTGTCAAATAGTCTCATGGGGCATGTTTCAACCCGATTCTCTTAATTTTGCCTCTCCTTGGCGCAGCGTCAATTTCAGTTCCCTTGAAAACAAAGACACGATTCATTTTTCCACTTTCGGAGTGACTTGTGCCTACTGAGCTACATTTTGGCAAGTCGTCGACATTTTTCGTCTCGTTAAAATCGTTCTTCACAAACGATACCGACTTCTTAATATATTTAACAGCCGCGAAATATGCCATTTTAGACCCTTTGGATGGGAACGAAGAAGTAATTCCATAAACTGATGTGACTTATTTTGGATTTTACGTGATTTCGACGAAGGTTCGGACAAAGGTGGGGAACCTTTGTCCGAACTTTCCGATTTTTTGTTAATCGCTAAAATCGCATCTACAAAAATGGATTACCGGGGACACGTTCTTATTTGACACACTATATATATATATATATATATATATATATATATATATATATATATATATATATATATATATATATATATATATATACATATATATTTTTGGTCGAGTAAAAAAAAATTTACTATATTATAACACGTAGGCTGAAAAGTTTTTGGTCTGACACATAGATGTCGCCCTTTTCAAAAAATCCATATGATTTTTAGAACGTAGCAACCTTCAAACGATACGTGTCAAGATTTCAGGACATTTCGACTATTAGTTTACAAGTTACAGTGGTTTCAGAGACGCTATTTTTGATATTTTCGAAACAATGGAAAAAATCGAATTTCGTGTGTTGATTAAACACTGTTTTTGATGGGAAAAAATATCTTTCAAGCAAAGCAATGGCCTGATAAATGTTACGGGGACTCTGCCCATGGAAAATCAATCATCATTTATTGGTATGCTGAATTTAAATGCGGTCGTACAGATACAAATGATCCTGAAAGCTCTGGATGCCCAAATGAGGTGGTTACACCAGAAAACATTGCCTGAGATAGCTGACACCATCAAAAGAACGTGTTAGTCATATTTTGCATGAACATTTGAATATGAGAAAGATCTGTTCGAAATGGGTACCGCGTTTGCTCACAGTAGACCAAAAACAGAAACGTATTGATGATTCTGAGCGTTGTTTGGACCTGTTTAAGAGCAATAAAAAGAATTTTTTGCGATATGTGTCAATTTATGAAATATGGATCCGCCACTACACGCCGTAATTAAATCGGCAGTCAGCTGAGTGGACAGCAACCGGTAAAAGCCACCCGAAGCGACCAAAGACACATCAGTGGGCGGAGAAGGTTTTGACCACTGTATTTTAGGATGCGCATGGAATAATTTTCATCGACTATGCTGAGAATATTATATAAAGTTGATGCGTGTTTGAAGGCAGAAATCGCAAAGAGCCGGCCCCAAATAACAAGAAAAAAGGGCTCTTTTATCACGACAACGCATACGGTGCATTAACTAATGTGCAGTAAAATTAATGCATGCAAAAACTTTACTCGGGTATTCTGCCGGTTTGCAGCCTGACGAGAGATGGCAATAAAATTAGTTTTCGTAAAGCCGCGAACTTTCTCCAAGGTAGGAGTACCGGTACTAATTTTCTTTAAAATCCTAATATTCTATGGCCTAAATAGTATAAAAGTTTGGGATTTCGTAAACTTAAAAATAATGTTGCAAGACATATTTCGCGAAGAAAGTGTTTTTATTCTCTAGCGTAGTGTCTGTATATGGCCAATTGTCTATACCCTATAAAAATAGATCACCACACTGTGCATATATCAATAATAAAACTCTAATAAAAGTTCAAGAGTTTTGTCAAGAAATATAGTGATCATCGGCTTTGAATATGAAGCTATTAGTATATAGAGCACCGCAGATATAAAATTTCAAAAAACTACATTAGCTCCTTAGAAACAGTAAAGAAGTAAGTAAAAAAATAATTTGCAATAAAAGCATACCTCTCTATGACGGCTACCTTATCTAATGAAAGAAAGCTACTTAATATATAGTTTTTTCCTTGAAACAATAAAAACTGAGAAATTGTAAACCTATTGCTCAAAGTGATTAGCTCCGCGTTCCTAAACTCTGTAACACTATGTCACATGAAACTAGATCTCTGAATTCTAAAATATTAGTAAAAAACAGCTTAGGAATAATTCCCAGAATAGAGATATATAAAATTATATAAAAACAACACTATGTTTTAATTTCCATTATATTTAAAGTAACTTGACAATTGTTTCACCATACAATGGCTTCTTCAGATGGCAATAAGAAAGAAAAATATTTGGTAGTAATCCTGGTTATATAGTGCTTAAAACTATCCTTAATTACCTAAGATTATGCTATTTATTTTATTATATTATTTACAGACAGAATTATTTTAAGAATAGAATTTAGTGTTGTTTTTATATAATTTTATTATGAATTTCCGAGAAGTATCGGCTAACACAATCAAAGAAAGAGATATATAGTTGAATTGACCTCTAAAATATTCAGTAGCCCAGTTTCAAGGGAGATGCACATGGATAGAATGAGCGTCCCTTTAATGAAAGAGAAAGGGACACTAAAGGTTAAATTGTTTATAGAGGAGGGGACGTTAATCGACATTCGAGGGCAGAGCTTCCTAAAAAAAAACCTGTCTACCGTTGGAATTCATACACTAAAAATTTTACACCCCATTTCAAAATTGGTGACTGAAGAAAGTGATTTTTCACAAAAAAAATTGGTAAAGTGATTTACTCAGTATTTCCTTTTCAAAACGCAATTCTTTAGTAAATATCAAGTTTGACTTAAACGTAATGAAAGACAATTTGTCAAAATTTCCACTATTTATTACAACAAATGCATGACGCGTTTCGTTGCATGGTAACTTCTTCTGATGCTTTTTGCAAACAAATATTTAGGTTTTATTCCACCTTATTATCTACTTCTATAAATAGTCTGAAAATAGTTGGGGTATTCTTGGAATTCATACTGGACTTTATAAGGTTACAAATTTAATAATGGGGATTTCCCATCGGTCATATTTATTTCTGTTTGGTCATTTAGAATTGAACTTATATTTTTCAAACGGTTTATCTCTAGGCATTTCAAAAGGTTTAACATTTTTCCTCTGTTTTCTACATGAAATATTTTTTCATTAAATTGATGGTTCTGTTCTATTAAGTGATTGTTGTATGAAGAATCTGTTTTGTTGTTAAGAAAACTTCGTTTGTGTTCTAAAATTCTAGTTTCAAGTGAGCTCCCTGTCTGCCGTATGTACGCCTTAGTACACGAACCACAATTCAGTTTATACACCCCTGATTTTCCACCTTTGTTTTGTTTAACTTTCGCATTTTTTATGAGTTTTCCTAGTGAGTTATTAGTTTTTAAAACTGTGTAGTAGTGTTTAATTTTTTCTGAAGATGTGCCAAAATAGGTTAATGATTTATAATTGATATTGTTATCTTTAGTTTTAACTATATAATATAATATATATAATAATATATTATGGTATTATATATATATATATATATATATATATATATATATATATATATAAATATATATATATATATATATATATATATATATATATATATACATATATATATATTTATATATATATATATATATATATATATATATATATATATATATACTTTATATTTTAATAAAGTAAAATACTTTTCCCTTGTTCAGTTTAGAAAAGTATTTGAAGTTATTTAAATAAACTATATCTGAAATATAGTGCATTTACCAAAGAAAATAATATAAATAACAAACAACAGCTGAAATTTTTCACATACACAGATACTTAATAAGTTTTAAAATATTACGTACTAACTATATAAAATGTAAAAGACCGTTTTAACAAATTAAACGTTCTGCCATCGCTTTTAGCGCCATTCCATTATAGAATACGCAACGCCCTGCTTGATATTCTACACGTTGCCGGTCATTGGCTTCACGCAGTTTATTGATGTACTGGTGAACGCAGTTCTAATTAAGAAAGAAGTTTTTGTTCAAAATTTAAAAGAAGTATTTTTGGTGTTTTGTGGTTTCTTTGCTTAAAAATCCGATCATGTTATGAAAATATTTGTAATCTAAGATTATGTATCTGGACAAATATAAAACTTTCGGCAACCTTGTTAGAGGACG
>CM032446.1:216955524-216994362 GCA_019049505.1 Pachyrhynchus sulphureomaculatus
CTCTTCATGTTTCCATCGAAATTTACATACTTTTACTTAATTAAAGTTTCATTATTGTAATTAACATTATAACGTATATGTTTCAGTTACTATTAAATATTTCTACAAAATAAAAATAACCGGTCAAGTGCAAGTTGAACTGGCACAATTAGTGTTCCGTACGTTGATTGCTTTTAAAAAAAAAATGTTGTTACGGTGGTATAAAATGATCAGTGACTTCACAGAACACATCCTAAATGAATTTTCAACAAAGTTTGTTTCCAATCTTTACTGAAAATTGATGACCTTGAAATTTTTGTTTTTTATATACCATATACATTATTAAAGGTAATGCACTCGAGATAATTTTCGTTCAATTTACACCCCCTGGAGAATATTCCAGAATTTTTTCAAAATTTCTTAATCACTACTTTTTGAGATAAGGTCGGGGAGAGCGATTTTTCGCGATTTTTTTAGAAATAATGCAAAGGAAAGTGTGCGCAAGTATTATATTATATATATATTTTCTACAAGCTTTTATTTGACACCACACTCGATGACCTACTAAAAAAAATTTTTTTTCACTTCCGATTTCACCCCGCAAAACTAACCCCCTATGTTAAAATTTGACTTTCAAAACTACACGGCTTTGATAAGGCCATCAATTCCTATATTATTACCAAATTTCAACTTTCTATGATAGTTTCGGAGAAAATGGGGTGGGACAGACAGACGGACAGACAGACACCGAAATGATCCTATAAGTGTTCCGTACGGAACACTAAAAAGAAATTAAAAATAAAAAGCGAAAGAAGAGTTAACATTGAAAAATCTCGAGTAATATGTTTGGCACAAATAACTAATTTTTATAAATTTTTAGGATATTGTCGGGCCGTATTGGATCCCCATATTGAATTTCGGCCTTGAACTCGAATTAGATCCAATTTCAGACTTGATATTTGTAATCGGTAACATTAAAAAACCCAGAGTAACATATAATATATATATATATATATTACTACTCAGTATATATCACCACTACACCAAACACTTTATTTTTGCACTCGACGCGCGTTTCGCTAACCATGTTAGCTTCATCAGGAGCGATGATTGACTAAAGGTAAACTACATATCTACCCTATTTATACTTAGCCTAACCCTAGAATTACTCAAGCGGAACTAATGACATAGACAAGGCCCTCAGTTCCGGTCAAGTAACCAGTAGAGGGAACTATAAGGAATAGGCCCTCTGTCTTTATTTAAACTACTTTTACATTTTATGATTTCCATACTTTCGTATGCGTTCAACAATCTCCTATCAGATACATTTTTTATTAATCTTAGATTATCTAATGTTACAGTATGATCAGCTTCAAGGGCATGTTCGGCAATGCTAGACTTTTCTGTTCTATTGTATCTTAAGTGTGCTAAATGTTCTTTAAATCGTGTTTTAATTGACCTTTTAGTTTGCCCAACATACTTTTTGTCACAATCATTACAACTAAATTTCATAAATTCCACTTTTCTCACAATTGGGAATCTTATCTTTGGGATTTCCTAAGATATTCCTAATGATTCATTTCATTGCAAGCAACATAAATTAGCCTCAATACATTTTTTAGTTCATCGTTTGGTCACTTTCCCTCTGAATAGAGTAAACTTTAATAAAGAAAGGAATCGTATTAGAAATATAACTAGAGTTAATGGTTATGACGATGACTTAGTAAATAAGCTAATAAATAGACATAAATTTAGGTCTAATATTCAGAATTCCACCTTTTTTACACGCGAAGAAAATAACACCAAGTATGTCTCCATACCATATAATCCGAAATATAGCAAGGGACTCAATAAGGTATTTAATAGGGTAGGCCTCACCTTAGTCTATAAGTCATCAGACAATCTGAGGAATATCTTAGGAAATCCCAAAGATAAGATTCCCAATTGTGAGAAAAGTGGAATTTATGAAATTAGTTGTAATGATTGTGACAAAAAGTATGTTGGGCAAACTAAAAGGTCAATTAAAAACACGATTTAAAGAACATTTAGCACACTTAAGATACAATAGAACAGAAAAGTCTAGCATTGCCGAACATGCCCTTGAAGCTGATCATACTGTAACATTAGATAATCTAAGATTAATAAAAAATGTATCTGATAGGAGATTGTTGAACGCATACGAAAGTATGGAAATCATAAAATGTAAAAGTAGTTTAAATAAAGACAGAGGGCCTATTCCTTATAGTTCCCCTCTACTGGTTACTTGACCGGAACTGAGGGCCTTGTCTATGTCATTAGTTCCGCTTGAGTAATTCTAGGGTTAGGCTAAGTATAAATAGGGTAGATATGTAGTTTACCTTTAGTCAATCATCGCTCCTGATGAAGCTAACATGGTTAGCGAAACGCGCGTCGAGTGCAAAAATAAAGTGTTTGGTGTAGTGGTGATATATACTGAGTAGTGTCATTGTGCCAAAGATTCCACATTCCCAACTTAGTTAATATATATATATATATATATATATATATATATATATATATATATATATATATATATATATATATATATATATATATATATATAGATATATATATATATATATATATATATATATATATATATATATATATATATATATATATATATATATATATTATATAAGTAACAAATAACTCATTTTTGTAATTTTCTAGCATTTTATAGCAGCCATATCTGATTTGCAATCTTGAATTTTGGGATAGTAAAATTTGGACTTCATATTCGAAATCAGCGACCACGTAAAAGATAAAGTAAAGTAGTAGTAATTTTTTTTTTACAAGTGTTATTAAAATTTATGATAAAAGGATAAACTTTGGCCAATTTTCCTCCATTTGTTTGTGATAATGCAAAAATTGCTGACGAGTATTTAAAAACAATATCTCCCGATCGGTTGCGAAATAAGTACTCTAGATAATTTTGGACAGAAAAATGTCTTTTCGTGCCACTATGCGTTGGCTTTTCTTTTCACTCTGTGGTAATGTGATTGTGTCTATAAAGTTCTCTATACAATGAGTAGACTCGTATTCTTAATATTATTTAATACTGAATGGCAATGTTCTTTTAGTTTCTTAAATTTCTACCGATCTGTAAGCAGTTTTACAATCCTGACACTTAATTCTATATATACCTGATATTTGTAGAATGGATTGTTTGTCCCCGTTATTTGCTAACATATTACCTAAATTAAGATTCTTACTAAATGCTGTAAGTTAAGTTTTTTGTCAATTTTGTGTGTGATATTGGATTTGTAATTCAGAAATTTATATTAGTTTCCGGTAAGTCTGGAACGACATAAAACTCTTTCCAGATCATATTGCGTTTTTTTGCTTATAATTAAATTGTCTATTGTGGACTCTCCGTAACCATTATTTTTAGCTATTTGTTTTATTGTTCTTAGTTCTACATTACAATCGTCATCATTTAAGCTGCCTACACACGTTGGTCCAACCAGTCATGCAAGTTGGTCGAGTAAGTTTGACGGTACAAATTAAACCAACACGTTCAAATAAAATGGACAAACGGACAAACTTCTCATCAGTGTGTTCCGGTTGCCAGTGAAGTGTGAACTACGCCAGATCCTGTAATTTATTGTTGTATTATTATTTGTTGTTTTTATTGCATTTCCATGAAGGATATAAACCACTTATTGTATTTCCATGTTACTGAAAGAAAAGAAGGTTAAAAGGAAATCAATCAGATCAAAGCGGAACAAAGAGTGGTTAATTAAAAGAGCATATTATTGCCACAGTAATTTTTTGAACCAGTTGAGGAGTGAGCCCCAAAATTGACATAACTGTATGAGGATAGACGAAGAAATTTATTTATTATTGCTTTCACTTGTTTCGCCAAAAACAAAAAAAAAAATGACATAGAGAGAACTACAAGTTGGTGAGTTCGGTGGTTTGAAATCTGGATAACGTCCTACACGATCAAACTTATTTGTCAAGCCTTCAGCCTTCCAACAACTTTTCTGACATATCCAGAAAGCCGTCCAACTCGTCATCAAACCATCCAAGTCACCAATTTCGCGCCCACACCATCAAACTTACTTGACCAACTGGTTTGACAAGTCAAGTTGGAGCAACTTACTTGATCGTGTGTAGGGGCCATTAGGGGAAGAATTAAAAGCCTATTAACTACACTATGGAATGGTGATATTTTGATTTTCCAAGATTGGTTAGGGTTTTTATATACAGGGTGCTGTAAATGACGTTGACAATAAAATGTCTCGAGTCCTACCAAAAATTCTAAATATTATTTATTATTATATTATACATACCACATGTCTAAATTAAACTTTTGTGGAATTATTGTCATTTGAAATTGAAAATAAAAAAAAGACAAAAAATAATATTGCGATGTTGCGTATTCTTACCATTTTAAACATGCCTATGGTATCGGTATTCTCTTGACCTTCTGACTGTTTTATTCACACTGTTTCTACGAGCTAACAAACTTGATATATTATTTGTCATTAGTACAGTAAAAAAGATTGTCACTGAGTTTTCGATACTTGCTGAGACGAAATTAGTAACCAAGAGAAAAGAATGGCATCCCAGGGTATTCAGTAATAACAAGAATTCTTGTACTATGCTGGAAATGTGAAATCTTTGGCACAATGACACTACTCATACCACTACAACAAAACACTTTATTTTTCCACTAGATGCGCATTTCGCTAAACATGTAACCTTCATCAGGAGCGATGATTGACTGTAAATCATCGCTCCTAATGAAGCTAACATAGTTAGCAAAACGCGCGTCAAAGGCAAAAATAAAGTGTTTGGTGTAGTGATAATATATATTGAGTAGGAACAATTCTTGTGTTCTGAGTTTTAGAAAGAATTAACATCATATTCTAAAAAAACCTTAAAAATATATCGTTGTGCTTTATTTCAGTGGAATTACTTACAATAAGGATGCAGCCAGACCGGGCGAAGGCCTGTGAGGTTCAAACATACAGGATTTTAACGCCGTAATACAGTCAAAAATTTAAAAAATGGTTCAACACTATTCGCGCCCTCTTTTGGAGCCAAAATGAGTTTAGACGATGAAGTTAAATAAAATATATTCGTTTTAACATTTTTTTCGGGAAAACAGCAGCGCAGACGAAGGTAAGAAGAAAAACATAGAATAAAATAGACGACACGTGTGAAAGAAGCTGTCGAAGATTCCATACTTATCTTAGAGGAAGTTCAGAAAGTTGGAGACTAATAAAAAATACACAAAAAAATAGAAAGAAAGAAGTAACTTCGGCAACAAAACCAAATGGGCGGCTGGCGGAAGAATTTTTAATAAAGACATGGTCAAACAAAACTGAAAATCAAAAATACGAAATAAATAAAATAGAATGCTTGCCAGTGGCAATAAGAGTTAAGGAAATTTAATTTTATCCTATAATTAATTAATAGTAATTGTATCGAAAAAAAGTTTAACTTATTCGGTTAGCTTGTGAATCTTTTTAAAATCAGGGGCAAAATTGTAAACGTTTAATTAAGTTAATTGTGTTAGACTTCTTACAGGGTGAGCTAAGAGATCTCCACATATATCATTTGCTGCGCGAATGATTTCTACCGTACCCAAAGATTCATAAAAGGGAATGCTCAAATTGCTTTTGCTCGATTAACATAAAGGGAATAACTAATAACTCAAAATACTCCATTATCAGCAAAAAAGTCAGTCCCGCATGTTGATTTCCCTGTGCCCCTAGACCAACGTCTTCTAAGTTTATAGAAACCGAAGAATTGGTTGTCATTCCTAGTCAAAATTCGAGATGATAAAATTAAGGACGATCTCATTCATTAATACAAGCAGTAATTAGTTACAAATAACAGAAAGACCTTTTAAGATCTCAATGGTTTAAAAATATTTGATATCCTATTCTTTTAGGCGGGCGATTTAGTTTATTCTAATGATGCGTTGAGAGTCCCACATCTCAAAGTTCCCAGTGTTTGGTAATAAAACTCATATTTTTAAAATCTGTCTCTTCTTCAACTTACACAAGCAGAAATATAAGGAACCACTTTCAAAACTGGTCGAAAAAATTTGTACAATTTTGTGAATCGTTTTTCTTGAAAATACATCTGTCGAGGTTGGTCTACTCTAGATCTCAACGCCTCATTTGTACAGTCATGTGCTATTTGAGTTTTGAATGCGATCCAAGTACTTGGCATTTTTTCACTGAGTCACCTAAAACTAGTATAAAAGCTGTGATTTTTCCCAACAGAAATACATTTTCCTCTGTACCAGTAACTTATGCTGCCACATGAAAGAATTCTACGAAAGTATGAAATTACTTCTTAAATAAATCGACTGCTACATATTTTTAGAAAATATGTAGATACTTGAAAATCCTTGCCGTTTCGCTTACATTGCAGGTAAGTTATACAAACTATTGCTGCTTTCTTTGAAAAAATATTTAAAAAGATATCGCCAACGAATCTTTCACTTATAGAACAAAAAAAGCTTCAATTTTCCTTTTTCATTTTAATGATGATGCACTTCAACCTCCTTTATATATAAAAACTGCTTATATAATATTTTATACAAGCTATAGACAGAAACGGTAATGGCTTTTTATATCAATGAGAAAAATTTATAAAAAGTTAGTGACACAAGAATTACAGAAGGAATATTTGTAGGCCTTTAAATACAGAAACTTTTGAAGGAAAACATATTTAAGCAACGTTTAAATTATCTGGAGAAAGTGCCTGGAACTTTTTCGAAAATATCATTAAGAACTTTTTTGGCAACCATAAAGCAGAAAACTATTAACATTTAATTAACGAAATTTAGCGGACTATTGTTGGACACATAGAAAAGACCTACTTACAGCTCAGTACTTACGAAAATCGTAAACTACTAAGTATTTGTGATTTAATGTCTGTTCAGTTCCAATTTATTTTTTTAACGTTTTCAATGGAAAAATAAAACCTTATCTAACAAAAAAATGTTGCGTCTTACTATCTTTCCGAACCTTCCTCATTGTTAAGAATACCCTACATTGTCAAAATATAGCACACATATTTAAGTGAGAAAAAAGTTTTAATTTTCTAAACCATATTTTATTTAATTATTATTTATTTATCAACAAAAATCTACCTTGCAGGTTTAAAAGAGTCATTTACTAGACATGAAACTACAAACAAATAAAACAATGGCAATATATACAATACTAAGAAAGAAAATCCAAGCGGAACCAAAAACAAAGGAACAAATTTAAAAAAAAGATTTATTGTTTTCATTGAGGTAAAATACGATGTATGATATTTGTTTCTGAGGGACATAAAATATATCAAAATTAAATATTTCTTTCTGCATTAAAGAACACATTTAATATATTGGAGAGAGTTTTAATATATTGTGTTATGGGCAAAATTAGATTTCTTAAAAATAATAAAATGTTAAGAATTTAAACGTTTTTGGGCATAAATTAACATATATTTTTAAAGTTCTGGCTTTAGACTTCTACAATAGCTTATTTAAAAATAAAAATCAAATTGTTTACTTAGAACATAACCTACCTTTTATATTTTCTCAGTAAATATTTTTGGGAAAATAATATATAATTTTCTCTGTGATTTTTATTTGACTAACAGTTGGAAAGCTTAATTTTATTGACTAATTAATTTTAAATAAACAAATTGTTCATATTATTCTTCAGGAGAGGGGTCAGAAAAACACTTGAGTTTTTCATGATAGTGGTTAGATGCCTTCTTAGTTCTGTTGTTAAGATGGGTGTTATAGTTTAGTCAAAGTAGAAGAGCGGAATTTCCATCTTAGTAAAATGGCAATAACTATTTTGGATAATTTCGAAGTAGCTATATTGTTGTGAATTTTAATAAATTAGTTTTTCTGAATCAAGTATCGGACTATACAGATTTCTGAGTTTGGTTTTATTTAAATAATGATAACCCACTCGTCGAATATGTGTTAAAAGTGTAGTTGCCGAACTTACAGTTAAATTAGGATTTTGGATTTTAATTGTATGTAGATCTGTAATTTTGTTAGCAATTTGAACTTCCAGAATGGGAGATATATAAGACGATGACGTTTCAATTTCTTCCCCATTCTCCGGTGCAAAAATTAGAGCAGGGTTTAATTTTTTTAAAGAGGGCAAACATGACAATTTAGTAAAACATTTTTATTAGAAAAGGCCAGCCAGCAGTAATGGCATTTTAAATTATTTCTTTTGTGCATAAGGGCTTTGAAAGACTTTTTCAAGACTTGTGGTTAGTAGCCCCTTTTGAGTTTTTTTTCTGCACCGTCAAACTGATTTTCTAAGAGAAATTTTTAGCATGGTTTATGGAAATCGATGGCAAATCTTTAGGATAAATGGTATAAAGGGTTGTGTGTTGTAAGATTAAGTTATCAGTCAAGATCAAGTTCAGCTGTCACATTCCGGTTCAAAGTTATATTTTATGCTCCAATAAACATTATAAGTTTTTTTTTCTTACCTAACTGACGAGAATTTTATATGAAGTTTCTTCTTAATCCAGACAACTATTTGGTTTAGCTATCGTGCGACTGTGGATTTCCACCAATCAATCTGAACTTAAGAAATATAGATAAGTATTAGAGTGTACAATGGACTATTTCTATTTTCAAAGGCTACAAACCGTGAGAGAGCTTAATCCCTGCTTTCAGTTATATATTAGTAAAGTAGGGCCTCCGGTTAAGTACTTATAGAGGATCTCCAGTACTTCGGATGCTATATATATTTACTATTAAATTTATTCCCCTGCTATTTCGGTCCAATCTAGTAATAAAATCTTACCTACTGTGTAGAGCGAGAAAAACTTTAAGGTAATCCCCACCATTTCAAATTCTTACTGTAATCAAATATTAATCAGTGATCATTGAGTATGTAGTTATTCTCTGTTAGCATGATTTACCTCCTTTGTGTTGAAGAGGATTTGCCATCTGAAACGCCGAGATAACGTTTGAAAATCCTTTCTTTATTAAAAGTTAATTAAACAAAATAATTCATCTTTTTTCCAAAAATTTCAATCTGTTCAAAATTTTATACTAAAAGCTTAGGGGGATTTGAGTATCTTTTGCACGTACGTTGCATATTTATATCTAATTAAGTACATTTAAATTAAGCATAAACCAACAAAGTAATAGCTTGTCAGATTTTTTTTTAATTCTTAAGTAGATTGAACCTAATAATTTTAATTTTTTTTTTCACTTTTTTTTCTATTTGACCCACTGTATAGCTCGCATGGCCAGCTTATAATAAAATAAAATTTCGTAGTGTCCATTAGATTGTGACAAATTTCTCATCGTGATAAAGAATAGATCATATTGGTGGGTAAACCAAAAAGAACGAATCTACTCTGAGATGAGCTAGCCCAATACAGGCATTCGAGGCTTCTAGTCGTTTATAGGTAATCCACAAATCCTGATAGACAGAGTAACAAATATCAGTCGAGAATACGGAATAGATATAAATACAAAGAAGACTAAATAGATGATCATAAGAAAAAACTCTGCGTTACAAGGGCAACTCTATATTAGCAACCGAGAGGTTGAAAGAGTCAATACCTTTTGCTACTTGGGTACCACAGTAAATGAAGAATGGGACTACACACTGGAGATTCGATGCAGAATAAAAAAAAAAGCGAGAGCAGCCTATACAAAAGTGGCTAAAGTGTTCAGAATTCATGATCTCAGTTTGATAATCAAAATAAGACTTTTCAAAGGCTACGTCTTTCGGTGCTTCTGTACGGGGCGGAGTCTTGGACTGTATCTACGGCATCATGTAAAAGGCTGGAAGCATTCGAGATGTGATCCTACAGGTTCATGCTTAGAATATCTTGGACAGCGCACACTACCAATAAGAGAGTGCTAGAACTCATGAACAAAGAACTGGAAATTGTTAATACAATTAAAAGAAGAAAACTCGAATATCTGTGCCACATCATGAGAAACGAGGAAAAATATGGTCTACTCTAACTGATACTGTAGGGCAAGGTAGACGAAAGAAGAAGACCAGGAAGGAGACGTGTTTGGTGGCTGAAAAACCTGCGAACATGATTCTCAACAATAGGACTACTCCGAGCATCGGTAAACAAAGTCCTAATAGCCAGGATGATCTCCAATACCCGATAAAGGGTGGGCACAAGAAGAAGAAGAAGATAGGTAAATGCTGATCCGTAGACCTATCTGGATGAAGGACTGAGTACTAAACTATTTTATTGAACCATTGTAAATTTAAAAATATTCGGATTCAGTTTGGAGAACTTTTTTACATAATAGTATAGGACTTGGTTGCTTTTAGGTCTCTTCAGGGGAACTTAACAGAAAGATTAACAACAGTGAAAGAAGATTCCTAGCTGAAGTACTTGGGCTTCCATACCGTACTAGGGTTTTGTCGGTGGAGTTCAGAAAAACTTCAGTCTGATAGAAGCCAGTCATACTCAATAGTCTGTAACAGCTTTTGGCGAGCCTCAAGCGTGAGAGCTAGAGATTTTGAAAAAAAAATGTTTTTTTCTTATTTTATTTTATAGTTTATTTTATATTTCAATTGGTCTAAGAGTGAATATGTAAAATAATACATTCCGATTGCTTCTACAGAAGATATTGAATTAAAACGCAGGATAGAATATATAGAACTATCAAGATGTTATTCAATATCTTGTATGGCATTAAAAAAAAGTAGTCCCGACGAATCACAAGCGATGTAACATGAAATGTTTTTAAGAATTTGTAATAATAATAACAGTTTATTTTAATGCAATACCTGGCTGATTGTAAGTTTAATGAAAATCAGAGTTGAATTATATCTGATTTACACAAATATAATAACAGAATTAATCGCACAATAACAGGTACTCAAAAACCTTATCAACAATTTTCTATTTTAGTAATTGATACTAACCTTTTAGTTGGTGTCATAAATATTTTTAAAATAGATAACTTTTTTTTTAATTACGATGAGATAATTTTAATTAAATTAATGAAGCAGTAATATTTATTTAGAATAGTCTACCTACACATACAGGGTATAATAAATTTAATGAACTCAATTCACTCAAATTTTCCATGTCCAGAATCATACATTATATACAACTTTTGCAACCCATAGACTGCCATTAACTGACTAAAAAGACGGATGTATATATTCTAATTGAAGATAATAATCCGGATTTTATGCGAAAAAAATAATTTACTGGTAAGAACACTGATTATGGCGGGCTAATCGTCGTTAATATAATTTACATTACTGATTCTTGAAAATATCATTTTCAGCAATTATCTTAAAAATTTGTATAGGTGACCTTTATTCAAATATTCGAAAATTATTTTTTGAGAAATAATTACCGATTTGAAAAATTAAAATTAATATGACATTGTTACCAAACCAAGTTAAAATTTTTAAAAAATTGTAATAAAATACTTATGTTTAATTGAGAAATCAGTACAGAGCGACAATTAGTTATATGAACTGATGTTGTAAAAATTAAAAGTAAATATTTGGCACGATCCTAATATATCTAAAATAACAAAAAGTTGACTCCTGCATTATCTACTTTTTTCTATTTTACTATATGCCGCAGAGACGCTTAAAGAAAGGAATCGCTCAAGACTTAAGACTTTTGAGAGGTGGTGTTATCGCAGACTACTGTGTATACCATGGACTGCGCACAGTAACAAAACTTCGATTCTGGAAGAACTTTAGTAGCTAAAAGAATAACTGAGACCATCCATGAAAAAATTTTGCGATACTTTGCTAGCATACATAGCTAGGTGGAATAACGATATGGAGCTGCTAATCATAGAAGGAAAAGTAAACGGCCGTAGACCCAGAGGCCAGTCTTCACGTCGGTGGTCGGATCAGGTTCGGGAGCTAACCGAAATTGAAGTGCATGATGCAGTTCCTCTTGCTGACGATAAGAACCAGTGGAACGACTCAGTGTCATTAGCAGTCCACACTTTTCCTGAGCGGTTCGGACTGAGAAGGAGGGAATACTTTCGCAACAATTGAAAATAAGGATCTTTTTATTTTTGGCTTACGGTGACATTTACAACAGTACATCCCGTCAGCAGTAATAATTGATTTTAGGAAATTTAGATGTCTTTTTAAGACTCGAACGACTTCAGTGGAATATTGAATCATCAATGACTCTTAAGCTTTATTTCACTTTTTGGTCAATGACACATTGTGCTACTCTGTCATAAATTTTTCAACTCTTTGAGTCATTTTTGGTATTTAATTTGGCATTGCCCTTCCTATCTACTTTTCGTATTAGCTGTTCTCTCTTGTCTAAGCTGTTAAAAAAAGTGCATTCCTGATAAGAAGCCATAATTTTCACATACTTTTTCTTATTAGTTTAAATATTTCTGTGGCATTTCTATTAACTTTTATTTTTTATAAAATTTAATTACAGGTACATAATGACAATTAGGAAATGATGTAGCTGATATATTATAGTAAGATGATATTTAATAATATATGGACCAATCTAGATAGTTAATTGTGTACTGTTAACTGGACACTAGAAAATTTATCAAAAATTAAAAATGAAAAACCGTAAAACCATCCTTTTCAGAGGTCACCATCCCAACAGACTCAATATACCCTAACTCTGATAAACTATCAGCTTTTATATCTATGATCCATAGAGCCTTCAATATCTCCCTTAGTAAAAATCATTTAAAAAAGAACTGGACGCAAGCAAAAATATAGCACTGATTAACGGCTTCCAACATAAAATAATGAATACCCTAATAAGCCGTAAACAAAAACAAATCATCGTCAGCTTAATTTATCCCATAAAAGAATACCAAGAAAGAAAATCATTCATATCTCTGACATATTTTGGTCCCATCTCGGATAAAATATCTCAAGTTCTCACAGTCGAAAATACAAGAATAGCTTTAAACTCCGCTCAAAAATTATCCAATATAATTTTAAATGCCAAAAAAAAAACTAATAAAAATAATAAATCAGGAATTTAAAAATTTAAGTGTTTAAGGTACAATAGCTGTTACGTAGGCGAAACATAATTCATCTTATAGGTTAAAAAAACCGGTTAAGTGCAAGTTGGACTTGCGCAATTAGTGTTCTGTGCATTGATCTCAAATGAGTTTTCAACAAAGTTTTTTTCCGATCTTTAGTTAAAACTGATGACCTTGAAATTTTTGTTTTTCTTATATACCAGATAAATTATGTGATAATTTTCATTCAATCTACACTCTGCAGGGAATATTCCTGAGCTTTTCAAAATTTTTTTGTACTTTTCGAGATAAGGTGGGGAGACAATGATTCTTTGCACTTTTTTAAAAATAAGACAAAGAAAATTCTGCGCAAGTATTACATTATATATATTTTTTCATTTTACAAGTTTTTATTTGACATCCCCTCGATGATCTGGTAAAAAAATTTCACTGCCAATTTCACCCCCCAGAACTAAGCCTTAAGGTCAGAATTTAACTTTCAAAACTACACGGCTCTGATGAGGCCATCAATTCCTATATTAGTGCCAAATTTCCACTTTCTATGCCAAATAATTTCGGAGAAAATTAAGTGTGACACACAGACACCGAAGGGATCTTATAAGTGTTCCGTACGGAACACTAAAAATGAAAAATCACACTTTGCTAAGCATTTTTTAGAACTTGACCATTCATTTCCTAATATTAATTACTTATCAATACTCCGTACGGCACCTAAAGGGTAAAAACTTAATATCTTAGAATCCATAGAAATTTACTAAATAGTCAAGTAGATGTCGGAAATTCCGTCCTGTACCAACTTTTATAACACCGAAGATATCCACAACCTTTCATTATATAATAACCGGCGAAGTTCAAGTCGGACTTGAGCAATTAGTGTTCCGTACGTTGATTGCTTTTAAGATAAAATTTTTGTTACAGAGGTATAAAATGATCAAAGACTTCGCAAAACACACCCCAAATGAGTTTTCAACCAAGTTTATTTCCGATCTTTGTTGACAGGTGACAACTGATTTTTTTTTTTTATATACCAGATAAATTACTGAAGGTAATGCATTCGTTATCATTTTCGTCCAATCTACACCCTGTGAAGAATATTCTAGAACTTTTACAAAATTTTTTATTGAGTATGGGGGGAGACAGCGATTTTTGGCATTTTTTAAAAAATAATACAAAGAAAAGCGTGCGCAAGTATTATATTATATATTTTTGAACTCGTGTTTTCATGAGCTTTCAGTTGACACCCCACTTGATGATCTGGTATTTTTTTTTCACCCCTTAAGTCAAAATTTAACTTTCAAAACTACACGGCTCTGATGAGGCCAACAATTCCTATATTAGTGCCAAATTTCAACTTTCTATGTCAAATAGTATGGGCGAAAATCGGGTGTAACAGACGGACAGACAGCCAGATGAACCGATACCGAAGTGATCTTATGTGTTCCGTACGGAACACTAAAAATAAATACAAAAAATCTGTTTTAGTCTTGGTTAAGCGTTTGAAATTGTAGTTGTACTACGAAATCTCGATAACGCATTTGTAAATCTTTACGAAAATATATTATTTAATGTCAGTCAATGCTGTAGAATATTCCAAACGAATTTTCTTGAGTTTCAGGAAAGATAATACCACTGTTTAAAACTCTTAACGAATTGAAATCTCCCACGCTTGTATATTTTGGTCACATATATATTGCACCAAATCATTTAAGTAGTTATTGGAAAATTTCGGTACCTCAATTATCAAATAAAACAAATAATAGGTGAGTATATGTTAGTTAATTTGTTACTATGATAATTTTGAGTATAGTTGTTAGCTGAAGACTAAGTCAGTATTATTTTCTTTATTCCATTGTAGCAATTTGCTGTACATTTTGGTGATTGGTGTAATAATTTGCGACTAATTTATCTCGGCAAAATATCTAAAAAACACTTATACCATAACATGACGAGACAACTTATCGAATAGGTAGTAAAACATGTTTTACAATTCTAAAAATAGACTAAAATAATCTTTATAAGCTAGTTATATATAATCGTATATGTGAGTTTTAAACACCAGTTCAAGAACAGCATTTGTCACGGCAAGTTCATAACAAATTTTAAAAAAATGGTAGTAGGTATAGATAGATTTGTTGGAAAAGTGGCTGTAGTTACAGGTGCTTCGGCTGGTATTGGAGCTGCTATCGCGGAAGAGTTAGTGAAAAACGGAGTTATCGTGAGTAAAAAAATCCATTACATATACAGGGTCGTAGATAAATTTTATGACAAACGGGAATATATTTTATTATTAATTAATTAAAATCTTTTTTCCATTTTGTTGATTTCTGAAAAAATTAAAAAGAGTAATTCGACAATGAAAGTAATGTAAATTTGAGAAATTAAAAATTTAACGGATCTACATGTTTTCCACATGTGTATAGTACTAAAGATAATTAATAGTTTTCCTCTAATATTATAAACCATTGTGAAGAAAGTCGAAGATTAAAAAAACGTAACGTTATCTCCACCAAGGTACCTTTTAGAAATTAGGTTTTATTCCACTTTTTTTCCATCCAAGGACTACTTTATATTATATCTAAAAGTCTTGAAATTGCTATTTTTAAAGATTCATATCCATTGTCATATAGCTCATTTTAATTAGGGCATATTAGCTACATTTTTAGTGAATAACCGCTGACAGAAGGAATCTCTTATATTAAATCAATTTTGACATTTTCATATTTTATAACACGGAAAAATCAGTCTGATAAACATTCAGTTTTTGAAGACAAAATTTACCACATTAATAATTTAATTAACAAACAAAATTAATTCAATTAACAACTCCCAGTTAATAATGCTAGAAAGTTTACACAACATATCCAATGGCGTTACTATTATAATTATTTTGTGATGTCAGTGATATCTTTTTAGCCACGTTGCAAGGAACACTTGAAAACTTTAAAAGAGTTTCTTTTTTAGTGAAAATGTTTTTATAAATATACCATAATTTTCAATAGATTTCATACCTTAAAAATCCAGATATAAAATATTCGGATCTTCTAGCATTTTTACTATTCACCACTACACCAAAACACTTTATTTTTACACTCGACGCGCGTTTCGCTAACCATGTTAGCTTCATCAGGAGCGATGATTGACTTCAATTAATCGGTTAGCGAAATGCGCGTCGAGTGCAAAAATAAAGTATTTGGTGTAGTGGTGATATATACTGACAAGTGTCATCAATCCCCAACATAGCATTGTTATTGTTTAACAAAATATAAACGCACTTTGTCACGATTGACTGATTGTTACCAAATTTTTAATCAAAAAACTTAATTTTGTTAGTAATAAGTAAAGTAAGTTTTTAAGAAACATTGAAATCGGATTTCAGAGAACTGTAATTTAATTAAAATTTTGACATTTTCTTCTACATTGAATGGTTTTTAGTGTTCCGTACGGAACACTTATAAGATCACTTCGGTGCCTGTCCATTCGTCTAATCTGTCTGTCCATCTGTCAGTCTGTCCGTCTGTCTGTCCGACTTTCTCCGAAACTATTTAACATAGAAAGTTGAATTTGGCCCTAATATATATATATATATATATATATATATATATATATATATATATATATATATATATATATATATATATTGATGGCCTCAGTAGAGCCGTGTAGTTTTGAAAGTACAATTTTGACTTAGGGGGTTATTTTTGGAGGGTGAAATTGGAAGTGAAAAAAATCTACCAGGTTATTGAGTGGGATGTAAAATGAAAGCTTGTAAAACACGAGTTCAAAAATATGTATAATTTAATAATTGCGCACAATTTTCTTTGTATTATTTTTAAGGAATTGCGAAAAAGCGCGTTCCCCTCCCCCTTATCTCGAGAAGTACCGATCAAAAATTTTGAAAAAATTCTGGAACATTCTCGACAGGGGGTAGAATGAAAATAATCACGAGTGCATTACCTATCATACTTTATCTACTAAAAAAAACAAAAATTTCAAGGTCATCACTTTTCAGTAAAGATAGGAACAAATTTTTGTTTAAAAAGTCATTTGGGGTATTATTTGTGAAGTCACCGATCATTTCGTACCTCCATAATTTCGTATTTTAAAGGAATCAGCGTAGGGAACACTAATTGCGGAAGTCCGACTTGCACTTGGCCGGTTATTTTTTTATATGAAAAACCATATCTTTATATACTGTTGTTATTAATATTTGGAAAATTTTCAAGCAAAAAAACTTCACGTAAAATTTAGCCTGTTCACTAATATATGTATAGATCTATATATATATATATATATATATATATATATATATATATATATATATATATATATATATATATATATATATACATATATATATATATATATATATATATATATATATATATATATATATATTATATATGTGTATATATATATATATATATATATATATATATATATATATATATATATATATATATATATATAGATGATGATGCACTGAATATCTCTACTGCGTAGAAGGCACCGATGCACGAACGAATACTCCCGATCCCCCCTCTTGCGTAGACGCTGACCTATAAGAGACAGCGACCGCATTTCGGTTTCTCAGCTAGCTTCGAGCAGCAGTAGCAGCAACATCACAGTATCGAGCAGCAGCAGCAGCAAGAGCACTTGCAAATACCAAATGAGGTTTTGATGAAACGTCGTGCAAATTCATTTGTTAGACGAACGGATTGAAACCCGAAATTTAAGTGTATTATATATATATATATATATATATATATATATATATATATATATATATATACATATATATATATTATATATATATATATATATATATATATATATATATATATATATTTATATATATTTATATTTTTATATATTTTAAGTAGTTTTTAAGATGCGATAACTAAGTGTCAACACCAAAATTGAAGTTTGTAAAAAATAAAATTCTCTTTTGTATAGTTATAAATTGATATTTTGCAAGATAGGCCGTCAATTTGTGAAAGAGTAGTCGAAAGATAATACCTAGGTTTCATTCCCCTTATTGAAAAACTATTTTTATACAAACCAGAGAAAAAACAATTTTTAATATTAGAGCCAATATTGTCAATATTGAAAAAGTAATTGGGAGATTTACCGACAATTTTTATATAGATAACAATCAAATACGGCAATAGTCTTAACTGCGTTCTACAATAAACCCAATAGTTGTCACATACATTATGTTTTTTTTTTTGTAAGTTTTGGTTAATACTGGGTTTCTGCCGTGTAAAATTTTCTGGTATAAGTGTAGATGTTCATCTGAAACAATCTGAAAGTCTTTCAATTTTTAATGGGTTTCAACCGTTTCATTCTGACATCTAGAAATTTTTATTTTCCTTTTGGTCTCTATTAACACATCTAATAGCCAGGTGTCTTCCAAATTCATAATCTCAATGAGAGTATACAATGAGTTATATTCAAAACCATAATTATTTTAATCAGCTAGTGAATTTATCAGTCTATTCCGAATGTACTAGCACCAAGAAACTCAATTTTAGAAAACCAAATTGATTATTGCACTTTTCGTTTGTATAGCCGATTTATCAATTAATAGCATAATAGTCAAATACTAATTGTATAAACTATTCGATATAATAAATCCACATATTCACATATGTTTATAATAGGATGTGTAATTATCATATATTTTTTATTTAGTTCAATACAATAAAATTACTTGTTTACTTTGTTAACTGACATTAAATATATTTTTTGTAAAGATTTACAACTGCGTTATCGCGATTTCGCAGTACAGCTACATTTCTAAACGCTTAACTAAGACTTTTGAAAATGTAGTTGTACTATGATATCGCGATAACGTATTTGTATATCTTTACAGAAACTATATTTAGTATCAGTTAACAAAGTAAATAAGTAATTTTATTGTTAGAATGTACTATTACAAAGCAATGGACCAATCAATCAATTCTTTATTAGTTCAATAATTGTTATTTTGATTCACAAATCGTGCACATATAGTAAGCTAATAATATTATTACTCATAAAATTTAACTACTCAGTATATATCATCACTACACCAAACACTTTATTTTTGCACTCGACGCGCGTTTCGCTAACCATGTTAGCTTCATCAGGAGCGATGATTGACTAAAGGTAAACTACATATCTACCCTATTTATACTTAGCCTAACCCTAGAATTACTCAAGCGGAACTAATGACATAGGCAAGGCCATCAGTTCCGGTCTAGTAACCAGTAGAGGGGACTATAAGGAATAGGCCCTCTGTCTTTATTTAAACTACTTTTACATTTTATGATTTCCATACTTTCGTATGCGTTCAACAATCTCCTATCAGATACATTTTTTATTAATCTTAGATTATCTAATGTTACAGTATGATCAGCTTCAAAGGCATGTTCGGCAATGCTAGACTTTTCTGTTCTATTGTATCTTAAGTGTGCTAAATGTTCTTTAAAATCGTGTTTTAATTGACCTTTTAGTTTGCCCAACATACTTTTTGTCACAATCATTACAACTAATTTCATAAATTCCACTTTTCTCACAATTGGGAATCTTATCTTTGGGATTTCCTAAGATATTCCTCAGATTGTCTGATGACTTATAGACTAAGGTGAGGCCTACCTTATTAAATACCTTATTGAGTCCCTTGCTATATTTCGGATTATATGGTATGGAGACATACTTGGTGTTATTTTCTTCGCGTGTAAAAAAGGTGGAATTCTGAATATTAGACCTAAATTTATGTCTATTTATTAGCTTATTTACTAAGTCATCGTCATAACCATTAACTCTAGTTATATTTCTAATTCGATTCCTTTCTTTATTAAAGTTTACTCTATTCAGAGGGAAAGTGACCAAACGATGAACTAAAAAATGTATTGAGGCTAATTTATATTGTTTGCAATGAAATGAATCATTAGGAATATATCTATCTGTTACTGTGTCCTTCCTATAGATATCAAATTCTAATCTATTATTATTTTTAATAATTAAAATATCTAGAAAAGGCAATTGTCCTTTGTTCTCAATTTCGTACGTGAATTTAATTGAATCATACCGGCTATTTAATTTAGAAACAAAATCATCAATATTTGCTTTCTTTGTATCAAAAATCGCGAAAATATCATCCACATACCTATACCATACCCTTGGGAAATATTCGAATTCTCGACTGGCTTCGATTTCAAACTTACTTCCTAATGATTCATTTCATTGCAAACAACATAAATTAGCCTCAATACATTTTTTAGTTCATCGTTTGGTCACTTTCCCTCTGAATAGAGTAAACTTTAATAAAGAAAGGAATCGAATTAGAAATATAACTAGAGTTAATGGTTATGACGATGACTTAGTAAATAAGCTAATAAATAGACATAAATTTAGGTCTAATATTCAGAATTCCACCTTTTTTACACGCGAAGAAAATAACACCAAGTATGTCTCCATACCATATAATCCGAAATATAGCAAGGGACTCAATAAGGTATTTAATAAGGTAGGCCTCACCTTAGTCTATAAGTCATCAGACAATCTGAGGAATATCTTAGGAAATCCCAAAGATAAGATTCCCAATTGTGAGAAAAGTGGAATTTATGAAATTAGTTGTAATGATTGTGACAAAAAGTATGTTGGGCAAACTAAAAGGTCAATTAAAACACGATTTAAAGAACATTTAGCACACTTAAGATACAATAGAACAGAAAAGTCTAGCATTGCCGAACATGCCTTTGAAGCTGATCATACTGTAACATTAGATAATCTAAGATTAATAAAAAATGTATCTGATAGGAGATTGTTGAACGCATACGAAAGTATGGAAATCATAAAATGTAAAAGTAGTTTAAATAAAGACAGAGGGCCTATTCCTTATAGTCCCCTCTACTGGTTACTAGACCGGAACTGATGGCCTTGCCTATGTCATTAGTTCCGCTTGAGTAATTCTAGGGTTAGGCTAAGTATAAATAGGGTAGATATGTAGTTTACCTTTAGTCAATCATCGCTCCTGATGAAGCTAACATGGTTAGCGAAACGCGCGTCGAGTGCAAAAATAAAGTGTTTGGTGTAGTGGTGATATATACTGAGTAGTATCATTGTGCCAAAGATTCCACATTCCCAACTTAGTCATAAAATTTAAGTTTAAATGGCAAATAGTGATATTATCAGTTAAATATCTTTGATTTAAACTTTACTTGTAAAATTAATGTTCATGTTAATTTGATGTAGGTTGCCGGTTTTGCACGAAGGGTAGAAAAAATTGAAGCCATAGCAACGAAACTGAGTAAAGAAAAAGGAAAGCTTCATGCCTTTAAGTGTGATATGACAAAAGAAGATGAAATCGTCTCCGCAATCAAGAATGTTATTCAGAAGCTGGGAAACATCCATATTTTCATTAATAATGCCGGCCTTATGCAAGAAACAGATTTGATAAATGGTGACACAAAGAAGTGGAAAGTAACATTAGGTAATAACTTTATTTATCGTTGTGCTAACGCAAGATACGCAGGTGCGATTTTAAATTAGTTTATCATGGTGGTCATTTAATTACTTGCTCTTTTGTAAATTGTACTCTATGATGAAGTCTAATAACTGAATTCATGTTGATTAATTCAATTCAAATAGAATGATTGGAAATTCTTTTAACATTTTCGAAATATCGATTTTTCTTTGTACGTATCAACCATATGTATATATGGTAAGATAAGACTCCTAATTGTGAGAAAAGTGGAATTTATGAAATTAGTTGTAATGATTGTGACAAAAAAGTATGTTGGGAAATTAAAAGGTCAATTAAAACACGATTTAAAGAACATTTAGCACACTTAAAATGCAGTAGAAACAGAAAAGTCTAGCATTGCCGAACATGCCCTTGAAGCTGATCATATTGTAACATTAGATAATCTAAGATTAATAAAAAATGTATCTGATGGGAGATTGTTAAACGCATACGAAAGTATGGAAATTATAGAGTGTAAAAGTAGTTTAAATCAAGACAGAGGGGCAATTCCTTATAGTCCCCTTTACTGGTTACTTGACCGGAACTGATGGCCTTACCTATGTCATTAGTTCCGCCTGAGTAATTCAAGGGTTAGGCTAAGTATAAATAGGGTAGATTTGTAGTTTAACTTTAGTCAATCATCGCTCCTGATGAAGCTAACATAGTGAAAGAAAAAAACATGTCCAGCAAAAAGATTTTAATCTCTCCTATTTAAAATAAAATATAATCATTTTTGGACTAGCATGTCTAGTTCATACAAAAAATTATTTTAACCAAAATTCGGTCATCTAAATTCTAATTTTTCTCTCAGACTTCTAAATTTTACTTACAATTATTGCATATTTCATTCACTCTATTTTTTGCGTCAGTTTTTTTGTTATAGTTGGTTAAATTTTCTATCCTTCTGATAAAATCTTTAGTTAACTTGTTCTAATTTTTATTTGGCAACTTGGCAATCGTTCTTATAGTTTCACGACTGTTCACAAAACTGATCATAATCTATTCATAAAATAACACTTGCCTACAAAAAAATTTTTTTTTTCTTTCACAAGGGCTAAATTAACGGAATATATTTATCTTTTCCATGCTGAGTTTAAATATGTTCTCAGATTTTATCCATCAGGCAGGGTTTCTTTGTGGTACGTGTTTAAAGTTTTAAAATAATTAGTATTTACAAAACACTGAATAATAAATACACGGCTAATTTCGTCTAACCCAAAAAGTTTTATATGATGATCTTCGGTCATATTTTGCCTTCGTGATGTTTCTTTTCATGGTCCAGCATACTGGGACTACATTTGCCTCATCAGAGATAGCTCCAAGATTTTCAGGGAAGAAGTCTGGGTGGGAGTCCAAGAAGTGAATTTTTAATGACATGTTGCAGCCCATTTCTTTGAACGAAGTCAGAAGATCACTCACTATTTCACTATAATTTTCTTCTTTATTATTGAATTATTTCCACGCTGCTTTTTCCGGTGGATATAACAGTTCCTCAAAATGTTCATCATCCGATATTAATGATCTTATTTGGGACCCTATAAAAATTCCTTCCTTCAATTTTGCATCATTTATTTTAGGAAATTTAGATTTCAAATACATAAATGCAGCAGAACTTTTATCCATTTTTTTTTTACAATATTTTTTATAAGCCCCAGTTTTATGTACATGGGAGGTAAATACACCTTTTCGAGATCCACTAATGGGGTATTTGATACATTTTTATGCCGAGGAATAAGAGATTCACGTTTAGGCCATTGTTTCCTTATGTAGTGAGACTCCTTATCCCTGCTATCCCATTCACACAAGAAACAGCAGAATTTCGTGTATCTAAGTTGCAAACCTAACAATAAAGCTATAACCTTCAAATCACTACAGATATTCCAATTTTTTTAACAGCAATTTTATATTTTCATGTCTCCTTGGTATCACTGGCATACGCGTCAGGTATTGATGGATTCATTCCCATTATGGAGTAGTACACCCTTCAAAACTGACTTTCGATGAGTCTGTGAACAATCGCCACTCATCTGGCTGGTGTTGATGTCCAAGAGCCTCCATTACTGCACAAACATCATTACAAAAAATTACACGGCCTTCTTTAGAGAAGACTCACTATGACGGCTACGATAAATGCATATCCTTGTATCTTTTTGGAGTAGATTCCAACCTTTGAGCCTGGAACTTAAAAGCTTAGCTGACTGTTTAGACAAATTTGGGTACTTAACTGTGTATTTTGTTTTGGACGTAATTCCTTTAATGTTAGTTAAGCAGAAATAACAGCCAGTTAAATGGTCCTTCGGTTCCCTCCAAATCATAGGGACTGAAAACGGCATATGATAAGTACCATTTTTCCAACCAATGAGAAGCCTAACACATGATACACAGCATAATTTAGGGCCCAGTCTTTATCAAAATCACCACCTTTACACCCAAAATAAAGCTCATAACATTTTTTCACAAGCGGTTGTAAAATTTGCCTGACACTTGAAGGTCAGTTCACCACAGACGTAGCAGAAATTGTTTGGTTCATTTACACACTTTCTTGGCATTTTGAAACGTTTATAAAAAAAAAAACTTACAAATAAAAAACAATAAACAGCACAAAAATAAGTAGGTACACGTGTTACCAGACTCACTACAATTACAATACTGGCTACTGGCCCTCTGCTTGCTAAAAAAGTACAATATGTACAAGATAGGACAGGTTTGAACATTATTAAATTTGGACAGAGCTACAAATTCCCACTTCTACATTTATAAGAATTAAAACAACGAAATCCTAATATAGAGAAGTATATTACACAAAAATGACTGTCACAAGAAAACCATGCCTGATAGGAGAAATCTGATAACATGTTTGAATTCAGCATAAAAAAAACTGAACTAGAGTCTCTATTCAGTTTCCTTGTGATTCTAAAATTATAGTTTTTTGACGATTATTATTTTTATTAACCAGTAAATAAATAAAGTCAGTTATAAAATGTAACGAAAAAGTTTATTTTATCTAAAGTCACTCTGTATTCCTATTCCTTCTAGATACAAAACATTTTGGGTCTTTGCATCGCTACCAGAGAAGCAATTCAAAATATGAAAGCAAATGATACAAAGGGCCACATTATTCACATAAATAGTGTTCTTGGACATTCAATTTTTGCCTTTCCTGGTCTAAATGTTTATGGTGCTACTAAATTCGCTGTTACGGCTCTGGCTGAAACCCTGAGATTGGACATAAATAGAGAAAAATTACCGATTAAAGTAACGGTAAGGAAAATGATGAAATTTTTAATTATGTGACAAGATTGTTTACAGAACAATTAAGAACGTTTAAAGATGTCCTGCTACAATATTACGATTTACACGTGCAAAATTTATTGTGTAGTCGTACTCATATATAATGAATAAATAATTACTTATCTGTCAAAATTTGCAGGACAAATACGGAATCTTGACAAAACCCTATTTGACATAATAACGCTATACAATGATTACTAGTTTAAACCCATATATTTATTATTGGTTTTATTAAACTCGTGGCATAATTTAGAAAATTTTATTTTTCGCAGTTAAAAAAAAAAACAATACATTTCAACAAAATGAAAATACATTTTTATTCAAACGTAAATATATTCACAACTTCTTTTTTTGAGATATAAAATCATAGGAATTAATTGAGAAATCATGATTTTTGGGCCTAGAGTGTATCAAATTAGGAATGAATTAAATTTGGTGTCATAATTTATTTTGTTTTGTTTTTTCAAGAAATTAAGAAAAAAACTTCATGTTGTAGTTCTTCTAGTCACAGTTATTCATTGGAATTTTCAAAAAAATGCATGAAACGAATAACTTGGGACTGGACGACATTATAACATTTCTATAAAAAAATTAATACAAATGCGATTTAATAATACAGCGGGTTTGAGTTACATAAAATAATGCTGGTAAACTATGAAGTAATTTTATTTAGTTTCTAACACACTAACTGTTTATTCCGACTTTATTTAAGACTATTTGTGGGAATTAATCAAAAAAATACGTATGTGAACAATAAATAATTATAATTTATATAATCAGCCGATGGCCTTCATGCTTGGATTGATTCGAAATTAAAGATTATTCGAGTTAATTTTCCGACTCAAATTATCACAATTATGTAAAAAAAACCACATACCACAGAAATTGTTCATGTTTACAGCTTGATGGATTTTTTGCAACAATCTTTAATTCCTAATTATTTATGTTATTCATGCTCCCAATAATAGAGATATTTTATAATATTATTACGTATTTTTAGAGTATAAGTCCTGGTTATGTTAAGTCAGAATTCCAAGAAGTAGCAGGAATTACGGTGAATTGCCAATACCACCTATATTTCCTCCAGATGTTGCTGATGCAGTCGTTTATGCTATAGCTACACCACCACATGTAAATGTAAGTTTCTAACTCTAATCCTAATATTACAGTTGCCCTATCATTATTTCAGTCTTATAATCTAGAAAAAAAGAAATAGCTTTTTAAAATTTACATAAAAATTTATTTAGATTAAAAGGGGAATCAATATATATAAGGGATGATATTTTGAAATACTTTATACTATCGCTAAGCAATCAAACTACTAATTAAAGTATTCGTGATATCTATGAACACTATAATTATATTTCTAAGCAATATTGGTAAGAATCGTCTTTTTAAAAATTCTCTTCATTAGAAAGAAAGACGCTATGTCTTCTCCTATATAATAGAAATAGTTTTCATCAAAACTTGTTCTTCCGGCCATAACTCAAAAATTATATATTTGCGAAATTGTGTAAACTTAACTTCCAGTTTTAGGACGGATTGTCTATTGGAATTTTGATTGTACTATATATTTTAATTTAACAAGTTATTTAGCTCCTAACATGTTATATTACAGATTAAAGAAATCACTCTACAAGCAGTTGGAAGCTAAATTGTTATTAATGGAGCACAAAGCATTCGTACTGTACATACATATCTATGGTCAGTTATATCCAGAGGCTATAAATTGTAAAAGCAGTGTTGATATTTCTAAAAATAATTTAAGTTATAAACTTAAGTTTTTTTTAAAAAACATGGAAGAATAAAATAAATTTGAAATCAATAAACGTATATTTTATTTCAATTCCTATGAAAAAGTTTCCACAAATTTTTCCTAAATGCTGATTTGCGGATATCCCACTTTTAGGTAGCTAGAAGAGTTGGTCAGCTTCTTGCCACAGCTTATAAGATATTTCTGTATAAGTCTCACAAATATGAAACGTGTCTCATTTCGAATTAGATTTTGGTTTGTTCTTGTTTAAAAACCCTTATTTTTTGATTTGTCTCTATCAATTTAGCTAAAATTTGAAAGGTATATAAAAAATTAAGTTCCAATTTTGGAAAAAATATCAAAAATAAATAAAAAGAACGTTTGATCATATATAACTACATTAAAAAAATCTTTACAGGAACGGTATGTCTATTAACACCTTTTCCACCTCCAATTTTCGAACACATAAGGTATTCTTAATTTAGTAGAGCATATTTTTAAAAAATATTCTCCAAAAATAAAACAAAAAGCTCATATTAACATATCCAGAAAAACGTTTGGAAAAGAGGCTAGAAACCTCTACAGAGTTAGGTTTTCCGCAATGTCTTCAAAACCACTTAAAACATACACAAGCTAAAATTAAATTTGGTGAATTTTAAATTGGTGGGCTGTACATTATTCTGTATTTGAAGTAAATTTATTTTAGAGATTTGGAACCTCGAAGAAAATTTCCTTCAAAAAATTAATTATAACCTCATCACGTATAACAATATTACCATTACCATTTTTGATACTAAATTACGCTAAGAATTAGATGTTCACAATCAGTAACTAAAAGTGGTAAGGAGTTCTATTCTGTAGTATTTAAGTTCAAGAAAACTTCTACTTACTAACGTTTCCGCTATGTTTTCAATATATCAGCCTCCAAATTCAGTTCATATTGTTTATTTCTGTTTCTGTCTTTTCCTATAGTTTTGTAGTAGCAGCATTTTTTGTTCTAAACACTTTTCCCAATATCGAAAAAAAATGCAAGGGTGTATTTAATTTATTCCTAATAATTTTAACATTTAGCAAAAACTGGAATATAGCCTTTCATAGCGGAGTATCAGAGTATTGGAGCCAGATGATAGTAAAACATAGCAATGAATACCTTATTTCTCTTTGCTAATAATATATATATATATATACGTTTTAATATCTTAGCAAATATTTGATAAAACTCCCATAAAAAAAATATTTTATGGCCTACCAGATACTGATAAACCGGGAAAAAAACAGAAAAATACGTTTTCAAGACATTTTCACGTACAACATAGAAAAATTTTAGGAAAAATCCGTTACTTTTACCACAGATGTACAGAGAATCTTGAAGGTGTTTTTCCCCTTATCCGGCTGAAAGATTGCTGAAAGAACAGAAAAAAGAAGATAATAGTTTTTTTTCAAACGTTCTTCGGATTTTTTTTAGTATAAGGTTTTAATTTAGACTTTTCGTCAAATAATATAGGAATTTCAAACTAGTTTTAGAATAATCGGCTAATATTTCTGAAAAACAAAAATATTTCTAATTTAGTTCTTAGGGCGACACCTAGTTTATAAAGGAGAAATTTTAGGAAGTACTAGGAAACACTCAAACAAAAGCGATTACTTTAAGAATTCGTATCACCATTAGCGGTGGTGATTTGTTTACGATTAACCATTAAGACAGGGGAAAAGGAGTGATACCGAAGGAGAATTTAGCTATTTGAAAATCTTCAGAATCAATCTTGTTCTACATCTGATTCAATTCAGTCGATTTTTTTTAAAATGCTTTTAAAAAATGTTGCTGATTTAAATCATTTCTATTCTTCTATTTTAATTTTTTTTTTTTCTAATGGGAACTAATTTTCATTAAATTTCATCTGGGATCAGAGGATTATCTTAAAAGTACAAAATATATCTAATTTATATTTTAAGGAACTTTAACTTTGTTTCCTTCAGTTTAAATTTCTTTCCAATTATTTTAATTCTTATAAATTACAGTATATAATTTGGCGATTAGTCTTCATTTTTGGAAATGTAAATATTACGTCACATCTTTCCTTTGTTTCTAAGTTGCTAAATCTTTCTTTCATTATTAACCTTGAAATAAATAGGTTTAGGTGTTGTTTAAAAAGTTGGCTTTATTGCTCTATCGAACATATTGGTAAAAATTTTGGATGGTTTTAGCTTCTACTTGATGGCAATTCATTATAAATATATAATAAAAGACTGTTTTTAGTCAATTTCTACTGGTTTATTTAAATTGCGATGACGCGTTTCGCTGTCGATGCAGCTTCTTCAGATCTACATTTTACACTGTCAAGTTAAGTTTAACGTTTACAATTTTATATAATTTCTTAATTATAATATTTCACCTAATTAAATTACATTGATAGTATTGGAAAACCCACACAGACATGGAATTAGGAGAATAAATTCAATAATGGTGAATTGTTTAAATCTACCTGGTCGTTGAGTAAAGTACCTGTAGTTTGTAGTCGATTTATTTGCATTGTCTCTAAAAGGTTTAGTTTTAAACCTTTTTGTTGGGTATATAACATTTTGAAATTCTTATTAAACGTGTGATTTTCTGTTAAAAGATGATTAGCATATGTTGAATTAAACTTTCTATGGATAAAACTTTGTTTTCGTGTTCTGTAATTCTTTGTATAAATGTACGTCCGGTTTGTCCTATGTATGTTTTAGAACATGACCCACATGTTAATTGATAAACCTCTGATTTATTATCTTTATTGATTTGTGGCTTGTAGTTTTTGAGATATTTCCCTATAGTATTGTTAGTCTTGTAATCTATGTTGATATTTTTTTGATTTAAGGATTTTCCCAGTTTTTCTGTTGGTTTGCCCAAATAGGTTAAGCATTTAAATATGGTTTTTCTGTCCTTAAAACATGGGTAATTTCTGAGGTTGACTTGTTTCTATGTTTTTTTCCTAACGATGTTATCGATTTAAAGTAACTGAATAACCGTTGTTGACGGCTACTTGTTTTATGTAGTTTAATTTTTTAGTAAAATTGTTCTCTGATAAGGGGATATTAGTTAGTCTATCTATAAAGCTGTGGTAAGCCGCGAGTTTATGATGGATTAGGGTGGTGAGAACTATTGTGAATTGTGGTATCTGTATGACAAGGTTTGTGATATATTGCAAATTCATGTTTTTTCATGGTTTTATTGATTGTTAAGTCTAGGAAGTTGATTTTCCCTTCGACTTCTTCTTCCATTGTGAAACTGATATTTCTATGTAAAGAATTAATGTACTGTAAAAAGTGAGTTAATTGACTGTCCATACAATTATATCGTCTACGTTATTGATACCAGTATAGACAATTATTGCTGTTGTTATTATGGTTGGTTAAATATCATTGTTTCAATACTGTCCATGAAAATTTCGGCAAGTAATGGACCTAATGGGACTCCCCATAATTAATCCTTCCTTACTAGTGTAGAATTTATTGTTAAATGGAAAATAATTTTGTCTTAGGCAAGTTCTTAATAAATTAATTATGTCCATTTTTATAACTTCATTTACTTCGTTTTTTGTTAATAGGTTCTCTATTAAAATTATTGTTTCGTCTGGGGGAACACTTGAAAATAAGTTTTTGACATCGAAAAAAATTAATTTAGAATTATCTAATATATATTATTTATTATTTATATTCTTAACTTTATCCACGAGTTCGTATGAGTTTTTGATACTGTATTTAGGCTCAAATTTGCTATGATATTTGATTAAATCAATTAAAAAGGATGACGTCTTATATGCTGGAGCAGACATATAGGAAACAACTGGTCTGATTGGGTGGTCAAGTTTGTGTAGTTTTATGAGTAAATAAAGTTGTGGAATTTGGAGATTCATATTTATCAATTTAAATTTATCTTTGTCGTGAATGATATCCTTAGCCTGTTCAATTTGTTGTTTAATTTCTTTTTAAAAAATATTTCTTGGATCTTTATTTAAAATTTCGTACTTTCCTGTTTTGAAAAAAAATCTAACGTTTTATTAATATATTCGATTTTGTCTATTGTTATTACTGTGTTACCTTTATCTGCTTTGGTAAAGATTACACCATTTGTTTTGCTTTACTTTGAATGGTTTTTATTGTCTTTAAGTTTTGGTTGATGTTGTTATTATTAGATATGAATTCTCTTTTAATAATTTCGGCTGTTTGAAATTTTGTTAACATATTGTTAGGACTATCTTTCAAGGCTATCTCAGTATCAATACCTAGTATCTCCGATTCTTTGATATTGAAGTTAGTTTGAATATTGTGTTTTGAAACCTTTTGTTGGAAGATTTTTTCCCTGTCCGAAAAAGGTGTGTTGGAAATGTTAATAAGTCGATTAAAGAATTGATGATAGGTAAAAAGTTCTTTTTCTTTCTTATTTTGTGTTGTTATCCGTTTTTGTTGAATGAGATACTGTAGTTTATCGTATTGTTTTAAATATTTGTTATGTATTATTGTTTTTACTTTTTCACGTGTGTTTGAATCTAAGACCATAAATTTTATAAAGTTTAGTTTAAATAATAACTCTATGTGGATTACCTTGAGATACATATTATATGAGTCTCTAATGCTATACTGAATTTTTTCTCTCTCTGTATATATCCATTTTCTTTTGGCGAGTATAACTGCTTCTTTGGCTGCTTTGCTGGTGTTGTGAGTTTTAAGATTTATGTACTTATGTGTTACTTGGTTTTGGAGGCACTGATTGAAAAACCAAATATTTTGCGTAGTTGTTGCACATTTTAGAAATAACTTGAAGTAGTTTGAAGCTAGAAAGTTTATATCAGCTTGTTTCAAATTTTGGATGGTTGTAACTTCTACTTGATGGAAATTCATTATAAATATATAATAAAAGACTGTTTTTAGTCAATTTCCACTGGTTTATTTACCATGACGCGTTTCGCTGTCGATGCAGCTTCTTCAGATCTACATTTTACACTGTCAAGTTAAGTTTCATGTTTACAATTTTATATAATTTCTTAATTATAATATTACACCTAATTTAATTACATTAATAGTATTGGAAAACCCACACAGACATGGAATTAGGAGAATAAATTCATTAATGGTGAATTAGATTTAAACAATTCACCATTATTGAATTTATTCTCCTAATTCCATGTCTGTGTGGGTTTTCCAATACTATCAATGTAATTTAATTAGGTGTAATATTATAATTAAGAAATTATATAAAATTGTAAACATTAAACTTAACTTGACAGTGTAAAATGTAGATCTTAAGAAGCTGCATCGACAGCGAAACGCGTCATCGCAATTTAAATAAACCAGTGGAAATTGACTAAAAACAGTCTTTTATTATATATTTATTGGCAAAAATCCCGTATATATAGCGCCGTGTTTTCAGTAGTATGTAGAAGAGGGCCCAGGTAGCAAAGATCCAATATTTTAAATAAAGTAAGAAAAGATTGTAGAATAAAATTTACTTATTTTAGAATCAAGATTAATCCTCAAAGTAGAGTGCTGCAATAGCTAATTTTAAAAATGTGCCTTCTAGAGTCATATACGCTACCAACGTTTAAGATTAGGATTATTAGAAATATCGCTTTGAACTGTATTCTGACACAAAACCAACGTATAATAATTCCCAGATTATTATTCATTAGCAATATTTTATATCATAGGTGTTCCTATTTTCAAAAATTCGATTTATTTTTATGCATTTTTATTCCCTATACTTCTAAGAATTAGTTAAAAGAAGAAAATTTAAGAAAATTCCATTCCATTACAAAGTTATAGCATTAATATGACTTGGCGTCAGATTGGGACCGCAACCTGTCTTCAGATATTGTTTGCAATATTACTCAATCTATTTTTAATATTTTTTAACTTTTTTTTTAAATCTTAATAATTACTTCTCTAAAACTCGTCGAAAGGTTTTTTTTAAATTTTTCTAATAAACATTTTTTTATAAATAATTAAACAAATTTTTTGGTCGAAAGTTGCATACTAAAGTTTGAAACACGATAAATTTTTTGGCTACGTCAAATGGTTTTTCGTCAATAAATTTTTCTTTCTTAATATTTCTTAATAAATCCCAACATAATAAATGTTCTTTTTCTTTCGGAAGCCGAGTATGACTTACATATTTTTTAAAATTTTCGAAATTATTTGAACGGCTGCAAAAATGAGCCTTTCTCCATGTCAACTCCATAGTATATTTTGGACAATAACTTGCAACTATTCCTTTTGTTTCTACTCTAGATTCACTATTTAAAAAAACCGGTCAAGTCCAATCTTTATTGAAAACTAATGACCTTGAAATTTTTGTTTTTTTATATACCAAATAAATTATTAAAGGTAATGCACTCGTGATAATTTTCGTTCAATTTACACCCCGTGGACAATATTCCAGAATTTTTTTTCAAAATTTTTTGATCAGTAATTTTCGAGATAAGGCGTGGGACAGCGATTTTTTCGCGATTTCTTAAAAATAATATAAAGAAAAGTGAGCCCAAGTATTACATATATATATATATATATATATATATATATATATATATATATATATATATTATATATATATATATATATTTTTCACTCGTGTTTTCACAAGCTTTCATTTGACACCACACTCGATGACCTAGTAAATTTATTTTTTTTTTTAATTTCCGATTTCACCCCCCCCAAAACTAACCCCTTATGTCAAAATTTTAATTTTCAAAGCTACACGGCTCTGATGAGGCCATCAATTCCTATATTATTACCAAATTTCAACTTTTTACGACAAATAGTTTCGGAGAAAATCGGGTGTGACAGACAGACAGACAGACAGACAGACACCGAAGTCATCTTATAAGTGTTCCGTACGGAACACTAAAAATTAATATTTCCTGGTTTTCGCGCTAAATCACACAAACTGCATTCACATAATTTTTCTTCTTGAGGCCTCGTATTTCTATGCAATTCTTTACATGTTGAATAATCAGGTAAGTCAATGGATTTAATTGTTTCATTTTTTTTAACAGACTTATAAAGTAAGATTTTACAAGAAGTTAAATTACTGCGGGAAGACGACTATCGTCTGAGTCGAAATTTATGACTTTTAAAATATTATCTTTTAAGATCCAGCAATTTTATTCATCGATTCTTTTTTTTTAAACATAATAAATATAATATTTCTTGATTTTCTTCATTAGTAAGGGCACTATCTTTTCGTTTTTTTTTAAACATTTTGTTGAATTAAATAATAATATACTAAGGCAAAGAAATGACAACTGTTATGTTATTTTCTGCGATTTTATAGGCTGTAATTTATTACTATAAGTAGCATAAGGAATGAGCAGTGACGTAAGATAGTGAATGAAGTCGGAAAAGAGTTTGCCGTTAGCGCGTTCCCTTGCAATACACAGCCTAAACCATTAAATATGGAACAATATTATGTAGCAGAGAATATCTATAATCTATATCTATAATATATATAAAATGGAATGTCTCTCTGTCTGTCCATTAGTGCGTTTATCAGGCGAGAACCACTTATCTAATTTACGTGTCTTTTTTTAAATTCATCCATATGTTCTCTGACCAGGTTATAGATATATATTTTATTACATCTATAATATATATAAAATGCAACGTCTCTCTGTCTGTCTGTCTATCCGTTAGTGCGCTTATCACTGGAGAACGACTTATCCGATTTACGTGCTTTTTTTTTAAACATACAAATGTTCTCTGGCCAGGTTATAGGATATATTTTATTACGTTAGGTGACATAAGGAATAAGCAGTGATGATAATAGTGAATCAAGTCGGAGAAAAGTTTGCTACTAGCGCGTTCTCTCTGCAATATACTGCCTAAAGCATTAAATATGGAACAATATTATGTAGCAAAGAATATAATATTATATAAAATGCAACGTCTCTCTGTCTGTCCGTCTGTCCGTTAGTGTGCTTATCACTCAAGAACCGCTTATCCGATTTACGTGTCTTTATAAATTTATACATATATTCTATATAATTCAATATAAACTTAGATAATGGGAGATAAGATGAGATAATGGAAGATAAGGAGAAATAATGGGAGATAAGTCGAGATCAGCCTCGATAATGGGAGATAATGGGAGGTAAGTATAAATAATGGGAGATAAGTCTAGATAATGGGAGTTATGGCGAGATAATGGAAGATAAGGAGAAATAATGGGAGATAAGGAGAAATATTGCGAGATAAGTCGAGATAAAGCCTAGATAAGTCGAGATCAGCCTAGATAATGAAAGGTAAGGTGAGAAAATGGGAGATAAGGAGAAATAATGGGAGATAAGGAGAAATAATGGAAGATGAGCAGAGATAAGCCTAGATAATGGAAATTATGTACAGATAATGGGAGATAAGGAGAAATATTGGGAGATGAGGGGAAATAATGTGAGATATTTTATTACGTTGGGTAACATAAGAAATAAGTAGTGACGATAATAGTGAATCAAGACCACGCTAGCGGAGCCGCGGGCCCGGCTGGTATGATATAAATATCTTTTAAATAAATTCAATGAACATTATTAATGTAGAAAGATTATTATTTGTATTTGGAAATTTTTCATTTTTAATTTTTAAATACACTTTTTTCAAAACGGCTAGGCAAAAAATTTTTAAAATTGTTCACAGGTGCTCTGTATTACTACGCTAATCGATTACCGTCGGAAAATTTGAAGTGATCGCCGAAGTCAGTAAAACCTATTTCAGACACGCCGTGGGTAATGCGTGCAATGATATTACATGGAAGTAAAACATCCAATAGTACTGCGCACTTCCGAAATTATTTATTCTCAGCCTTGGGCATAGCTTCTGTGGTATGCTTTACATCTTCGGGTCGAAAGTATACTCATACTCTTACGATCCATTCCTAATAAGATTTGTGAAAAGTTTCAACTGCGAAATTAGTTTGCAGGGTAAGTTTATTAAATATTATTAAATATTTATAAATTCACCAAAATATTTAATGCATTTGCACACATTAATGCGGGAAATAATAAATATTAAAGTGAATATAAGTAGAAAAATATTTTAAGATATCTTCGATTATTCTTCTCACTCAAGTTGTTTATAAAAAAAAGTATTGAAGTGTATGATTACAAGCCATATTTAAACTTAATCATATATTTTTGATATTTTATTTCTTGAAATTGGATAAAAAAAATTATCTTTCTAAATTAAACGTTTTAGAAATTAAAATCAAGTTGCCTAGTCATTAAAATTAAATTACAAAATCTTTTAGATAACATTTTTCAGGTTAGCATCTCAATTTAATATACCCATCACAATATTGTGCAATATTGTCCGGTTTTTATTGATTATGTAATTTATTGATAATAGCCCAGTCGGCAGAGGCAAATTTTGACGAAAAGCTCTCATTAAATGTTAACAGGCTGCATTTTGGGATACCGATAGTTTTTTGAACGTAGAATACGATAAAAAAGTTTGCTGCTCTAAAGTGTACCCTAAGTCTACAAAATTGAAAATGAAATGAAAAATTAAGTTTTTTTCGCAAATACTTCGAAAAATAAAAAATATATCGAAAAACTAATAGCACCACGTAAAAGAACAGGAAATTTTACAAAAAAAGGCATATAGATTTTTTTAGTTTTACCGTAATTTAAAAAAAAAATAAATTTAAAATAAAATGGCTGGTTTAACACCATAAATCATAACACCTTTGTTCGTGCCTGGAGCAGATGCAAAGATATTATCGACCAAACCAAGGAGGCACACCATCAACGAATAGAAACAAACTTCTCGCTTGTCCCAACAATTCCAGGTCCTTTTTGTCAGTCGCTAAAGCAGTTAGTCAAAATTTCACCAAATCCACCATACCACCACTCACACACGGCCCGATAATTCTATTGCAACGACACCTCTTGAAAAAGCGAACTTGTTGGCTGAACTCTTTGCTTCATACTCTGTTGTTGATTTCCAAGGAAAAACACCACCTACTATTCCCATAGTGCAGTCAAGGATGCCCGATATCGTCTTCAGATAGCGTATCATTAAACGTATTTTAATGAAGCTAGACACCAAAAAAGCTTCTGGCGCTGACGGAATATCTGCCATAGTTCTCAAAAACTGTGCGAGGGAACTAACATCAGTTTTCTGTAGAGTTTTCAATCTATCCTACAGAAAGGGAATATTTCCTTCCTGCTGGAAATGTGCCACAGTTCAGCCGATACCTAAAAAAGGCAAGAAGACCTTGCCAAATAACTACCGACCAGTCCCACTGCTTTCAGTAATATCAAAAGTCATGAAAAGGCAATCAATCAGCATCTTCTAAAATATGTTGAAGGATTCAAACATTATAGCGATCACCGTAAACATAGATCAACAGGAGATCTTCTGACTTATGTAACACATGTTTGAAACAACGCAACTGAACACTTTGAAGAATCTCGAGCGGTTGCCTTTACATATCCAAGGCATTCGACCATATTTGGCACGATGGACTGTTGGCTAAGCTACGCTCTTATGGTATCTCTGAAAGGTTCTGTTTGTGGCTCTCATGTTTTCTCAGAGCGCGTTCTTTACGAGTGGCAGTCGACGGATTTCTTTCTAACACCTTCACTATCAACGCCGGGGTGCCCCAAGGCTCCATACTATCTCCTACTCTCTTTCTCATTTACACAATATGCGATTGACGTGGTTAATGTAGGGAAAGGCAATGCTTTTTGGAGGTCAAAAGAAATAACATGATACTTGTCATTGGTGTTAGCCAATAAAGCATCACTTTTCATTCCTTCCCTAGCTTTTTCTGATTTCCTTAGATGTAGTTCATGGTTGGCTTTCAATGATATTTTATCTCGTTCGTCAGCCGCATTTATTCTCAATTTGAATTTGTCACAGATTTGGCAGGTACCTTTTCTAGGTGCATGAAAGTGTAAATTTTGTTCAGAAAAAATTTTTCTGCACATATTTTCACTGATCGGGACTCTGTTCCATCTTCAATGCACTTTTCCTTGTAGAGAAGGAGTATTTTTCTGACATTAAGATGCGGATCTATGTATCTACGATTAGAGTTGTGTGCTCGTGTGTAGTGGCTTGTGTATGCAGGACCTACCTGGCCAGATTTTTCTTTCTGTAAAGCTCTTGTCATTCTGCCATCAGAAATTTGAAATGTTTGCAAAAAATATTGCTTGCAAACAATTTCACTCATCCCTTCAATGTTCAAGGAATATTTATGAGTGCAGGATTTTTGTCCTCTACTTGTCGGTTTTCAACTGCTTGTTTTTTCACAAGCCCACAGATGTAAGAATTCTGACGCTTAAAATCACCCATCTTCCAAAATGAATCAAACAAAACTTTTCTCTGTTGTTCATTTACCTTCTCAAAACATTTTTTTTCTACAATCACAGTCTCTATTTACAAACAGTTTATTGCTCACACGAATTTCTTTTTGCTTTTTTTACATTTCTCTTCCACTGTGATGAATCTTTGATTGTCACAACGTCTTCTTGACCTGACAAAAAGGTTCTTGAAATAGGTTCACCAGCCACATTGACGTTCCCTTCCTCACGGTCTGCAGCAACAGAAACAAAATTGAAAATGTTAAAATAATTTAATGAAGGTACTACAAGAAAACAGTCATGAACATATGAAATAAGATTTACCAGAATATGTTTGTTTCATTTGGAGAAATTGGGGAGCTCGAACTCATAATCTTCATCACCAATGTCATCATTAGAAAAATCCCAATTACTGTTTTCTTCCTTTTGTAAAACAATAACTAAATTAAAGTTATTTAAAATAACATATACATATGCACAACTAGCTGTACTATTGTTAAAATCAATAAAAATATCAAAAAAAAATATGGTAAAATGCGATAAAACTGACAATCTTCTTCTTGATAATGACGTACACCACTTTTGCACAAACAGTTTCGCGGTTCTATTTCACAATTCAACATTCTCCTGCATCTACCGGCAAACTGTTGAAGCTAGGACCTTTCACATTTTTGCATGAAAACATAATCAGGTTAAATCCATTGCCTAGGTGGTGTAAATCCCAATTTTTAAAAAAACTGACTTACCCCCACTTTTGCTCTCAACGGCTACAAATGTTGCTTTGTGTATATCGTGTCATATATTGTTTTTAAAATTTTAATAGTGGAGGAATAAGAAAATTGTTTCCATTTTTGTCAATATTTTCCAATTTTAGTTGACATAAAATAGCATAACATATGTTGCAATTCTAAAATATTCTCTAAAGCTCTTCTTGTTCCAACTTTCGCTGACTTGTAGTTGTTTGGATTAAGGTATTTTTTTA
>CM032446.1:216996962-217044462 GCA_019049505.1 Pachyrhynchus sulphureomaculatus
CCACCGGTATATCCTTTGGATATCGCTGAAGCAGTAATTTATGTTTTTAGCGACACCTCCACATGTAAATGTTAGTTTAAGCCAGTGTTTCCTAACTTCTAAGTATTAGCAACCAAACTTTGTATATAAGTTTTAATCGTGGCCTTATCCCGGTGACTCGAGAGCTATAACAAAAGCAAATTTTCTTTGATGTCGATACATCGCACAAGGCCAAAATATCCTTACGAATAATAAAGGTACACCACAAGTGGCAGAACTACCCACCTTACCGCAATCTGATATGTTTTTTACAGCTGTGTCTAAATGAAAAGACTTCTCGTATCAAATAAATAGATGCAAAAAGCCACACTTTATTGGGCAGATTATTTTTCTAGCGGATCATTTCCTCTCATATAAAAACCATATCGTTACTCATCAAATTGCATGTCTGAAGACATTCAGCAACTACTTTTGACAAAATTGCGGTACTAATTTTCCTCACTTCGCCACCAAGGACTGTCATTAAATTGCTTATGCCTATGAGGTAGATTTTCAGAAGGTCAGGTACTATTATTTTGTAAAGTAATAGAGAATAAGGCTACAGCACTTGAGGTTGATTTTATAGTGTTTACTCGGATTCTTCTACGCACACGCCAATCAGGTAGCCTGTGTTTAAGATTTCCCTGTACCGTGTCTCCTGTCTTCAAGATTTTTAAGCTTACAAATCTTCACACACTTTTACGCTATTACTAATTAGAGTTGAAATCTGACTCTTCTTGGACAAGGAAATTGTATATATTTTCGATAACATATTTACATTAAAATTAAGCTTCTTAGTTGACACAAATAATAAACTAAAACAATTAGTCATAAACGACAAAATGAACATTTTTTTTTTGTAATTACTAAAATAATGGAATATAAACTTCAAAAAAACTTGGTAATGAATTTGTTAAAAGCCGTACAACTAACAATAAACATAGCTAAGCTTTATTTGCAACTATTGAAAATAAACATAGCTACGCCTTATTTGCAACTATTGAAAATTTAATAGCAAGATGCGAGTCGGTCAGCGGCCGGCATCAAAATATTTGATTGAAGAACCATGTATAAAATTCACGTTAATCAGAAACATAAAAAGGTAATGAGGTAAAAAACCACTGTTTAAAGTTTGTGCAAAACAGCAAGTTTATTTTGTTGCACTAAAAGAAAGAGCAGTTGTTATTTCTTACCTCTTATCTGTGTCAATCGGAGTTATCTGCAGTACCCGAAAATATATAGTTATTGGTATAGAAAGACAATTCAAAATTTTAGTTATCTATTTAACACATTTTTATGAATAGCAACTAACTGTAGTCATGTTTTAAATTAATGAACTAATTAATCCATTTTGTATATGTAATATACTTATAGTTTTGCGAAACCTAACGGGTCAGTAATTTACAGGTAGATAATAGTATTAATAACATCCGCAATCGTTTAGCAATAAAAAGAATATCCATAGAGATACTAAGAAAATACGAAGTTGCAATGTGCAAAATCAAGATCTGTAAATTAACTCCACGAGTATTTTAGAAAATAATTAGATGATATACATATTTTTAATTTAGTTACCTACTTACTACCGGTTCTTTCACAACTTCTACATGGTGTTTTTCATTACCAATAAATGAACATGTCAATCTTATACCTACATATCTATATAATTAATTTAACACTATTAATTTACGAATATATTTATTACCTTACAGGTCAAGGAGCTCATCATTCAAGCAGTTGGAAGCTAATTTTTGTCCCTTATGTATTAACATCACATATTGCCTGTCTGTTATATTGTAATAAAAACATTTGACATTATTTATCAAAGTGTAGTTTTTTTTTTCGAGGAGCTAATAATAAGTGAAGCCATAAATTTAAATTTTCTAAATATAAAGATAGCACTAAAAAGAACTTTCATACCCTCAAAATTTTCAAATTCGAAATTATGTACAGCACAGCAACAGACCTTACTATAAGGAACGTATGCCGTACGTAGCACCTAAAATAGTTATTTGTAATTATTTAAAACAGTTAAACAATGGCCATTTTTGCCCATTTTCCATCTTGTAGTCAAATTTACGTCCAGGTACACTTTTTCTTATGTTCTTTGACTTGCTGACTTCGAATTTTTAGGTACCGTGTTGATATTTGGATATCGTTTCCAAGTTATGGTCAGATTTTAGCCATTTTTTGATCAGAAATGGCGGTATATTAAAAATAGTGCAATATGCAGAACATCGTAGTGTCACAAGTACTGTGTAAAATTGACTATCCCAAAGAAGAAAACAAAAAATGGTAAAGCTACTTATTATTTCAAGGAAAATATTTACAACGACATTGAAAACGGTTGTAAAATTTATGATTAATTAAGTTTATTTTATTTATAAAGATTTATTATTTCATATTGTTCTCTGCTAAAAATTATAATAATTTAGTTTATGATAACATATTTTAAAACTTACCTATTTATTATTGTAAAAATTATAAAATAATACAAATAAAAAAAACAAACACATGTTTTATTTTACTTATTAATTAATTAATTAATAAGTTTAATTTTACAGTTTATACAGTTCTCATTTCTGGCCAAAAAGTGGCTAAAATCTGACCATAACTTGGAAAGGATATCCTAATATAAACAAGGTACATCAAAATTCGAAGTCAGCAGGTCAAAAGACATAAAAGGTGTACCTGGACATTAATTTGACTAAAAGATATAAAAATAGGCAAAAAATGGACAAAAATGGCCATTATATAAAAGAGAAAAACGTTATCAGGAATCATGTTCAGCCGTGAATAATTATTTCTGGAGGTCTACGAAAATGCTAATATATATATATATATATATATATATATATATATATATATGTTTATATTATATGTATATATATATATATATATATATATATATATATATATATATATATATATATATATAAATATATATTTATATATATATATATATATATATATATATATATATATATATATATATATATATATATTATATATATATGTATATAAAATACTTTTTATCCTCCTCTAATACCCATACAGCAGTTTCACTATTACTTTAAAAAGAAAATGTTTGCCAGTGACATATTTTGAATTTTTTTCCTTAATTCTTTATTTTTATATTCTTTCTGTTAACAACGCATCCAAAAAATTAAGTTTATCTACCGTATAAATACAATTACTTCAACTTGCTAAGTTTTAAACTACAAAATTATCTAATGCAATTAGTTGTTTATATTGACTGTGACAGATTAGTATGTGGTTTATTAAGAGCAGCATTTTGGTCTTAAAGCTCCTAATTTATACTGATTAACTGCACACAGCATCCAGCTTCTATTAGTATCTGCAAAAATTTATTTCTTGACCTAGTGTCACACGCTTTTATTAGATCGATGGGTGCTATATGTATTTCAACATGCTTTGCAACTGTCTTTTTGCAAAAGTTGTATTAAAAATAGATAGTCAACACAAGAGCGTGCTAATATAACACCACTTCAATCCACACAAATAAATTTTCATTTCTCTCATATTCTTTATTATTTCTTCCAAGACCTAAAACTGTCAATTCAAACAATAATCTGCTAGCGTTTAAGTATCTGATATATATTCTTTTTGTTTTATTCATATCCTTAGTGTTAATTTGTAATATTTGTTTGTTTTTGTCTTTTTTAAATGATTTTTTTCTGTTATTTTGTTGTTTTTCAGTATATTCAGTAAATTAGACCAGTTTGTTGTCTTTCTATATACGAGGATGGATTGAAAAGTTCGCGGCCTCACAAAAAAATAATTATAATACTTTTATTACAATAGCCTCAGTAAGTTTATACTTTCTTTGGTTGTCACAGTGTCGAATTTTGTTGCTGTAAAATTTGTGGTTTTTAATTTAGAATGAGTTTAGTGAGACCAAGTGCAGCGTTTTTGGAAAAATGGAAAAAATCGAACAATGTGAGGTCATCAAGCACCTGTTTTAAAAAAGATTAACACCAAAAGAGATTCACGATGATATGAAAACAATACTAGGGGAATCTGCTTCCTCATATACCATTGTGAAAAAATGGGTTGCAGAATTTAAACGTGGACAAGAGAGCATCAAAGATGACCCTCGCTCCGGCCGGTCCACGACGTCTACGACTGAAGAAAACATCGGCAAAGTGTGTGATCTCATATTGAAAGGTGGATTAACTATCAGGAAGATTGTAGACATTATATGCATCTCGTATGAATAAACACAAAACATCATTGCCAACGAACTCGGATTTTCTAAGATGAACAAAAGCGAATTCGACTCACGATTTCGCGGCTGTTTGGAGATGTTTGAGGCTGATCCGCAAGATTTTCTTAACATGTTTTTTTGACAATGGACGAAACCTGGGTTCACCACTATACGGCAGAGTCAAAACAACAGTGATGAACCGACTCCAAAGAAAGCCAAGGCAATTCTGTCGGCTGGAATAGTGGTGGCGTCAGTTTTTTGGGATTAAAGGTATTATTATGGTGGACTACCTTCCGAAAGGCGAAACAATAAACTCGACTTACTATTACACCCTTTTGTATCGTTTACGTCAAGAAATTAAAGAGAAACGCCCAGGATTACTGAGTCAGAAGGTTTTGTTCCATCAGGACAACGCGCACGTTCACACATCTGTTGAGTCTGTGGCTCAAATTCGTGATTGTGGTTTCGAATTGCTGCTCTACCCGGCTTATTTACTGCTGATTTGGCACCTTCGGACTTTTCATCTTTTTTCCAAACCAAAAAAACACCTCGGTGGTCAGAAATTTTCATCAAATGAAGAAGTTGAGGCTGCAGTTAACCAGTATTTTGAAGACCTTGAGAAATCTTTTTTCAAACAGGTGTGAGAGCTTTGGAAAGCAGGTAGAAGAAGTGCATAGAGCTAAGTGGAGTTTACGTCGAAAAATAAAAATATTTTTTGTACGTATTTTATTTTGTTTTCTTGACTAGGCCACGAACTATTCAATCCATCCTCTACTATTAGCGCTACTAGAAATTGAAATGTAGCTGTATTATTAGTGATTTACCTATTAGTTTTATATTTCCCCTTATGATCGCCTTGTCAAAGCCTTAAAAGACCTGAGTTTAATCTACTAGAAATTTTGTATACTGGGTGACTATAAAAGATCTATTTTAAAACTTATATTTACAAACTTTTTGTATGCTGCGGGTGCTGTCACGGATTATTATTGGATTATATCGTTATTTTCTCAGTTTGATGTGTTAAGTAATTAATTAATTATTGTCGCAGTGAATATATTTCTAGGTACCTAAAGTTGTGCCCCTATAAACAAAGAGGGTACTGATAATATATAATCCATATTTATGTCACAAATTCATCAGTCCTCATTATCATTCTCTTCTGTTTCACTGTGTCATTAAATCAGTAACTTTTAAATCGTCTGTCTTTTCTTGCTATGGTCTTATGCTAATAAATGTATCTCTCTCTCAACTCCCTGGGAAATGGTACTGTGGCCAAAGATTTCTATATTTATCATTAATCGATTTAATAATTAAAAATATGGCCTTTCGACTTCTTTACTCTAGACCATAAATGTCATATCCAGGCGAAGTTCTATACTTTATCTTTTTTTCTTGGCCACTGTTAGTACTACAATATCTAGTTTATGTTTAAATTACTTCTGGTGCTTCTCCTGTTAGGCACCTTATATTCAAATTTTTGTTAATCAATTTCTTCTAATGCTGTTAATTCATATTCTCATTACCCGTCTCAGTACCAGCCTTTATAGCAAAAATGGATTTCCAAAAATGCGTAACATGTATACTACTAAGTACTCCTAATCTATGGGGTCCAGGATTTTTATTTAGTGTTTACTTTGCTAAATAAGTTGCTTTTACCACAACTATAGAGTCTTATACACATTCGTTGGTTAGCTGCACACTCTGAACCTGTCGATAGTTAGGTTTAAGATTAGAGGGGGGTAAACAGGAGGCGAATAGAGCAAAGTTTCAGGATTTGATTTGTCCCTAGGAGGAGAGAGAAAGAAAAACTACTAACTAGCTTAGAACAAGTTTACTAAGCTTTGTTGTACTCTACCTTCTATCTGGACTATAAAAGAGTCCTACCCTTTACCAGTTTATAAGAGAAGATTAAATATAATCTAACTTCGCTTTTTCGCCTTCCTATACAATGTGTATATTTAGAACCGATATTGTGACAAGAAATTAAATAATTTTCTAAAAAGTTTATTATTACCGTCATGCATGTCAATGTTGGGCTTATGCGCGACTTTCAATCATTCTTCGATCAGTCTTATTACCTTAAAGTAATGAAGAATTTTAACGGTTTTTAAAATTATAACTTACTAAAAATTCAAATAATTTTCAAAGTAAATATGGAAACACAATTAGATAATTAAATGATAACCTCTATGGATGGCAAAAACAGAACACTTCAGAAATTTAAAGTCATTATTACTTCCATGGTGTAATAACATCTGAAGTACAGATAAGTCTTTCATCGTTTATTAAAATATATTCGGTATCATTTAAAATTAAACAATAACACTTTCTCAATAAAATACAACTTGTACATTTCGCTACCATGAGCTTAAAATTAAAACAATGTTTGTCCTCTACATTGGACTGTTTAAGCCACAGACCGGCAGAGAAATTCTTGACAAAAATTGAGTTTCAGTTTGCCAAAAATCATCTCCAGGCAGCGCAATCACTGAGAATCGGTCGATTGATATTAAAAAAAATCACTATCCATTCTCAAAATTAAGCAAAATAGATAGGAAAACAGTAAATAAACTACGAAAATATGAACTTTGTTTAAATTTGGTACCTGCTACGAGACGATGTTTAAAAAACCGTGATTGTATTCTTGCCAAGAATTTCTTTGCTGGTTTATGGCTTAAACAATAATTTTTTTCTTTATTATCTTTAATCCTAATATACACAGTATATAGAAATTATCATTCACTTACTTCGAAGCTCCATAACTGCCTCGCGACGAGTACTAATTAGAAGAATTCGGAGAAGCCAAATAAAAAACTTACGTACAGGGATTCGAGGCCCAGCTGATAAAGTATCTAACGTGCGCCCTAAAGCTGGTGAGCGTCGAGTCCCTGTGCGGAAGTAAAGTAAAAATCTTAAAAATAGGTCACAAAGCAAAAAGAGTAGAAATCGGTTGAACATTCGGTCAATCTAAGCTAACTATTCTGTAAATAATGTAATTCTTGTAAAAGTGTAAAAAGTTAATAAACAGTTTTAAACAAAGTGCAATAGTGCAGTGAATAATGCTAAATAAAAATCATAAACGGGTAAAATGTATATATAAATTAGGTTAGGATCTATAAATATGTATATACCAAGTTGCAAATAAACAAATGTAATTAGTATCAATAATATAAAATAGAGTGAAAGGAACATACAGGTATGAAAAAAAAGAGTATGAAAGAGTAAGATATGAAAGAAAGAAGAGTGAGTGAGATTATAACAGAAGTGTGTAATATAAATTATGAACCATATATACCTGACTACATCGAATTGGATTTTTAACAAATGAATTTTCCTAATAGACAATAACTAAATCCCCACATAAATAAACAAATCATAACAAAAAAAACCAAACAAAACAAGCAAAAAATAAACATATAAGGATTTATCTGAAATGGCACTATTATATAATCACGTACATATGGTTCCAATACCAAGGCAGAACATCAGCCACTGCAAGGATTCTCTGTGGATGAAAATGCTGTAAAGCATTCTGTATCCACAGACTTTGAATATGTATTTAAAACCTGTAATTATTTATTATTAATAATTAATTTGAAAAAGGATACAGAAATATAAAATATGCAATTCTGGAAGAAAAACGGAGCATCTTCAAGAATATAATCCTGGACGGGGGCTACTAAAGTATGCGGAGTGTGCAACGCAAACAACAGTAAAAGACAAACAGCTTGGTGGAATAGTAATATCCAAGAAGAAATTATTGCGAGGAAAGAAAGAATGGAAAAAATATCTCAAAATAAAAATACCAGAACAATATGAAAGGAAAAGAGTTAAAGGGTTGGTAGGAGAAAAAAAAGAGCAGTCATGGAAATAATTCGGAGATAAAATGGAAGAAAATAGTAAAAAAAAAATCAAAAGCTACTCTACAGAATTCTGAAATCATTCAGAAAGGAGCAACCTATAAACGAATTATGTGTGAAAAAACAAAAACCAAGAAATCTTAACAACAGAAAAAGCAATAATGGAAAGATGGAAAAAATACTTTGAAGAACTATTGGGGAAGGTATTGAAGAAAAAGAGAATACAAATTATCAAGAATTGAAGCAAAAAAATATGGAAGAAACCGAAAATAGGGAACAAATAGAATGGAAAGAGTTGGAGGAAGTTACAAGAAAATTGAAAAATGAGAAAGTCTCAGGCAGCGATAAGATAACGTCTGAAATGATTAAATACATGGGGAAGAAACGAAAAAACAAATATTGCTTGAAATAATTAATAATACACGGGAAGAGGAAAAATTTCCGGCCGAATGGGGAATATTGTTCATTACACCAATCTATAAAAAGGGAGATTACAATGATTGCAATAATTACAGAGGAATTACTATACTGAACACAATTGCCAAAATTTATGAGGGCATCATTAATAATAGGATAAAGGAAGTAATAGAACCACAACTATCGGAATCGCAAAGTGGATTTAGACCAGCAAGAAGTACACAAGATGACATATTTACACTGAAACAGGTTATCAAAAAAATATCAAAACAAAATAAAAGTCTACACCTTGCTTTCATAGACTTAAAAAAGGCATTTAACAGTGTGCCGAGAAATAAAGTGTGGAAAAGCCTAGAAAACAAGAGAATAAACAAAAAGACAATAAGAATCATAATGAGAATATACAGCAACAATGTGCAGTATGTAATAAAAAACAACATGAAGTCGGAGGGATTTACAACACAGGAAAGTTTGAGGCAGGGAGGAAGCTTGAGCCTAACATTGTTCACTGTATACGTGGATGAAATAATCAAGAAATGCGAAATAAAAGTCAAAAAATGACAATTGGATACTGCTCTCATGAGGCCATCCGTTCCTATATTAGTGCCAATACTATGTCAAATAGTTTCGGAGAAAAAATCGGGTGTGACAGATGGACAGTCGCACAGGCATACGCCGAAGTGATCTTATAAGTGTTCCATACGGGACACTAAAAAACCGGTCAAGTGCAAGCTGGACTTGCGCAATTAGTGTCCCGTACTGTGATAGCCTTTAAAATAAAAACTTTTTTATTGAAGTATAAAATGAACAGTGGCCTCACAAAACATACCCCAAATGAGTTTTCAGTAAAAGAATTAAGAGCCCAAATTACAAACATGTCTAGTCAGATAGTTACTCAGCAGGCTAATTAGACCAACCAAAATAAGACACAAAGTTCCATGTGACATGTATAACTTAAGATCTAGTATGTTTTCACGTTTTTTTCTTTCTCAATAATGTATAATAGTTATACCTACCTACCTAATAGTCAATAAATCAATCTAACTCAATCTAGAATCTAGTCCCGGTTCAATTCACAAGTTGCGATGAAATAAACTTTCACCATTTTTGCGAGCAAAAAGTTTTTTTTTATACCAGATAAATTATCAAACGTAATGCACTCGTAATAATTTTCGCTCAACCTACACGTTATGGAGACTATTCTTTCAACATTTTTTGATCAGTAGTTTTCAAGATAAGGTAGGTGAACAGGGGGTTTTTGGCTATTTTTTAAAAATAATACAAAGAAAAGTGTGCTCTGTTATTACATCGTTTTTACAAGCTTTCATTTGACATTCCACTCGATGATCAGGTAAAAAAAATGTCACTTCCAATTTCATCCCCCAGAACTAACCCTTTAGGTCAGAATTTAACTTTCAAAACTACACGGTTCTGATGAGACCAATAATTCCTATATTAGTGCCAAATTTCAACTTTCTACTCGTATGTCAAATAGTTTTGGAGAAAATCAGGTGTGACACAGACAGACAGACACCGAAAGGATCTTATGTGTTCCGTAAGGAACACTAAAAATGAAAAATCACACTTTGCTAAGCATTTTTTAGAAACTGACCATTCATTTCCTAATATTAATTACTTATCAATACTCCGTACGGCACCTAAAGGGTAAAAACTTAATTTCTTAGAATCCATAGAAATTTACTAAATAGTCAAGTAGATGTCGGAAATTCCGTCCTTTACCAACTTTTATAACACTGAAGCTACCCACAACCTTTCATTATATAATAACCGGCGAAGTCGGACTTGAGCAATTAGTTTTCCGTACGTTGATTGCATTTAAGATAAAATTTTTGTTACGGAGGTATAAAATGATCAAAGACTTCACAAAACACACACCAAATGAGTTTTCAATAAAGTTTCTTTCCGATCTTTGTTGATAGTTGATGACTGAAATTTTTTTTTTTTTTTTATATACTAGATAAATTACTGAAGGTAACGCATTCGTTATAATTTTTCTTCGATCTACACCCTGTAGAGAATATTCTAGAACTTTTCCAAAAATTTTTGTTTAGTAAGAGGAGAGACAGCGATTTTTGGCATTTTTTAAAAAATAATACAAAGAAAAGAGTGCGTATAAGCTTTCAGTTGACACCCCACTTGATGACCTGGTAATTTTTTTTTCACTTTTTTACTCTTTAAGTCAAAATTTAACTTTCAAAACTACACGGCTCTGATGGGTAAATCATTTCCTATATTAGTGCCCAATTTCAACTTTCTATGTCAAATAGTTTCGGAGAAAATCGGGTATGACAGACGGACTGACAGTCAGATGAACGGATACCCAAGTGATCTTAGGTGTTTCGTACGGAACACTAAAAATAAATAAAAAAAATCTGTTTCAGTCTTGGTTAAGAGTTTGAAAATATAGTTATACTACGAAATCTCAATAACACATTTGTAAATCTTTACAAAAATATATTAAGTGTCAGTTAACAAAGTTAAGTAGTTTTATTGTTAAAATCAATCAGGTCAGAAAATTTAAAGAATATTCCCACAGCACGTGTGCTGCAGAATATTTCAAACGAATTTTCTTGAGTTTCAAGGAAAGATAATACCACTGTTTAAAACTCTTAACGAATCTCTCACGCTTGTAATATACTGCACCAAATCACTTAAATAGTTATTGAAAATTTCCATCCATAGTTAATTTGTTACTATGATAATTTCGAGTATAGTTGTTACTTGTCAATATTATTTTCTTTATTCCATTACAGCAATTTTCTGTACATTTTGGTGATTGGTGTAATAATTTATCTCTGCAAAGTGCCTAAAAAAACACTTATATACATGACGAGACAACTTATCTAATAGGTATGTACAACGTGTTTTATAATTCTAAAAATGGACTAAAATAATCTTCATAAGCCAGTTATATATAATCGTATATGTGTGTCTTAAACACCAATTCAACAACAGCAATTGTCACGGCAAGTTCATAACAAATTTAAAAAAATGGTATTAGGTATAGATAGATATGTTGGAAAAGTGGCTGTAGTTACAGGTGCTTCGGCTGGCATTGGAGCTGCTATCGTGGAAGAGTTAGTGAAAAATGGAGTTATTGTGAGTAAAAAATCTACTACATATACAGGGTCGGACATAAATCTTACGACAAACGGGAATATATTGTATTATTAATTAATCAAAAACCTTTTTTTCCATTTTGTCGATTTCTGAAAAAATTAAAATGAGTAATTCGACAATGAAAGTAATGTGAAATTGAGAAATTAAAAATTTAACGGATATACAATGCCTCCACATGGGTGTATTACTAAAGGTAATTAATATTTTTTCTCTAATATTATAAACCATTGTCAAGAAAGTCGAAGATTTAGAAATTAGGTTTTATTTCACTTTTTTTCCATTCAGGCTTCCATATGCTTCATATTGTATATCTAAAAATCTTGAAATTGTTATTTTTTAAAAATTCATATCCATTGTCGTATATCATTTTAATTTGGGCGAATTAGCTACATTTTAGTGAGTAACCGCTGACAGAAAGGATTTCTTATATTAAATCAATTTTGACATTTTCAAATTTTATAACAAAGAAAAATCAGTCTGATAAACATTCAGTTTTTGAAGACCAAATATATTTAATTAATAAACAAAATTAATTCAATTAACAACCTCCAGTTAATAATGCTAGAAAGTTTACACAACATATCCAATAGCGTTGTTATTATAATTATTTTGTGATGTCAGTGATACATTTTTAGCCACATTGCAAGGAACACTTGAAAACTTTAAAAGAGTTTCTTTTTTAGTGAAAATGTTTCTATAAATTTAATTTTCAGTAGATTTCATACATTAGAATACAGACACGAAATATTCGGATCTTCTAGCATTTTTACTACTCACCGCTACACCAAACACTTTATTTTTACACTCGACGCGCGTTTCGCTAACCATGTTAGCTTCATCAGGAGCGATGATTGACTTCAATTAATCGGTTAGAGAAACGCGCGTCGAGTTCAAAAATAAAGTGTTTGGTGTAGTGGTGATATATACTGACAAGTGTCATTGTACCAAAGATTTCAAATTCTCAACATGGTAGCGTTGTTACTATTTAACAAAATATAAACGTACCTTGTCACGATGGCCTGATTGTTACCAAATTTTTAATCAAAAATCTCAATTTTGTGAGTAATAAGTAAAGTAAGTTTTTAAGAAACACTGAAATCGGATAGAGTTTAATACCTTCTTCTTTTACGGGCGGATTTCAGAGAACTGAAATTTAATTAAAGTTTTGACATTTTCTTCTACATTGAATGGTTTTTAGTGTTCCGCTCGGAACACTTATAAGATCACTTCGGTGCCTGTCCATTCGTCTATCTGTCTGTCTGTCCGTCTGTCTATCTGTCCGTCTGTCACACCTGATTTTCTCCGAAACTATTTAACATGGAAAGTTGAAATTTGGCACTAATATAGGAATCGATGGCCTCAAAAAAGCCGTGTAGTTTTGAAAGTTAAATTTTGACTAAAGAGGTTAATTTTGGAGGGTGAAAACGGAAGTGGAAAAAAAATCTACCAGGTCATTGAGTAGGGTGTCAAATGAAAGCTTGTAAAACACGAGTTCAAAAATATGTATAATTCTTCTTATATTATTTTTAAGGAATTGCGAAAGTCGCGTTCCCCTCTCCCTTATCTCAAAAAGAACAGATCAAAAAAATTTGAAAAATTTCTGGAACATTCTCCACGCGTGCATTACCTGTAATAATTTATCTGCTAAAAAAACAAAAATTTCAAGGTCATCAGTTTTCAGTAAAGATCTGAAAAAGTCATTTGGGGTATTACTTGTGAAGTCACTGATCATTTCATACCTCCATAATTTCGTATTTTAAAAGCAATCCACTTACGGAACACTAATTGCGGAAGTCCGACTTGCACTTGGCCGGTTATTTTTTTATATGAAAAACTATAATCTCTTTATATACTGACTGTTGTCATTGATATTTGGAAAATTTTCAAACAAAAAATAATTCACGTAAAATTTAGCCTGTTCAAATATATATAGATATATATATATATATATATATATATATATATATATATATATATATATATATATATATATATATATATATATATAAAAAATATATATGTATATATATATATATATATATATATATATATATATATATATATATATATATAAAAATATATATGTATATATATATATATATATATATATATATATATATATATATATAAATATATATGTATATATATATATATATATATATATATATATATATATATATATATATATATATATATACATACATATATATTTATATATATATATATATATATATATATATATATATATATATATATTTAAGTAGTTTTTAAGATGCGATAAATAAGTGTCAACAACAAAATTGAAGTTTGTATAAAATAAAATTAGAAGTTTAGCAAGAAGTAAAACAATATTTAAATTTTCACTAAATTTACTATAATTTAATTAAATAGATTTAGTAATGGTGAATTATTTAAGTGTAATTGTTCATTTAATAAGGAATTTGAATTTTTCCATTTGTTTATTTCTAAAGATTCTAGGTAATTAAGTTTCAGGCCCTTTGTGCAAGTATTGTAATATTTCAAAGTTTGGATCGAATTGGTGGTTATTTTCAGTTAAATGACTTGCGTAATTTGAGTTATTTTTTCTATTGATGTATGATGAAGCATGTTCTTTTATTCTTTTTGAAAAATTTCTTCCTGACCTATATATGTTTTTGAGCAATTTCCACAATTTAATTTGTATTCTCCGGATCTATTTCCTTTATCTGTTTTAGTTTTGTAATTTTTTATAAATTTGTCAAGTGTGTTGGATGTTTTAAATACTGTGTTAATATTTAATTTTCTCAAGAAACTATTTAATTTAGTGTTGCATCTACCATAGTACGTTATTGACTTAACGTTTTTATAAGGTTCTTTATTATTCGGAAAAACTCTACTAATGGCTTTTTTGTAAAGTTTTTTCTTGAGAATATTATCTATTATGGATGGTGAATAGTCATTATTTACTGGTAATTGTTTAATAATATTAAGTTCTTTTTGAAAATCGTCTTGGTTTAGAGGAATATTTATTATTCTGTGAATTATATTATGGAAAACTGCAAGTTTTTGACTTTGATTATGAATAATTATGTCAGTATGTAACGGTTTATGGTAAATAGAAAAACTGTGTTTGTTATTATGTCTTTTTATTGTTAGGTCAAGGTAGTTTAGGCTAATGTTGATTTCAACTTCACTGGTGAATTTTATATTTTTGTGTATATTATTCAAAAAATTTTGAAATGTGGCAAATTGTCTATCACTTCCTGTAAAACAACATAAGATATCATCAAGATATCTATGCCAGTATACAAATTTTTTAAACAGTGGCTGTTTGCTTATTTGGTTTTCTGTGTTATTCATAAATATTTCCGCCAAAAGGGGACTAAGTGGATGATTGCCCATTGTGAGACCGTCTAGGCTGCTGTATAGGTCGTTATTAAATTCAAAATAACAGAATACCATTACTAAGTCTATTTAATTAAATTATTTTATTGCCTGCCATAAATTGTGAACCAACCATTTATTTTAGTACTTTTCTCCTCATTTTGTAACAAACCATCTGAAGAAGCTGTCGTACAGCGAAACATGTCATGGTGTTAAAAATAAAAAATTTAGTGGAAATGTAAGTAGTGTTTTACTTCTTGCAAAACTTCTAGTTATGGATTTCCATCAAGTATCGGCTGAATCAATTCGAAAATAAAATTCTCTTTTGTATAGTTATAAATTGTCATTTTGGAAGATAGGCCGTCAATTTGGGAGAGGATAGTCAAAAGATAAACCTAGGTTTCAGTCGCCTGATTGAAAAACTATTTTTATACGAACCAGAGAAAAACAATTTTTAATATTAGGATCAATGTTCCCCTGAAGAAGTAACTGGGAGATTTACAGGCAATTTTTATATAGATGACAATCAGTCAAATACAGCAGTAGTCTCAGTTGCTTTCTGCAGTAAACACTGTAGTTGTCAAATACATTATATGTTTTGTAGGTTTTGGTAAATAATGGGTTTCTACCGTGTAAAATTTTCTGGTATAAGTGAATATGTTCATCTGAAACAGTCTTTCAATTTTAAATCGATTTCAACTGTTTCGTTCTGATATCTAGAAATTTTTATTTTCGTTTTGGTCTCTATTAACACATTTGATAGCCGGGTATCTTTAAAGTTCATAATCTCAATGAGATTATCCAAAAAATTATATTCAAAACTGTAATTATTTTAATCAGCTAGTGAATTTATCAGTCTGTTCCGAACGTACTAGCACTACGAAAGTCAATTTTCGAAAACCAAATTGATTATTGCGTTTTTCGTTTGTATAGCCGATTTATCAATTAAACTCCAGCTTAACAGTTAAATACGAACTGTATAAACTAACCTATCAAAAACATAAAATGTAAAAAAATGCCAAGTCTTGCAAGGCAGTCCTTCCACCATAAAAAGTTGTGAGATCTCATGTAAAACCAAGTCAGTTATTTTAGTTAGTATCTATGGAAGCACCTGTTCAACAACTTTGTCATAAATTGTTATCTAATTAGTTACCTACCAACATTTATAGTGACCGTATCAATATTAGACATCTTTACTTCTATAATAAATATAATGACTTGGCAATCGCACAGCAACATAATCACATACAATTTCGATTGCTAAGTAAGTCTAAACAGTGCACTTAAGAATAAAGTATTTTAAATAGTAGATTATTCTTATGTGATTATGTTGCCGTGCGATTGCCAAGTCATTATATTTATTATAGAAATAAAGATGACTAATATTCATACGGTCACTATAAATGTTGCTAGGTAACTAAATAGATAACAATTTATGACAAAGTTGTTGAATAGTTGCTTCCATAGATACTAACTAAAATACCTGACTTGGTTTTACATGAGATCTCACAACTTTTTGTGGTGGAAGGACTGCCTTGCGAGACTTGGCATTTTATTACATTTTACGTTTTTGATAGGATCTCATTTTTATTTGTAGGTAGTCCTCTTTTTTTTTCTTCTCTGGTAATATTTTTTGTACGTCAGCTATGGATTTTCTTAAAGTCCACTCCCTGTCTCTATTGGTTTTTCTCGAAGGCTATGATGTAACAATTGTTAACAAGTGTGGACCATAAGTGCTTTTAAGTCGATTATATTCAATTGCGGACTCCTGAGCTTTAATACTACCGAAGTCGACATTAATTAGATGTAATCCGCCCAAACTTGTCACTCTCCAAAATGCCACGTATGCTTTACCGCGTGTGAACACTGAAGAACCGATGTCCATCAGCGCACTGTTTAGACTTAGCCCCTGACTTTTGTGTATGGTAATAGCATAGGCTATACATATCGGAAATTGTTCGCGATGAACATAAGCTCTATTAATAATTTCAAATTTAGTTTTGACTGGAACAATCTCGTAAAGATGTTCATTATTAAATATAGTATGCATTTTTTTTTATTTTATTTGTATTTTCAGGATCAACCTTTACACCTTGTACTATACCGTTGACTAAGCCAAGACTCACGTCAATATTTCGTCTTAACATGACTTTTGCTCCTATTTTAATAACTATATTCTCTTCTAGCCCTGCTCTCATGGAAGCATCATCTTCATACTTTTTTATAATTAAAATATACTTAAAGTATTTCACTTAACAATTTTTTTGATTACTCGAAGTATTATTAAACGAATATACTTGATAAATGAAAAATATTATTAAATATAATATATTAATTAATAAATAATAAAAATTATTCATAATTATGCATTTTTTAGTGATTAATTAACTTTATATGACGTATTATTTACCGGGACTCACGGTTGGCCTTGCATTATGCTATGTATGGCTGGGCGCTGCGCGCTCTATCTCAAGAACGGTTAAGCGTATAAAAAAATATTTAGAACAAAATTTGTAGAGAATTTTATGCTCTACAATTTTGATAATATATGCAAATATCATTGAAACCATAGGAAGCGAGATATTTGTGACTTTTGACCTTGAATATCTTAAGACGCGCACACGAGATTTTATGATTCTTTTGAGACAACTTTTAGAATGCCAAAATAAAGGTTTATACAAGTTTAGAGCTTATTATCTCTCATTCCTAGGTTGACCCTCTTTTTTGACTTAAGTGACTCTACAATTTAGAAAACGGGACTGAAATTTCAGGATGTTTCAGTTTTTCTTTCCTTTATAGGCTAAACACTAACTAAATTCAAAATTTGAAGTTTGCGTGTCTGCTAGAAGTATCTTAGAATTTTGATGATCGGTGAGTGTGTCAGTGACAAAATTAAAGAACTTCCACTGGCTATAGTTCGTAAACTATAAGGTATAAATAGTAGGTAATTTAGGAATATAGCTAGTATAGTATGTCCTCTTGGTAATGAAAATCCAGGCTTCTAGCTTTATCCACAATGAAGTTACAGGGGGGGTCGAAAGTGTCGTGAGTGGCTTCGAGAAAAGAATGGCACGGCTGTGCTTTCTGCTCGACTTGGCGGCAGATACGATATAATAAATCCACATATTCACATATGTTTATAATAGGACGTGTAATCATAATATATTTTTTTTTAGTTCTCGTAAATATTAGTTCAATACAATAAAATTACTTATTTACTTTGTTAGCTGACACTAAATATATTTTTGTAAAGATTGACAATTGCGTTATCGCGATTTCGTAGTACAACTACGTTTTCAAACGCTTAACTAAGAGTTTTGAAAATGTAGTTGTACTATGAAATCGCGATAACGCATTTGTAAATCTTTACAAAAACTATATTTAGTGTCAGTTAACAAAATAAATAAGTAGTTTTATTGTTAGAATGTACTATCACAAAGCAATGGACCAATTAATCAACTCTTTATTACGATGGTAGGATACAACGAATTGTATTAAGTACGCATACCTATTACTCCATCGAAAGCTGACACAGCAGCTTTCAAGCCGACAGAGTGGTTGACGCAGTCAACGCTTAAAAGCAGGTAGCGCTTTTTGACGAACAAGAGAACAGTTAGTAAACTGCTGAAATATGGACTTCTACCTATTTTCAGTTGCTTTACAATAACTATATATGCCTGAGGAAGGATCCCTCGAAAAAGCGCTACCTGCTTTTAAGCGTTGACTGTGTCAACCACTCTGTCTGCTTGAAAGCTGCTGTTTTTTATGGGTCTAGCACACGTGCTGCAGGGAAGTCCCTAAAGCGCTCCAAGAGCGGCACGTGTGCGGAAAAAGCGATTCACGTTGTTCTTGAATGGCTGCAAATTGCGCTCGGCGGGAAACACAGCGCTGGGCAAATTATTCCAAAGGAATGACGTTCTCCATATAAAAGACTGCTTGAAAAGCGTTGTACGTGGAGTAACAAGCTGAACCTCATACAGATGTGAAGCACCAGCGCGACGTGTATTTCTAATATGCACCGCTTTGGAAGGAATTAAGCGGGCTACATCCTTCGAACACTTTCCATGAAAATACTTGTCAGCTGTGTCAGCTTTCGATGGAGTAATAGGTATGCGTACTTAATACAATTCGTTGTATCCTACTCCGTAGCTTCTGGGATAAGTACCAGTAGAGTCGGTTCTCTTGTTTGTCAATCCTAGCCTGACTGACGAGCCGTGATACGGCGAAACGCGTCTCAGGATGGATTTGACGAACAAGAGAACAGCTAGTAAACAGCTAAAATATAGACTTTCTGTCTATTTTCAGTTGCTTTACAATAACTCTTTATTAGTTTAATAATTGTTATTTTGATTCACAAATCGTGCAGATTTTGTAAGCTGACAATATTATTACCCATAAAATTTAAGGTTAAATGGCAAATAGTGCTATTATTAGTCAAATTCGTTAAACCCTGATTTAAACTTTACTTGCAAAATTAATTATATAATGTTCATATTACTTTGATGTAGGTTGCCGGTTTTGCACGAAGGGTAGAAAAAATTGAAGCCATAGCATCGAAACTGAGTAAAGAAAAAGGAAAGCTTCATGCCTTTAAGTGTGATATGACAAAAGAAGATAAAATCGTCTCGACAATCAAGAATGTTATTCAGCAGCTGGGAAACATCCATATTTTTATTAATAATGCCGGCCTTATGCAAGAAACAGATTTGATAAATGGTGACACAAAGAAGTGGAAAGTAACATTAGGTAACAACTTTATTTATCGTTGCGCAAGATACGCAGGTGCGATTTTAAATTGGTTTATCGTGGTAGTTATTTACCTACCTGCTCTTTTGCAAAATGTATTCTGTGATGAAGTCTAATAACTGAACTCATGTTGAATAATTCAATTCTAATCGAACGATTGGAAATGCTTTTAACATTTTCGAAATATCGATTTTTCTTTGTACGTAACAACCACATGTCTTTGCAAATTTTCTATCACATTTGAAATATACATAGTGAAAGAAGAAAACATGTCCAGCAAAAAGATTTCAATGTTTGCTATTTAGTACAAAATCATATATATAATCATTTTAAGACTAGCATGTGTAATTCATACAAAACATTATTTTAATTTAATCAAAATTCGGTCATCTAAATTCAAGTTTTTCTCTCAGACTTCCAAATTTTACTTATACTTATTGCATATTTTACTAAGTTTTTGCATCAGTTTCTTCTACGAAGTTGAGGACAAAGGACAATAGCCTTTTCTAGATATTTTAATTTTTAAAAATAATAATAGATTAGATTTTGATATCTATAGGAAGGACACAGTAACAGATAGATATATTCCTAATGATTCATTTCATTGCAACAACACAAATTAGCCCCATTACATTTTTTAGTTCATCGTTTTGTCACTTTCCCTCTGAATAGAGTAAACTTTAGTAAAGAAAGGAATCGTATTAGAAATATAACTGGAGTTAATGGTTATGGCGATGACTTAGTAAATAAGCTAATAAATAGACATAAGTTTAGGTTTAATATTCGAATTTCCACTTTTTTTACACGCGAAGAAAATAACACCAAGTATGTCTCCACACCATATAATCCGAAATATAGCAAGGCACTCAATAAGATATTTAATAAGGTAGACCTCACCTTAGTCTATAAGTCATCAGACAATCCGAGGAATATCTTAGTAAATCTCAAAGATAAGATTCCTAATTGTGAGAAAAGTGGAATTTTTGAAATTAGTTGTAATGATTGTGACAAAAAGTATGTTGGACAACCTAAAAGGTCAATTAAAACACGATTTAAAGAACATTTAGCATACTTAAAATACAGTAGAACAGAAAAGTCTAGCATTGCCGAACATGCCTTTGAAGCTGATCATATTGTAACATTAGATAATCTAAGATTAATAAAAAAAGTATTTGAGATTGTTGAAAGCATACGAAAGTATGGAAACTATAAAATGTAAAAGTAGTTTAAATAAAGACAGAGGGCCTATTCCTTATAGTCCTCTCTACTGGTTACTTGACTGGAACTGATGGCCTTGCTTATACCATTAGTTCCGCCCGAGTAATTCAAGTGTTCGGCTAAGTATAAATAGGATAGATTTGTAGTTTAGCTTTAGTCAATCATCGCTCCTGATGAAGCTAACATGGTTAGCGAAACGAGCGTCGAGTGCAAAAAGAAAGTGTTTGGTGTAGTGGTGATATATACTGAGTAGTATCAGTTTCTTGGTAATAGTTAATTTTTCTATATGATCCTTATGATTAAATGCTTAGTTAACTTGTTCTAATTTTTATTTGGCAACTTGGCAGTTACTTTGGTATCTCTTATAGTTTCACGACTGTTCCAAAACCGATCACAATAATTGTAAGAGATTCTAACATAATATTATAGTTTTCTTGACGATTATTGTTTTTATTAACCAGTAAATAGACAAAATCAATTATAAAATATAACACAAAAGGCTATTTTATCTAAAGTCACTCTGTATCCCTATTCCTTTTAGATACAAACATTTTGGGTCTTTGCATCGCTACCAGAGAAGCAATTCAAAATATGAAAGCTAATGATACAAAGGGCCATATTATTCACATAAATAGTGTGGTTGGACATTCAGTTATTGAGTTTCCTGGTCTAAATGTTTATGCTGCCAGTAAATTCGCTGTTACGGCTCTAGCTGAAACCCTGAGATTGGACATAAATAGAGAAAAATTACAGATTAAAGTAACGGTAAGGAAAATGACGAAATTTTTAATTATGTGACAAGATTGTTTACAGAACAATTAAGAACGTTTAAAGACGTCTTGCTACAATATTACGATTTACACGTGCAAAATTTATTGTGTAGTCGTATTCATATATTACTTGTCTGTCAAAATTTGCAGGACAAATACGGAATTTTGACAAAATATTGACTTGATAACGCTATACAATGATTATTGTTTTAAATCATATATTATTAATAATATTAGTTTTAGTATTCTTGTGACATAATTTAGAAAATTTGTCGCAACTAAGAAAAAGAAATTTGAATATATTTTTATTCAAACATAAATATATTCACAACTTCTTTTTCTAATTGTAATCTGTAAAACTAAGTTTTGAGATGAGTAATCATTGGAATTAGTTGAGATATCATGATTTTTGGCCTAGAGTGTATCAAATTATGAATGAATTCAATTTAATGTCATAAATTGTTTTGTTTTTTAACAAAACCAGAAAACGGCTTTATGTTGCAGTTCTTCTGGTCACAATTATTTATTGGAATATTCAAAAAACGAATGAAGCGAATAACCAGGGACTGGACGCCATTATAACATAACAGTAACATAAAATAATGCTGTTAATTTATGTAGCAGTTTTATTTTAGTTTTTTATATATTCACTGTTCATTCCGACTTTATTTAAGATTACTTGTCGGAATTAAACAAAAAATACATAAAAATGAATAAATATAATTGATATAATCAGGAGGTGACTTTCATGCTTGGATTGATTCGAAATTATTTATTATTCGAGTTAATTCTCCGACTCAAATTGTCACAATTATATAAAAACCACATACTACTGAAATCGAACAGCTTGATGACTTTGTTGCAACAATCTTTAATTCTTACTTATTTATTTTATTCGTGCGCCCAATAATGGACATATTTTATAATATTGTTACGTATTTTTAGAGTATAAGTCCTGGTTATGTTAAGACAGAATTCCAAGAAGTAGCAGGACTTATCGAAGAATTGCCGTGGCCACCTATGTTTCCTCCAGATGTTGCTGACGCAGTCGTTTATGCCATAGCTACACCTCCACATGTAAATGTAAGTTTCCAAGTTTAATCCTAATATTACAGTTACCTAATCATTATTTTTAGCTTAGTCGTGTAATCTAATCTAAACTTTTTAAAATTTGCATAAAAAGTTGTTTAGGCTAAAAGGAGAATCAATATACAGTGACTTACAGCTTAAATGATGCAGTCGCTATAAGAAAAGACTAACTGGTGCCTCTTTATTTATTTCGAAAAAAACAACTTATTGAAATTAAATTAGTTCTAAAAAAGTATGAATTATTTTTTGTCTTAAATATGCCTTACTTAATTAACAGTAAATAATTAATCAAATCATATGCAATTTTAACGTTACAGCTTAAATGATGCAAAATAACAACAGGGGTCAAAATTTATCGCATTTTGAAATTTACGAAGGCGGCGTTGCTTTGATTTTTAGTGCAATTGTTTTTTGTTTTTTTTTTTGTTTAGTTTGACATTTTTTCATTCAATAAAACGAAATTGTTTAAGAATGGGTTGTCGAACTACAATTTCTGAGAGAAATTTAATTATTACTCATTACAGGAATGGATACAGCCAAGAGACATAGCCAAAATGGTAAATAAATGCCCGTCAACTGTTCAGCATATCATTGAACGTTACCGGAATGAAAATAGAGTCAAGAATAAGTCAAGGTTGGCTCCAAATAAGATCTTCAATGAACGTGAAGAAAGATGGATTTTTAAGAGAGGTATCAAATAATCCAAAAAAAAGTGCGCCAAAGTTGTGCGCCGACAGTTTGGAAAAAGGTGTAACCCCCGAAACAGTTCGACGGATCTTGCGAAATAATAATTTACATGGTCGAACTGCTAGAAATAAGCCTTTCATTAGCCAAAGAAATAGACGCGTGAGATTGGAATTTGCCAGAGAGCATATCAATAAAGACTTGAACTTCTGGAATTCAGTAATATTTGCTGATGAGACCAAAATAAACTTATTTGGGTCGGATGGAAAAATATCGGTGTGGAGAAAGTCTAACAAGGAATTAAAATTGAAAAATATGAAAGCTACGGTAAAGCACGGTGGAGGTGGAGTGATGTTATGGGGCTGTATGTCATCTGCAGGAGTAGGTAACATGCATTTCGTCGAAGGGAATATGAACCAATATGTGTACTTGGATATACTAAGGCAGCATCTCGTCGCTAGTGCCCAAAAATTAGTTTTTGAAAACAATTATCGGCTATCACGACAAAGCACACGTCATTTCGAGTCCGCAGTTGGTTACTTTATAACTGTCCAAATGTTATTAAAACACCAGCCCAGTCACCAGACTTGTATTGTGTAATTGAAAATTTGTGGCTGACATTAAAAAAATAAAGTAAATAGTGTCCCAATATCAAATTAAAATCAATTAAAAGTAAAAATTACTGAAGCATGGAACACTATTTCCCCGGAGTATACTAGAAAGTTAGTTGAATCAATGTCCAGAAAATTACAAGCCGTTATTGATAATGAGGGAGGCCCGACCAAATATTAGCACGCTTATTTCAAATTCTACAGTTTGTTTTCTCTAATAATTTTGGTATATTGAATCTTGCATCATTTAAGCTGTGACGTTAAAAATCGCATATAATTTAATTAATTATTTATTGTTAAGTAAGGCATATTTAAGACAAAAAGTAATTCACACTTTTTTATAAGACTCTTTACTAATTTAATTTCAATAAGTTTTTCAAATAAATAAAGAGGCACTGAGACCAGTTAGTATTTTCTTATAGCGACTGCATCATTTAAGCTGTGAGTCACTGTATATAGGGGATGATATTTTGAAATACTTTATACTACTAATTAAAGTATTCGTCATATCTATGAATGCTATAATTATGTATATTTCTAAACAATACTGGTAAGAATCGTCTTTTTAAAAATCGTTTTCGTGTTTAAGAAAGTGAAAGACGCTATATCTTCTCCTACATAATAGGAATAACTTACGGTTATTTATTTCGAATTCTATCAAAACGTGTTCTTCTCGGCCATAACTCAAAAATTTTATATTTACGAAATTGTAAACTTAACTTCCGGTTTTATGAAGGATTGTCTGTTTATTTGAATTTTGATTGTACTATATATTTTAATTTAACAACTTACTTAGCTCCTGTTATATTACAGGTTAAAGAAATCATTCTACAAGCAGTTGGAAGTTAAGTTATGGAGTTGATGGAGAACAAAGCATTCGTACTACACATACGTATCTATGGTCATTTATATCTATAGGCTATAAATTGTAAAATAAATGTTGATATTTCTAATAATAATTTAAGTTATAAATTTAAATTTCTCAAAAAAACATGGAAGAATAAAATAAATTGAAGTCGTTAAAAGTTTATTTTATTTCAATTCCTATGGAAAAGTTTCCATACATTTTTCCTAATTGTTGATTTGCGGACATCCCACTTTTAGGTCGCTAGAAGAGTTGGTAATCTTCTTGCCACGGCTTATAAGATATTTCGAAAGTCTCACAAATATGAAACGTGTCTCATTTCGAATTCAATTTTGGTTTGTTCTTGTTTAAAAGCCCTTATTTTTTGATTTGTCTTTATCAATTTAGCTAAAATTTGAAAGGTATATGAAAGATTAAGTTCCAATCTTGGAGAGCTATCAAAAATTAATAAAAAGAACGTTTGCTCATATATAATTACTACTCAGTATATATCACCACTACACCAAACACTTTATTTTTGCACTCGACGAGCTAACCATGTTAGCTTCATCAGGAGCGATGATTGACTAAAGCTAAACTACAAATCTACCCTATTTATACTTAGCCTAACCCTTGAATTACTCAAGCGGAACTAATGACATAGGCAAGGCCGTCAGTTCCGGTCAAGTAACCAGTAGAGGGGACTATAACGAATAGGTCCTCTGTCTTTATTTAAACTACTTTTACATTTTATGATTTCCATACTTTCGTATGCGTTCAACAATCTCCTATCAGATACATTTTTTATTAATCTTAGATTATCTAATGTTACAATATGATCAGCTTCAAGGGCATGTTCGGCAATGCTAGACTTTTCTGTTCTACTGTATTTTAAGTGTGCTAAATGTTCTTTAAATCGTGTTTTAATTGACCTTCTAGTTTGCCCAACATACTTTTTGTCACAATCATTACAACTAATTTCATAAATTCCACTTTTCTCACAATTAGGAATCTTATCTTTGGGATATCCTAAGATATTCCTCAGATTGTCTGATGACTTATAGACTAAGGTGAGGCCTACCTTATTAAATACCTTATTGAGTCCCTTGCTATATTTCGGATTATATGGTATGGAGACATACTTGGTATAAAAAAGGTGGAATTCTGAATATTAAACCTAAACTTATGTCTATTTATTAGCTTATTTACTAAGTCATCGTCATAACCATTAACTCTAGTTATATTTCTAATACGATTCCTTTCTTTATTAAAGTTTAGTCTATTCAGAGAGAAAGTGACCAAACGATGAACTAAAAAATGTAATGAGGCTAATTTATGTTGTTTGCAATGAAATGAATCATTAGGAATATATCTATCTGTTACTGTGTCCTTCCTATAGATATCAAATTCTAATCTATTATTATTTTTAATAATTAAAATATCTAGAAAAGGCAATTGTTCTTTGTTCTCAAGTTCGTAAGTGAATTTAATGGAATCATACCGGCTAATTTAGAAACAAAATCATCAATATTTGTTTTTTTTGTATCAAAAATCGCGCAAATATCATCCACATACCTATACCATATCCTTGGGAACTATTCGATTTCTTGACTGGCTTTGATTTCAAACTTACTCATGAATAAATTGGCTACGAAAGGTGATAAGCAATTACCCATAGCCCCTTCTTTCTAAACATAAAATTGATTGTTATATTGGAAATAATTTTGTTCCACACAAAATTTAGATAATGTTAAATATTCACGAATAATTTCGTCTTCAAAGTCATTCATTCAAAGTAATTCTTCGAGATATTGTAAAGTTTGTGGAATTGGCACACTTGGGAACAAAGAACTAACATCAAAAGACTTCACCTTCATTGAAAACTAGATTTTTTGTTTTATTAATGAATTCTAACGAATTCTTCACTGCGAAAGTAAATTGGTAAATTCTCAAGTTCTTTTGATAACTATTTGGATATTAAATATGTGGGTGATCCGACCGATGAAACAATGGGTCGCATTGCTTTTCCAGGTTTGTGAATTTTGGGTAAGCAATACAATTTAGGTATGGTCGGATTACTCACATTTAATTTAAATTTTAGCGAATCGAAGACAAGGTTTAGTCAATCATCGCTCCTGATGAAGCTAACATGGTTAGCGAAACGCGCGTGGAGTGCAAAAATAAAGTGTTTGGTGTAGTGGTGATATATACTGAGTAGTATCATTGTGCCAAAGATTCCACATTCCCAACTTAGTATATATAATTACATTAAAAAAAAAAATTACAGAAACGGTATTTCTATTAACACGTTTTCCATCTCTAGTTTAAAAAACATAAGGTATTCTTAATTTAGTAGAACATATTTTTAAAAAATATTTTCCAAAAATAAAACAAAAAGCTCATGTTAATATATCCAGAAAAACGTTTGGTAAAGAGGCTAGAAACCTCTACAGAGTTAGGTTTTCCGCAATATCTTCAAAACCACTTCAAACATACACAAGCTAAAATTATATTTAGTGAACTTTAAATTGGTGAGTTGTACATTATTCTGTATTTGAAGTAAATTTATTTTTACTAGGGGCCTAGATTTAGAACTTCGAAGAAAATTGCCTTCAAAAAAATTAATTATAATTTCATCACGTGTAACAATATAGAGCATTTTTAATATTAAATAACGCTAAAACACTAAAAGTGGTAAGGAGTTCCATTATGTAGTATTTAGGTTCAAGAAAACTTCTACCTACTAATATTTTTGCTAGGTTTTCAATATATCAGCCTCCAAATTAAATTCGTATTGTTTGTTTCTATTTCTCTCTTTTGCTATAGTTTTGCTTTAGTTGCAGAATTGGACTCCACCATGCACTTTTCTCAATATCGGAAAAAGGGTTTATTTAATTTATTCCTAATAATTTAACATTTTGCATAAAAACTGGAATCTAGCCTTTCTTAGAAAACAGCGGAGTATCAGAGTGTGAGAGCCAGATGATAGATGTTAGTACTATCTTTAAATTCGGAAAAAATAAACTATTTGTGACGTATCAGCCCGATCGCCGTGCCATCGGGTTAGCTGTCAACACTTACTGTATGAAAAAAAAACCAAGTTATTGGCTTAATTGAAAAGAATTCGCAAGATGACCGAACAATTTAACATAGGAAATAAGATATAAACTGTTATAGTTGCTTACAAGCAGAGTCGCCTGTTTACATTACATAAATTAAATTATACTTACGGATGGTTAGAATTATAATTTACTAGCCGTGCCAGCGGCTCCGCTCGCGTGGACTTGATTCACTACTATCGTCACTGCTTATTCCTTATGTTACCTAACGTAATAAAATATCTGCCATTATTTCCCCTTACCTCCCATTATTTCTCCTTATCTCCCATTATCTCTACATAATTTCCATTATCGAAGCTTATTTTTGTTCATCTCCCATTATTTCTCCTTATCTTCCATTATCTCTCCTTATCTCCCATTATCTCACCTTATCTCCCATTATCTAGGCTTATCTAGACTTATCTCGCAATATTTCTCCTTATCCCCTATTATTTCTCCTTATCTCCCATTATCTCACCATAACTCCTATTACCTAGACTTATCTCTGCTTATCTCCCATTATTTATACTTATCTCCCATTATCTCACCTTATCTCCCATTATCTCACCTTATCTCCCATTATCTCACCTTATCTCCCATTATCTCACCTTATATCCCATTATCTAGGCTTATCTCGACTTATCTCGCAATATTTCTCCTTATCTCCCATTATTTCTCCTTATCTCCCATTATCTCACCATAACTCCTATTACCTAGACTTATCTCTGCTTATCTCCCATTATTTATACTTATCTCCCATTATCTCACCTTATCTCCTATTATCTCACATTATCTCCCATTATCTAGGCTTATCTCGACTTATCTCGCAATATTTTTCCTTATCTCTCATTATTTCTACTTATCTCCCATTATCTCACCATAACTCCCATTACTTAGACTTATTTCTGCTTATCTCCCATTATTTCTCCTTATCTCCCATTATTTATACCTATCTCCCATTATCTCACCTTATCTCCCATTATCTAGGCTTATATCGAATTATATAGAACATATCATATGTATAAATTTATAAAAACACGTAAATCGATAAGTGGTTCTCAAGTGATAAGCGCACTAACAGACAGACAGAGAGACGTTGCATTTTATATATATTATAATCTTTGCAACATGATATTGTTCCATATTTAATGGTTTAGGCAGTATATTGCAAGAGAACGCGCTAACGGTAGCCTTTTTTCCGACTTGATTCGCTATTATCGTCACTGCTTATTCTTTATGTTACCTAACGCAATAAAATATATCCTATAACCTGGCCAGAGAACATATGTATGTTTAAAAAAAAAAAAGTACGTAACGCACTAACGGACAGACAGACAGAGAGACGTTGCATTTTATATATATTATAGATAGATAACCTGGCCAGAGAACATATGTGTTTTAAAAAAAAGCTCGTAAATCGGATAAATGGTTCTCCAGTGATAAGCGCACTAACGGACAGACAGACACACAGAGAGACGCTGCATTTTATATATATATTATAGATATAGATTATTATTATTATATAACCTGGCCAAAGAATATCTGTATGAATTTAAAAAAAGATACATAAATTGAATAAGTGGTTCTCGCGTGATAAACGCACTAATGGACAGACAGACAGAGAGAGAGACATTGCATTTTATATATATTATAGATTATAGATATTCTCTGCTACATAATATTGTTCCATAATATTATGTGTTCCAAGAGACCAAATAATTTATTTGGTCTCTTGGAATGGCTGTTATGCAATCGTCAACATACCTGAAGAAAAATGGAATTTCAAATTTTATATTTGAGATAATTTCAGATTCTGAGTCTTCCAACACTATTTGCGCAATGACGCTAGATATAGAATATATATATATATATATATATATATATATATATATATATATATATATATATGTATATATATATATATATATATATATATATATATATATATATATATATATATATATATATATATATCTATATCTATGTATATATATATATATCTATATATATATATATATATATATATATATATATATATATATATATATATATATATATGTATATATATATATATATATACATAATATATCTGAAATTATCTCAAATATAAAATCATCAAATTGAAAAACTTTTCAAAAGATACAATTTCAATATCGCTCATAAAGCCTATAACCTCCTTGGTAACAACTTTTCAAAATTAAAAGCACCAACACCAAAAAACAAAAAAAAGTAACATTGTTTACGAAATCCCATGTAATGATTGTAGTGGAATATACATTGGACAAACCAGTCAATATTTAAAAAACCGTATAAAAGGCCAGAAGTACGATAAAAATAACGTAACTTCATTAAATAAACATGAAAAGGAAAAAACACACATTTAATTACGAAAGCACAAAAATCTTAAGTTCCGAAAATCATACTAAAAAGAGAGAAATCTTAGAATCCATCCTTATCCACAAAAACCAAAATGCCATAAACGACAGTATAATGATAAAGTAACACCGTTTTAATAATTTTTAAATGTGTGCAGAGTTTTAAAATGTCAAAAGTGTGTTGTGTATATGACTCTTGAAATGTTTTAATTATTGACAAGAAAATTAAAAACTTTCAAAGTCTACATCCTAAGGTAAGCCAAATTATAACATTGTTGTTGCATAGGTAATCATGGTCTGGTTTTTTAGGGCACTCGATACATATGAACATTGTTACTGGTTGTATTAATGAAATGTTTTGAAAAAGATCACTAGGTTGATCGAAACGTAAACATACATGTAAATTGAAGTTTTAATTCACATAACCTTAAAGCCAAGAAAAAATCATTACCATATAAATATAAAAAGAGGGTTAAATAAAAAATTGTTTAATATATATATATATATATATATATATATATATATATATATATATATATAATGTGTTTATGTAATCGATATATTGGTATGCAGTAATGAGGTTTATGTCTTTATGTTACCGAGATAATTTGGTAGGAACATTATTGTTTCAAGACCCGAAGAAGTCGGCTAGCTTTGTCTTATGGCAAATATTAATAAAAGTGATATTCCAAAAATCCCTTAATTTTTAAAATAAAACTAACAAAATAATAAAAATTGCTTATAAACTTCAAAGTTTCCGAGTCCCGAAACTATACGTTCTAATATTTTAATAAATATTTAATAAATACAATATCGAAAAATTTCAGGAAAAATCCGTTACTTTTACCACAGATATGGTATATAGAGAAGCTTGAAGGTGTCTTTCTCCTTATCCGACTGAAAGATTGGGGAAAGAACAGAAAAAAGAAGATAATAGTTTTTTTCTAAACGCTCTTCGGAAGTGCGAGGAAACTGTCAAACAAGGGCTACTTTAAGAATTCAATTCGTATCGCCATTGGCTGAGGGATGATTTGTATACAATTAACCACTAAGAAAGGGGTAAATTAGTGATACTGAAGGAGAAGCTATTTGAAAATCTTCAGAAATCAATCTCGTTTTAGATCTGATTCAATTCAGTCAATTTTTTTAAAAATGTTACTAAGAAATTTTGTTGATTTAAATCATTTCTTTCTATTTTAAGATTTTTCTTGGACTAATTGCAATTAATTTTCATTAAATTTCGTCTGGGGGTCAGAGGATTATCTTAAAGTACAAAATATATCTAATTTAAATTTTAAGGAACTTTAAATTTGTTTCCTTTAGTTTAAATTTCTTTCCAATTATTTTAATTCTTACAAATTACATTATATAATTTGGCCATTAGTCATTTTAGGAAATGTAAATAGTACGTCACATCTTACTTTTGTTTCTAAGTTGCTAAATCTTTCTTTTATTATTATTCTTGAAATAAGTAGTTTTAGGTGTTGTTTAAAAGTTGGCTTTATTGCTCTATCCAAAACATTGGCAAAAATCCCTTTACAGGAATTTCCCGTATATATCGCGCCTCGTTTTCAGCAGTATATAGAGGAGGGCCCAGATAGCAAATATCCAGTATTTTAGATAAAGTCCGAGTGCGGTAAGAAAAGGTTATATAATAAAAATTTACATATTTTAGAATCAACATTAATCCTCAACGTAGAGTACTTCTGCCTGCAATATTTAATTCCCATAGATAGCTAATTTTAAAAATGTGTCATGCCTTCGAGAATCATATACGCTACCCATGTTAAAGATTAGGATTTTTAGAAACATCACTTTGGACTGTATTCTGTCACAAAAGCAACGTATAATAATTCTCAGATTATTATTCTTTAGCAATTCTTTAGCAATATTTTATATCATAAATTAATATACATTACACCTCGAATTTTCAAAAACTCGATTTATTTTTAGGTATATTTATTTTCTATACTTCCAAGAACTAGTAAAAAAAAAAAAATTTAAGAAATTCCATTCCATTACCAAGTTATATGGCGTCAGATTGGGATCGCCACCTGTTTTCAGACACTGTTTGCAATATTACTCAGTCAATTTGTAATATCTTTCAACTTTTTATTTTAAATCTTAATAATTACTTTTTTTACAAACTGGCGAAAGGTTTTTTTCTGATAAACAATTTTTCTACTCAGTATATATCACCACTTCACCAAACACTTTATTTTTGCGCTCGACGCGCGTTTTTCTAACCATGTTAGCTTCATCAGGAGTGATGATTGACTTCAATCATCGCTCCTGATGAAGCTAACATGATTAGCGAAACGCGCGTCGAGTGCAAAAATAAAGTGTTTGGTGTAGTGGTGATATATACTGAGTAGTATCATTGTGCCAAAGATTCCACATTCCCAACTTAGTAAACAATTTTTGATAAATAATTAAATTTTTCTGGTCGAAAATTGCATACTAAAGTGTAAAACACCGTAAATTTTTTATTTTTGAAAAAAAAAACTCTTCGACAATTTTTAACTACTACATTATTTCACAAGATTAATTTTTATTTTTGCAGATTGGATTTTTTTTTTAAATATTTTTATTCCGCTAATCTTATTTTATATTGTATATTTGTTAATAAATTTTAGTTATTATAAGTTTATTAATAGTAATATAACAATGCAAGATAGATGTTTACTTTTTGATAGCATATTCGCTACTCAGTTACGTCTAACTCCGAAGGTTTACGCTGTTGAGATTGCAAAAAAGCGATTTTGAAGGTACACGGTGTGCCTGAAACAGGTTTTAATGCCTTCGGCGACCACTTCAAATTTTCCGACGGTAAATGATTAGTGTAGTAATACAGAGTATGTTTTTTAAGATTTTTGGCCGAGCCGTTTTGAAAAAAGTGTATTTAAAAACTAAAAATGCAAAATTTCGAAATAAACATTTAAATAATTAATAATTTAATAAACAATTTACTACATTAATAATGCTCATTGAATTTATTTAATTTTTAATATTTACAGCATATTTATGTGATATTATTGCAACTGTATAAAATAATGTACATGAAAATCATTAATTTGAGACGCAGTAGAAGTCTAGACATGATTATGCAGAAGAATATATATACATATATATATATATATATATATATATATATATATATATATATATATATATATATATATATATCTGGGACAAATGATACAATGCGGTAAACCAAACCAAACCGCAGAAATAGAAAGAAAAATCAGACTGGCATGGGCAGCTTTTGGTAAACAAAGATACATCCTGAATAACAAGAAAATTCCTCTAACACTAAGAAGAAATGTATATAACCAGTTCTCACTTACGCAGCACAAACTTGGACACTGACTAGGAATATAATGGATAGATTGGCCAAAACACAACGAGCAATGGAGCGCCAGATATTGAATATAAAGATAAAGGATAGGACACGGAACGAATATATTAGGGAAAAAACTAACTAAACTATTAGATGTAAAAGAACATATAGCAAGTCTGAAATGGAGATGGGCTGGACATACAATGCGATAACCGGACAATCGTTGCAATAGGAAGATGCAGGATTCGAGACCCTGGTTGGGAAAGAGATCAAGGGGCAGATCTCAGACCAGGTGAAAAGACGATCTAAAACTTAAAGCCGGTCTAGCGTGAATAAGGGAAGCACAGGACCGAGATAAGTGGAGGACAAAAGGGGAGGCCTATATTCGACAATGGATGTAAAAAGGCTATGAAGAAGAAGACGAAGAAGTCTGTTGGTGCTCTGGAACCAAAATTATAGTAATTTTAAGATTTTTTAAAATTCCAAGTTGAAAATCTGTGAAAACATACTCTCGTTTTTTTCGTATTTTCTTAAACTTTCGGGATCATTTAGAAATTTCTTTAAAAAACGTTATTAAAGGATTTAACTTCTGGTTTCTAATCTAATATGAACATGTTTTCTCGTCAAGGCTAATTACGTCAAAATAATAATATGATTTATCTTTAATACAACATTTCGTGGCTTTCTTCTATTTTGATATATTTTGATATATATATATATATATATATATATATATATATATATATATATATATATATATATATATATATATATATATATAGAAATAGCTACTTTAGATGGTTTTTGTCAACAAATTTTTATTTCTTAATATTTTTTAATAAATCTTTAGGAAGCCGAATATCACCTACACATTTTTTTAAATTTTCGAAATTATTTAAGCGGCAGCAAAAATAAGGCTTTCCCCATGTCAATTCTATACTACATTTTGGACAATAACTTGCAACTATTTCTTTTGTTTCCACTCTAGACTCACTATTTAAAAAAATTAATATGACCTGGTTTTCGCGCTAAATCACACAAACTACATTCATATAATTTTTCTTCTTGAAACCTCGAATTTCTATGCAATGCTTTAAATGTTGAATAATCCGGTAACTCAATGGATTTAATTGTTTCATTTTTTTAACATCCTCATAAACTAAGATTTTACAAGAAGTGCAAATTACTGCGGAAAGACATTTATCGTCGAGTCGAAATTTATGCCTTTTAAAATATTATCTTTCAAAGATCCAGCAATTTTATTCATCGCATCTTTTTTTTCCAAACATAATAAACATAAGTTTTCTTGAATTTCTTCGTGAGTCGTTTTTTAACAATTTGTTGCATCTATAATATATATAAAATACAACGTCTCTCTGTCTGTCTGTCCGTTAGTGTGCTTATCACTGGAGAACCAATTATCCGATTTACGTACTTTTTTTTTAAACATACATATGTTCTCTGGCCAGGTTATAGACTATATTTTATTACGATAGGTAGCATAAGGACTGAGCAGTGACGATAATAGGGAATGAAGTCGGAAAAAAAAGTTTGCCGCTAGCGCGTTCCCTTGCGATATACAGCCTAAACCATTAAATATGGAACAATATTATGTAGCAGAGAATATCTATAATCTATAATATATATAAAATTCAATGTTTCTCTGTCTGTCTGTCCATTAGTGCGTTTATCACGCGAGAATCACTTATCCGATTTACGTGTATTTTTTTAAATTCATACATATATTCTTTGGCCAGGTTAAATAATATTAATAATAATCTATATCTATAATATATATAAAATGCAACGTCTCTCTGTCTGTCTGTCTGTCCGTTAGTGCGCTTATCCCTCGGCAACCACTTATCCGATTTACGTGATTTTTTAAATTCATACATATGTTCTCTGACCAGGTTATAGATATATATTTTATTATCTATAATATATATAAAATGCAACATCTCTCTGTCTGTCTGTCTGTCTGTTCGTCCGTTAGTGCGCTTATCACTGGAGAACCACTTATCCGATTTACGTGCTTTTTTTTTAAAACATACATATATTCTCTGGCCAGGTTATAGGCTATATTTTATTACGTTAGATAACATAAGGAATAAGCAGTGGCGATAATAGTGAATAAAGTCGGAAAAAAGTTTGCCGCTAGCGCGTTCTCTTGCAATACACTGCTTAAACCATTAAATATGGAACAATATCATGTAGCAAAGAATATATATAAAATGCAACGTCTTTCTGTCTGTCTGTCCGTTAGCGCGCTTATCTCTCGAGAACCACTTTACGTGATTTTTTTTTTTAAATTCATACATATGTTCTCTGGCCAGGTTATATAATAATAATAATAATCTATGTAATATATATAAAACGTAACGTCTCTCTGTCTGTCTGTCTATTAGTGCGCTTAGCACTCAAGAACCACTTATCCGATTTACGTGTTTTTTTTTTATAAAATACCAAGGGAATAAACAAAGACAAAATGCTAATATGTAGTAAAAAAGATGGAAGTTTAGCAGTAAGCTTGGCAGAAAGACTGAACAGATGGGCGGAATACTTTAAAGAAACATTAAATTGAGATGAAAATAAGAAGTTGAATGAGAAATAGGAAGTAAAATTAACTGAAGGGCAGGAGGGGACAAATAAACCCTGCAAAGAAGGAATAAGAGAAATACTTAGAACCCAAAAAAAATAAGGCCCCGGGTTTAAATTATATAACAGCAGAAATGATAAAAGCTGGAGGAGTAGATCTGGAAAATGAAATATGCCGGTTGGTGCAAGAAATATAGGAAACAGAAAAGATGCCAGTGAGCTGGAGAGAGTCGCTCATTTGTCCAATATACAAAAAAGGAGAAAAAACTATATGTGCTAATTATAGACCAATAACCTTACTGGATGTCGTGTAATAGTAGTGGTGACTATCAAAAACAGACAAGAAGAGAAAGCCGAATCTATTCTGGGAGAGTTCCAGTGTGGATTCAGGAAAAATAGATCGGTTACCGACCAGATATTTTCGATTAAGCAAATCCAAGATAGAACAAAATTTGGCACAACACTTGGTCTTTGTGGATTTCAGAGTAGTATATGACTCTGTAAATAGAGAAGGACTCTACAAGATAATGGAAGAACTAAGAATTCCAAGTCAATTGATTCGCATGGTGAGAATGACCCTGAATGACATAGAAAATAGAGTGTTGATTGAGGTAAAGTATCAGACAAGTTTAAGGTGAAGAGAGGATTAAGATAGGGGGATCCAGTGTCGACATGTCTATTTAATTTGGTACTCGAGAAGATAATCCAGGAGTCGGAAATAAAAACAAATGGAACGTTATACCAACAAACCTGCGAATGCTTGGCCTATGCGGATGATGTAGCAGTGATTACAAGAGCAAAAGAGAACCTCAAAAAAGTCATAAGTAGGATAGAAAAAAGGGGAAGGATGAGAGGACTAAAGATAAATGAGGAAAAAACAAAATACATGGAAATTACAAAGAAGAAGGATAATAAAAACAACAAAAGTTTAGATATAATAAACAACTTCGGGAAAAGATATATGTTTGAAAAAGTAGACAAAATTTAATTATCTGGGAGTTAATAATAACAGAGAGTGGACAAGAAAGGATGGAGATACATGAAAGAATAGCGAAAGGACAGAGATGTTTGGGAGCAATGAATCTAATATTGAAATTAAATAATGTATCAAAAAAGCCAGAGAAAGAATATATACGACAGTTGTCAGACCCACGGTGGCATATGGATGCGAAACGTGGAAACTGAATGCAAGAGAAAAGGAGACGTTGGAGGTGTGGAAAAGGAAAGCTTTGAGAAGAATCTACGGACGAAGGAAAGAAAAGGGACTGTGGAGAAAAGGAACAAACTACGAATTAAAATGCCTACATACGAAACCCCTTATAAGCCAGATCATAAGAAGCCAGCGATTAAGATGGTTCGGGTACGTAGCAAGGATGAAGGAAGAAAGACAGGCAAAGCAAGCCCTAATAAGAGGAGTGGTTGGAAGAAGAGGCAAGGGTAGACTTCGATCTACATGGATTCAGGCAGTAAAGCAAGATCCGGAGTTGATGAGAATCCCGCACTGGAAAAAACTAACAGAAGACAAAAAGGAGTGGAGACAAGCCTCTAAGGCCTCTCGAGCGACATAATAATATAAACATAACGAATAAGCAGTGATGATAAAGGTGAGTCAAGTCCACGCGAGCGGAGCCGCGGGCACGGCTAGTTAAATAATATACTAAGGCAAAGAAATTGACAACTGTTATGGTATTTTATACGACTTTATACCTAGCCAACTTAAATTAAACTACTAACGTATATATCTATCACATGCACATTTGTACAATGTCGAGAAAATTAACCTTGATTTTCGACCTGGGATTTAAAAAAATCTTAAAATTACCATAATTTTGGTTCCAGAGCACCAACAGACTATTATAAACAGTGGCAATAATATCACATAAATACCATATGATGTAAATATCTTTTAAATCAATTCAATGAGCATTATTAATGTAGAAAATTAAGTATATTTCGAAATTTTCCATTTTTAGTGTTCCGTACGGAACACTTATAAGATCACTTCGGTGTCTGTCTGTCTGTCTGTCTGTCTGTCTGTCTGTCTGTCTGTCTGTCTGTCTGTCTGTCTGTCTGTCTGTCTGTCTGTCTGTCTGTCTGTCTGTCTGTCTGTCACACCCGATTTTCTCGGAAACTATTTGACATAGAAAGGTGAAATTTGGTAATAATATAGGAATCGATGGCCTCATCAGAGCCATGTAGTTTTGAGAACTAAATTTTGACTTAAGGGGTTAGTTTTGGGGGGTGAAGTCGGAAGTGAAAAAAAAATTTTTTTACTAGGTCATCGAGTGTGGTGTCAAATGAAAGCTTGTGAAAACACGAGTAAAAAAATATATATATAATATTATACTTGCGCGCACTTTTCTTTGTATTATTTTTAAAAATTCGCGAAAAAATCGCTGTCCCGGGCCTTATCTCGAAAAGTACTTATCAAAAAATTTCGAAAAAATTCTGGAATATTCTCCACGGGGTGTAGATTGAATGAAAATTATCACGAGTGCATTACCTTTAATAATTTATATGGTATACAAAAAAAACAAAAATTTCAAGGTCATCAGATTTCAGTAAAGATTGGAAACAAACTTTGTTGAAAAACTCATTTGGGGTGTGTTTTATGAAGTCACTGATCATTTTATATCACCGTAACATAAATTTTGACTTAAGAGGTTCGTTTTGAGGGGTGAAATCGGAAGTGAAAAAAATTTTTTTTTACTAGGTCATCGAGTGTGGTGTCAAATGAAAGTGTGTGTGAAAACACGAGTAAATATATATATATATATATATATATATATATATATATATATATATATATATATATATATATATACATATAATATATATATATATAATGTAATACTTGTAATAATTTATTTGGTATATAAAAAAAAAAAAATTTTAAGGTCACCAGTTTTCAGTAAAGATTGGAAACAAACTTTGTTGAAAATTAATTTGGGGTGTGTTTTGTGAAGTCACTGATCATTTTATGCCACCCTAACAAAAATTTTTATTTTAAAAACAATCAACGTACGGAACACTAATTGTGCAAGTTCAACTTGCACTTGACCGGTTTTTTTAATTTTTAAATACACTTTTTTTCAAAATGGCTTAGCGAAAATTTTAAAATTGTTCACAGGTGCTCTTTATTACTACGCTAGTCGATTACCGTCGGAAAATTTGGAGTGGTCGCCGAAGTCATTAAAACATATTTCAGACACGCCGTGGGTAATGCGTGCAATGATATTACATGGAAGTAAAACATCCAATAGTACTGCGCACCTCCGAAATGATTTATTTTCAGCCTTGGGCATAACTTCTGCGGTGTGCTTTAAATCTTCGGGTTGAAAGTATACGCGTACTCTTACGGTCCATTCCTAATAAGATTTGTGCATTGTTTCAATTGCGAAATTAAATTACAGGGTAAGTATGTAAATTAAATATTATTAAATAGTTATAAATTCACCAAAATATTTAATGCATTGGCACACATTAATATATAGAATAATTGAACCTACTTTTAATCATACAAGATGTTTTAAAAGGAAATACGAGAAATAATAAATATTAAAGTGAATATGAGTACAAAAACATTTTAAGATATCTTCGGTTGTTCATCCCACTCAAGTTGTTTGGAAAAAAAAGTATTTAAGTGTGTGATGATTACAAGCCATATTTGAATTTAATCATATATTTCTGATATTTTATTTCTTGAAATTGAATAAAAAAAATTATCTTTCTAAATTAAACGTTTCAGAAATTAAAATCAAGTTGCCTAGTCATAAAATTAAATTGCAAAATTTTTTAGATAACATTTTTTAGGTTAGCATCTCAATTTAATATACCCATCACAATGTTGTGCAATATTGTCCGGTTTTTATTGATTATGTAATTTATTGATAATAGCACAGTCGTGAGAGGCAAATTTTGACGAAAAGCTCTCATTAAATGTTAACAGGCTGCATTTTGGCATACCGGTAGTTTTTTGGACGTAGAATACGATAAAAAAGTTTACTGCTCTAAAGTGTACGCCAAGTCTACGAAATTGAAAATAAAAGGAAAAATTAAGTTTCTCGCAAATACCTCGAAAAATAAAAAATATGTCGAAAAATTAATAGCACTACGTAAAAGAACGGGAAATTTTATAAAAGAAAGCAAAAAAAAATTTTTTTTTTAAATAAAATGGCTGATTTAACCTCTTCAGCTGTAGTTGGAATCATGCTTCCAACCTCATTTATGATTAAATTAACGTTTCTGTATACCGTTAAATATTTTAAAATCGGCTCATAAGGGGTTTCTCGGGGTGCTGATTAAGAATCCGAAGACAAATTTGAAAACTTCAAAATGGCGGTTCTAATATGGCGGCCAGAGAGTACGTAGTTCATTTAATTTTCTAACCAACACCTTATTTATAGTCTTACTTACTTTATCCTTGGCCATGATACCTCTCGGTGTAGGCTGGTGTGAGTGGGTTGGGTTAGGTTGGAGTCTTCCATATTTCTCTCCATATTTCTCTATTTCGGGCTAGCCTTGTTGCCTCCTCCCCTCTCGCTCCCCTCTTCTCCATTGCTCCCCTTACTTTCTCCCTCCATGTTCTTCGTGGTCTTCCTCGACTTCGTTTTCTATTCTCTCTTGCTTCATACACTCTTCTTACCAGTCTTTCCTGTCCCATTCTTTGTATATGTCCAAACCACCTCAACTGACTTTCTTCTATTTTCTCCTGTATCGGCTTCATTTCCAGTGTGTCTCGTATATCAACGTTTCCTATCCTATTCAGTCTTGTCCTTCCTTCAATTTTTCTGAGGAATCTCATTTCGATACTTTGTATCTTACTTCTGTGACTTTGTGTTGTTGTCCACACTTCAGATCCGTACGTAATTATTGGTGTCGCCACCCTTTTGAAGATTTGTAGTTTTGTTTATTTATACAGAAAACAGATCGGAATGGTGGCTACGTGGGCGTTCATTCTTCGATCGCCATTAACAAAATTTCTTCGAGTAATTTGGAATTGTTTGAATGTTTTCAGTAACTGTTTTTTTTTATACCTGAATGTTTAAATGAAATATAAATACTTTATACTTAAAGCTTAGACTTTTAGCTTCCATTTTCCACTTTTAAATATATTTTTTATTTTAGGTTTAACTTGTATGAGTAATAATAAGGAAAAAATACGTTTATCACTTTACTACGAGCAAAATTACAAAAAAGGGATAACTTTTTAAGATTTTCAGCTTTTCTTATATCAAGTATACTTTTAACTGTAACTAAAAAAAATTGTCCGACTTTTTTGGATCATTTCGTACCGTCTGGAACGTAAAATTTTCATATTTTAAAACTAAATTTTTCTTTTATTAAAATTTAAGTTATAATAATGATATATGTACAAGAATATAATACTTGTAATTTACTCTAGGCCCGTTAAAATCATGCAAACAAAAATTTCGTTTTAAGTTTTACATATCTATCAAAGCAGCTGAAAGTCTCCTCTTTCAAATTAACCTGTTTGGCGCGGTACACTTTTTGGATCACCTATCTGAATTTTTAATAAATTCTCACGCTAATAGAAAAAATCTGGAAAAAAATCTATATACTACTTGAAACACCGCGTAAAAAGTGAAATTTCCCACTTTTTACGCGGTGCTATTAGTTTTTGGATATCTTTTTAGTGTTCCGCCCGGAACACTTATAAGATAACTTCGGTGTCTGTCTGTCTGTCTGTCACACCCAATCTTCTCCGAAACTATTTGTCATAGAAAGTTAAAATTTGGTAATAATATAGGAATTGATGGCCTCATCAGAACCATGTAGTTTTGAAAGTTAAATTTTGACTTAAGGGGTTAGTTTTGGTGGGCGAAATCGGAAGTGAAAAAAAAATTTTTTATTAGGTAATCGAGTGTGGTGTCAAATGAAAGCTTCTGAAAACACGAGTAATATATATATATATATATATATATATATATATATATATATATATATATATATATATATACAGACATATATAATGTATTACTTGCGCGTACTTTTCTTTGTATTATTTTTAAAAAATCGTGAAAAATCGCTGTCCCCCAGGCCTTATCTCGAAAAGTACTTATCAAAAAATTTTGAAAAAATTCCGGAATATTCTCCACGGGGTGCAGATTGAACGAAAATTATCACGAGTACATTACCTTTAATAATTTATCTGGTATATAACAAAAATTTCAAGGTCATCAATTTTCAGTACAGATTGGAAACAAACTTTGTTGAAACTCATTTGAGGTGTGGTTTGTGAAGTCACTGATCATTTTATACTTTCGTTACAACATTTTTTATATTAAAAGCAATCAACGTACGGAACAATAATTGCGCAAGTTCATCTTGCACTTGACCGGTTATTTATTTTTCGAGATTTTACCGAAAAACCGAATTTTTATTTTATTTTGGATTTTGTGGGCTTAGCACTCATCAAACTTTAGCAAACTTTTTTTTATCATATTCTACGTCCAATAAACTACCCATGTGCCAAAATGCAGCCTGTTAACATTTAATGAGAGCCCAAAACCCCTGGCGATTGGGTTAACAAAAACTCTATTTGAAAAATATTTACAATCAGTAGAATAATTTACTGGCATTTTTGTGGCCTTTGATTCAGCTCTCCGGAAAAAACATATATTTTCATTTTCTTCGATTTTTTATATCAGTTTAAAGATCCTTAACATTTTCAAGATATTTTCGGATAAACTCCTTCCCAGAGGAAAGTATTGTATTCGTGAAAAAATCACAGTCCCAGATTATTGTTTTTTTTTTACCTTTTAGGTTTCACGAAAAACATAGTCTATCTATTCCATGAGTCTATCTGTCGGTTTATTGGTCTTTCGATCCATTGCCACGATAACTCTTAAATGAAATGACTCCCAATAAAGGGATAAAGCCTAGAGTTTTTGAATTTATTCGTGCAGAAATTATACCCTCTCAGATTTTTCGTCTCTTCAAGCAAAAAACAAGTCTTTTTAACTTCTAACTTTCCAGTAAATAATATTAAATAAGATAAAAAATAATAATATACACTTTAAGCATATCTGACAATCTTTTTATCTATATCAGGGCTGTCTAGACCGGAAACGTTTACGGGCCAATACAAATTACGACGTGGACTGGTGGGTTATACAAAAGTAAATATTATCAGTCTTCAGTTAAAGGCAAATAAAAAAAATACAGGGGATATTATTCATACAATTTTGTATGGTTTTTTTCATTAATTTCTTTTTTACAATTCTGTCATTATCAACTTCAATATCATTCGTTGCCAAACGCAAGGGTGAACAAGTAACTTGTCCGCTAGTGACGACCTGTATTTAGATTTTATAAAATTCATTGTGGAGTAAGGACTTTCTCATAGGTAAGCAATGCCCATCACGAGCCCATTTTTAAGCTAAGATTGGTAAATTAGGGAAAACGATAACCGAGAATTAAAAAAAAATTACATAGCTCTAATTGATAGTCGGTCTTTACGCTTTCAGTAACAATCATTAATGGATTAGTGAAAAGTGACAAATCGTTTTCTAAAATCCACAAATCGCTGCTTAAACTTAAAAATTACCACGTTAATGTACCTAATGTGGTTGGAAAAGTTGTATCCTTCGAAATTTCCCATCTCAATGTAATGTTCTTTACAACTTGGATCAAAAAGAAAAATCTTTCTTTTCTAGTGACATTTTGAACAATTTCAGTTTACTTCCCAATCATATTTCGGAGTGTAAAAGCAAATCTCCATACACTGCGCCTCTAATTAGATTTATTATTTTAACAAGCACCTTCATCGCATACATGTGGCGCAAGGATGTTCCGCATAACGCTACTTGGTGTATGATGGTGCATTAATGGGCAATCGATATCATTTTGTTCCTGTTACTGCCGCCGTCATAGCTTTAGCTCCATCAGTCTCAATGCAGAAATATTTGTGAAACCCTCCGTAATCCATAAGAGTTTTATTAACAGCTTCAAAGTTTATCATTACCTTTGGTTGATCCATGTAATAGCTCTAAATTTAATATTTACTCCCGAATAGTAAAATCTTCTAAAATACAGCGAATAAAAATTAATAGTTCACTAACATCTGTCTGGTCGCTACTTTCATCCAAACATATGGAATATTATTCATTCTACACATGGCATCACACATTTTCAATGTTCCGCACGGAACACTTATGAGATCACTTCGGTGTCCGTCTGTCTGTCTGTCACACCTGATTTTCTTCGAAACTATTTGAGAGAGAAAGTTGAAATTTGGAACTAATAATGTCTGTTACTAAGTTCCTGATCTACGAGGTCCAGGATTTTCATTTGATGTCTACTTTGCTAGATAAGTTGCTTTTACCACAACTGTAGAGTCTTATACACCTTCGTTGGTTAGCTGCACACTCTAAACATGTGGATAGTTAGGATTAAGATTAGAGGGGGCTAAATAGGAGGCGAATAGAGCAAAGTTTCAGGATTTGATTTGTCCATAAACGAGAGATGAAAGAAAAGCAACTAACTAGCTTAGGACAAGTTTACTAAGCTTTGTGGTACTCTGCCTTTTATCAGGACTGTAGAAGAGTTTTTATAAGAGAACATTAAATATAATCTGACTTCGCTTTTTCGCGTTTCTATGCAAATGTCAGTTATGAAAGTGTATATTTAAAAGAACAGTCATTGTGAAAATAAATTAAATAATTTTCCAAAAAGTTTATTATTACCGTCATGCATGTCAATGTTGGGCTTATGTACTACTTTCAATCATTCTTCGAGTAGTCTTATTATCTTGAAGTAATGAAAGATTTTAATGATTTTTAAAATTATAAAGTACTATAAATTCAAATAATCTTCAAAGTAAATATGAAAGCACAATTAGATAATTAAATGATAACATCTATGGTCGCCAAAAACAGAACACTTCAGAAATTTAAGGTCATTATTACTTCTATAGTGTAATAACACCTGAACTATAGATAAGTCTTTCATCATTTATTAAAATATATTTAGTATCATTTAAAATCAAAGAATAACTCCTTCTCAATAAAATACAAGAACTTGAACATTTCGCTACCGTGAGCTTAAAATTAAAACACATTTGTCCTCTACATTGGACTGTTTAAGCCACAGACCGGCAGAGGAATTCTTGATAAAAATTGAGTTTGAGTTTGCCAAAAATCATCTCCAGGCAACGCAATCACTAAGAACCGGTCAATTGATATTAAAAAATCACTATCCACTATGAAAATTAAGCAACATAGATATGAAAACAGTAATTAGCTAGGAAATTATGAACTTTGTTTAAATTTGGTACCTGCTACGAGACGATTTTTAAAAAAGAGTGACTCTATTCTTGTCAAGAATTTCTTTGCTGCTTTATGGCTAAAACCATAATTATTTTTTTTATTTTCTTTAATTCTACTCTACTCAGTATATAGAAATTATCATTAACTTACTTCGAAGCTCCATAACTACCTCGCGACGAGTGCTAATTGGAAGAATTCAGCGAAGCCAAATAAAAAACTTACATACAGGGATTCGAGGCCCAGCTGATAAAAATATCTAACGTGCACCCTGCAAGCTGGTGAGCATCGAGTACCTGTACGGAAGTAAAGTAAACATCTTAAAAATAGACCACAAAGCAAAAAGAGTAGCAATTGGTTGAACATTAGGTCAATATAAATTGACTATTATGTAAATAATGTAATCTTGTAAAAGTCTAAAAAGTTAATTATCAGTTTTAACCAAAGTGCAATACTACAGTGAATAATGCTAAATAAAAGTCATAAACGGGAAAAAAGTATATATAAATTAGTTTAAGATCTATAAATATGTAATGTAATTAGTATAAATAATGTAAAAGAGAGTGAAAGGAACATACAGGTATGAGAAAAGCATGAAAGAGTGAGATATGAAAGAAAGAAAAGAGAGTGAGATTGGAATAGAAATGAGTAATATAAATTATGAACTATATGTACCTGACTATATCGAAATGGATTTTTAACAAATTAATTTTCCTAACAGACAATAACTAAATCCCCACATAAATAAACAAATCATAACTAAAAATATCTCACAAAACAAGTCTAAAAAATAAACTACCATATAAGGATCTACCTGAAATGGCACTATTATATAATCACGTACATAGGGTTCCAATACCAAGGCAGAACATCAGCCACTTCTCTGTGGACGAAAATGCTATAAAGTATTCTGTAATCACAGACTTTGAATATATATGTAAAACCTGTAATTTTTTATTATTAATAATTAATTCGAAAAAAGATACAGAAATATAAAATATGCAAATCTGAAAGAAAAATGGAGCATCTCCAAGAATATAATCCTAGACGGGGCTACCAAAGTATCCGGAGTGTGCAACGCAAACAACAGTAAAAGACAGCTTGGTGGAATAGTAATATCCAAGAAGAAATTATTGCGAGGAAGAAAGAACGGAAAAAATATCTCAAAACATAAACACCAGAACAATATAAACTATATAAAGGAAAAAGGAAAAGAGTTTAAGAGTTGGTAAGAGAGGCAAAAGAGCAGTCATGGAAAGAATTCGGAGATAAAATGGAAGAAAATAGTAAAGAAAACTAAATGTTATTCTACAGAGTTCTTAAATAATTCAGGAAGGACCTATAACCGAATTATATGTGAAAAACAAAAACCAAGAAATCCTAACAGCAGAGAAAGCAATAATGGAAAGATGGAAAGAATAATTTGAAGAACTATTGGAAAGTGATGAAAAAAAAGAGAATACAGATTCTCAAGAATTGGAGCAACAAAATATGGAAGAAACAGAAAATAGGGAACAAGTAGAATGAAAAGAGTTGGAGGAAGCTATAAGAAAATTGAAAAATGGGAAAGTCTCAGGCAGCGATAAGATAACGTATGGAATGATTAAATACATGGGGAAGAAAGGAAAAACAATATTGCTAGAAATAATTAATAATGCACGGGAAGAAGAAAAATTTCCGACCAAATGGGAATATCGGTTATTACACCAATCTATAAAAAGGGAGATCACAAGGATTGCAATAATTACAAAGGAATTACTTTCTGAGCACAATTGTCAAAATTTATGAGAGCATCATTAATAATAGGATAAAGAAA
>CM032446.1:217049462-217124462 GCA_019049505.1 Pachyrhynchus sulphureomaculatus
ACGGTTAAAATGCCTCCATAAAAAAATTTTTGTGGCTTCGGAAAGCTGGCGTCAAGACTTAAATTTTGAATAAAAAAGATCTATTTTGGACCAAATGGCATAAAATGGCTTGCAATTCAAATTTTAAATAATTGGTTTCAATATTTTTAACCAAAATTTCAGTGTATTTTTGCTATAACTAAAGGCTTATTTTCTGAGAATTTCAAGACGATCGGTTCACTTAGTGGGCCTGTAAAAGAAAATGGAAAAAATAAACAGTTTTTTGTCGTTTTTTTTTGTAGGTTATGTACACATTTGAATGACTTAAAACTAACGCGCTTTTTGAAAATTTCAGTTGTTTATAAACAAAAGAGCACAAGTTTTTCGAGGTTCAAAACTCAGAACAATACTCCTGGTGATCTCAGAGAGAATAAAATTATAATATTGCTGAATGTAAACTATGCTATTTCAAATGCTTTTTTACTGCACTATTAGTGTATAACAAAAACCAAACCAAAATAGTTATCGGAAAGTTATTCCATAATTTATTCATTAGTATTATTGTATAATAAAGTAAACAAAATATAAGAAGAAATAAAACTAACAGTTAATTTATTATGAAATTGTAATTTCGCTTGCAATACAAAACTAAATTTAAAGCCGCAGATATTCGAGGTTAATTTAAAGGTAAGTACAGTTTTCAGACATATTAGAGGTTTACTACAGGCTACCAGGTGTACAAGTATGAAATGCGGATTACAGACAACAGATGGTGCACGAATGCAGTTTGTGCTATAAAGATTTGACACTACGCCATTTTGTTGTGTCATCAACAAGTGTCAAACGCGCACAGTGATAAATTGGAACGATGTATGCATAGTGTTGTGTTGTTGTTTTCAATATCTCGAAATTTATACCAAACAAAGAGCATTCGGGGACAGCATTAATTTTTTGTTTTCATTTGAAGAAAACTGCTGTTGAATCATACCGATTACTTCGAGAAGCTTATGGTGAACATGCTCCATCGCAAGATACGTGTAAAGGATGGTTTTGGCGTTTCAAAAGTGGTGACTTTGATGTTGCGGACAAGGAACGTGGAAAACCGCCAAAAAAATACGAAGATGTGGAATTGCAACCATTGTTGGACGAAGATGATTTGCAAACACAAAAACAACTCGCCGAGCAATTGGGCGTTAGTCAACAAGCTGTTTCCAATCGGCTACGAGAGATGGGAAAGATTCAGCAGACCGGTAGATGGGTACCACATGAGTTGAACGACAGGCAACTGGAAAAGCGCAAAAACACTTGTGACATTTTGCTCGCTCGGTACAAAAGGAAGTAGTTTTTGCATCGTCTAGTTACAGTGGATAAAAAGTGGATTTATTTTGAGAATCCCAAGCGCAAAAAATCATGGGTAGACCCAGGCGCACCATCCACATCGACCGCAAGACCGAATCGCTTTAGCAGAAAGACGATGCTCTGTGTTTGGTGGGACCAGAGGGGCGTGGTCTATTATGAGCTGTTAAAACCTGGGGAAACGGTTAACACTAAACGTTACCAACAACGATTGACCGATTTGAACCGTTCGCTGCTTGAAAAAAGGCCAGAATACCGAAAGAGGCAACACAAAGTCATTTTTCTTCATGACAAGGCTCCATCACATACGGAAAAACCAGTTGGCGACATTTTGGAATTACTCAGCTGGGAAGTTCTATCTCATGCGGCTTACGCACCAGACTTGGCTCCTTCCGATTACCACTTGTTGGCATCGATAAGTCACGCACTTGCTGCACTGCACTGCGTTTTGGTTCGTACGAAGATGTGAAAAAATGGATCCGCATTTCATACTTGTATATCTGGTATATTTTATTTTATACTATATCATTACCATTACTCTGTCTTTACGCACCCGTAGAAAAGTAAAGTGATTTCTTCGATAATATGCATTTCTAAAATAAATACTAAATTTAAAAATATTAAATAACAAATGTTTTATAGTAAAATAATACAATCATATTAATTATAAAATATTGGAAAATATCCCATTGCCTTAAACCAGTTCTCCAGACAATAAAAAGTAATAAGTCGAATAATGCTATTTATTCTTTTAGATCATTCATAAGATTATCCTAATCTCCTACTCTTCTTTAGTTACTACTATGTTAAAATTGAAAATAACAACAAATTATATGGTTTTTAGATTCCTACATTTCGAAAACAAGGACAAGAGATTTGACATGATACCTATAGAAGTCCCACAATGATCAAATTTGAAGACCCTATTATTTTCACTTTTTATCAAATACGTCATATTATAAGATACGGTAATAATTGTGTGATGCTTTAACAGCAGCTAAAGCGATATTATTCAAAATTTTAGGTTTTTTCCCAAGTACTGTAACTGTACCTTGTTATACAAACTCATTCAAACGGGGTAAATTTTTAATAAATATAATACTTCCCTTGGCAGGAGAAGCAAAAAAAGTTAAAACTACACATACTTGTTGTTTGTATTGAAATAATAAATAAATACTGGATTTGACAAAATAAAGAATAACTTAGCTCAAGTATTGCAAGTCGATATTTTCAATAATAGGTACATTATGGTAAGATATTACTCACAAAAAAAATATGACAAAACAGAAATATTCAGATTTCATAATTTCAAGAATCCTAAAAATGATATACTTTATAGCATAGTAGATATGATGCAATATTTCTAATCTCTCTCCCCACTCCTTCAACCTTTTATATAGGTAATTGCAAATAGTGCAAAAATAACACAATTTTCTAATTCGAAAAAATAATATAGTTTCCAATTTTCTATTCTCCAAGAACTGATAAAATGACTTAGCATATTTAAGCTGAATAGCAACCCTAACGTAGATACAGTTGGTTAAGTGTACTAGGAATGAGTAACAGCAAAATATGCTTTGTTGGTTTCGCAACGTTTCGAGTCTTTATTTAAATATTTATCAAGCTAAAATATAGAGTTATATGTCGATTCATACACTACGAAAATAATGTTAAGAAAAAAGCTAGAAAACATAAACATTGGAGCAATGTGTTATAGAATACTGTCATTCGTGAAGGTCACTTAGTTAGCAATCGCTGACAGAAAAGGATCAGACGACATATTCAAAGTATCCCATCTAATAACCGTGTTCCTCACTATTTAAATTCGTTACTCGTATATCTAAGACAGTAAGTGTGAGTTAATAAATAATTATGCTTATAATTTGTTTATTATCTCAATCAAGAAAAAAAGGACTACTCATGGAATTCAAATTGCTTCGAAAATTGGACACATTTTCGTAATTTAAGGACCCTTAAATGTGAACGAGTGTCTAAATCTCGTAGAGTGATTTTTTTACGAATATAATAGTTCCTTAGGAAGAAAAGCAAAAATTGTCAAAAACAGGGAAATTTTAGGATAAGACTAACAGAATTTTTCTCTTACAGAACCCTAATTTCCGTTTTACTTCTCTATTTTATGTTTATTTTGTTTATACATAAACCGTTTATTATTTTTGTTCGTCTGAGATAAAACTTATCGCTAAACTTATCTTGATTAAAGATTTAAAAAAAAAGCAAATAAATGATTTTACATTTTTCTTAAATAACTATATAAAAGCAGAACGTAATTTGAATTGTTACAGTTTAAATTTTTACTGGGTTTTGGGAACACTTGTATTTCTCTTTTAGGGTAGTGATCAAATATTCTTAAGTTATATAAAACAAATATATTTATATAAAACGTTAGAGTAAATTGAAGAAAATGGTACTTAGCATGGATAGATTTGTTGGAAAGGTTGCAGTGGTAACAGGAGCTTCGGCTGGAATTGGGGCTGCTACTGTAGAAGAATTGGTGAAAAGTGGTGTTATTGTAAGTAATATGTATATATATATATATATATATATATATATATATATATATATATATATATATATATATATATATATATATATATATATATATATATATATATATATATATATATATATATATATATATATATATATATATATATATATATTATATATATATATATATATATATATATATATATATATATATATATATATATATTTATATATATATAGTGAAATTTAACGGATATAATCAATATATTATTTTTACTCAAAAGATGATCTCCAATTATTTCTCAGGTCCGACATTTTAATTGCGATAATTTTCCCTGATTATTGTTTATTATTCTCTGGAGATTAATTTATTATTAACCATTAAATTATGAATACATAAGCCAAAATGTAGCTTTTCTCATAATCTAATTGTTTATAATATTTTAAAAGTTATTTATGGCATTATTTAATACTTTTATTTACATTTTCATTATTTTTAATTATGCCATATGAAATGGAAAGATATTGGATATTTTCCTTTGAGAGTGAGGTTAGGTCAGATTCAGTGTTTAAAATTGATCAGCGACGAAGACTTAAAATACACACGTGATGTCATATTTTGTCTGTTTCGGTAGATAGGTAATTTGTATTTTTTCTGACCGTAATTTAAAATTACAGTTTTACTGCCACAGCTTTACAATATATATATAGCACAAAATTAATTTTTTGCTAGTAATTATTTTCACCTGAAATTTATATTATTAACATCTAGTTGTATGTACTTCTGTATGTGCCTTAATGATATAGAATTTTCAATTGCTAATAAAAACGCCTGAGCCACTATTTTTGCTGCTATGTACTTAATAAATCTAATAAAAATTAGAATAAATAACTATTTTTTTTTTATTCTTACAAGATTAATTGATCTGTGTCATCAAAAATTAAAGAGTAAACTTTCAAATGTTGATTTTTCCACAATTGCTTGATAAACAATATTCTATGTTAATAATTTAAGAAAGGAGAAATTCGTTACTGTATATCTTGAACTGTTCAAGATGCAGAACCTTAGCAGTCTCAAACCAATCTCTACGTCAGTGTTAAAACTGCATTATAGCGTTAACAATAAGTTTTATATATAAAATAAAAAAATTAAATGGTCAAAGTTTATCTTCGGGTTTTAATTCTTTAATTTGTGCCCTTTTTATTTTATTTTATTATTTTTTTTTTATGGGTCTGCCGCCTGAGTTTTTGTTGCGTTAAATTCCACTTGGTTACTGTCACCCCAAGATACAATTTATTCCAGGTCTTTGTTAAGTTGAACGACCTCCTGCTGTCTGCGGATATTCGTGTGAGTAGCCGATGTCCAAGCGTTCAAAAGGAATGAAGAGATAAGCGTACTGTCATCTGCAAAGCTGTAGATTGGACTCCCGATCTTTTCCAGCAGATCGTTAATGTAAATGGGAAAGAGAGTGGGAGACAGTATGGAGCCTTGGGGCACACCGGCGTTGTTAGTGAAGGTGTTAGAAAAAAATCGATCGCCACTCGTAAAGAACGTTCTCTGAGGAAAAATGAGAGCCTTAAACAGAATTTTTCAGACATACCACAAGAGCGTAGCTTAGCCAATAGTCCATCGTGACAAACACGGTTGAATGCCTTGGATATGTCAAGAGCAACCACTCGAGATTCTCCGAAGAGTTCAATTGCGTTGTTCCAAACATGTTGCATAACTCAGAAGATCTCCTGTTGATCCATGTTTACGAAAGCCATATTGGTGATCGCTAATATTGTTGAATCGTTCAAGATATTTTAGAAGATACTGATTGATAACCTTTTCCATGACTTTCGATATTATTGAAAGCAGGTCGGTAGTTATTTGGCAAGGGCTTTTTGCCTTTTTTAGGTATCGGCTGAACTGTGGCACATTTCCAGCAGGAAGAAAATATTTCCTTTCTGTAGGATAGGTTGAAAAGTCTACAGAAAGTTGGTGTTAGTTCCCTTGCACAGTTTTTGAGAACTGTGGCAGGTATTCCGTCAGCGCCAGAAGCCTTTTTGGTGGCTAGCTTCATTAAAATGCGTTTTATGATACGCTGTCTGAAGACAACATTGGGAATCCTTGACGGCAATATGAGAATAGTAGGTGGTGTTTTTCCTTGGAAATCGACAGTAGAATGTGAAGCAAAGAGTTGAGCCAACCAGTTCGTTTTCTCAACAGGTGTCGTTGCAATGGAATTATCTGGCCGTGTGAGTGGTGGTATGGAGGATTTGGTGAAATTTTGACTAACTGCCTTAGCGACTGCCCAAAAGGATTTGGATTTGATGGGATAAGCGAGAAAAATTTAGCAAAACTATTATAATTCGAGATCTAGTGTAAGACCTTCCCTATTATTATTATTTTTTACTTAAAAATAGTTTAAATCAAGGTCATACTTGCAGCATGACATTAGCATTATATTGGATATATAATTGTATACATGACAAATAATGACTACTCATTTATGGCAAAAAAAAAACGAAAACCACTCCAGGCTTCATTCCAAATTTTTTAGATGACAATTTTTATCTATTAAATTTTCTGTAATGCCCATTTAATATAAATAATGACAGTTAAACTCTACCGATTTATTAAATGCCTATTGTAATGTAATGTTTTATTCGATTTTTTGGCCATTTATAATAAGTCCGACAACGTTGCTGGACACGCATCCGTTATTTAATGAAATATTATTATAAACAAAGCTAATCTCGATGTAATGAGAACCAAAACTATATTAAATGAAAAATAATTTTATTATAAACAAAACAAACTAATTACAACGGGCCCGATATTAAATGAGGAATTACTTTATTATTAACCATACCCATGATGAACGAACAACGGATGCGATATAAAATGAAAAATTATTTTATTACAAATAAAGCAACACACGAACTAATCTAACCAAAATTTTGTAACTCCAAATTCCAATTATTTCAATAAATAGATTAGGTACTTATTTATCTAATTATTAATTCTAATTAAAAGTGCTCTATATTGTAATATAATGATTCTATAACGCAAAAAATAATTATATTTGTGTACTTATTTTAAGTTATCTATTTTGTTGATTTAGTAAATCTATGTTTATTATCTTAGCTAAGTACCTGCATATATCTTTATGATAATAAATCAAAATACACTTCTCTTTGATTTCACAATTGTAATAAGAAAATAATTTCTATAACAAGAAAATTGTTTTAATTACTCTGCCCAAAAAATATACCGCATTTTGTGTAACGCCCGGTCAATGTAATAATTGCAGTGATAATTATATAGGTATATTTTATATTATCTGGGTAATATGAACAAAGCCTACATGTACACCTGTATGAATGAATATATTTAAGTCAGTTTGAAACTATAAAAAAACTGGCCAAGTGCAAGGCGGATGATGATGATCAACAACTTCACAAAATACATCACAAATGAGTTTTCAACAAGGTTTTTTTCCGATCTTCACTGAAAACCTTGAAATTTTTGTATTTTTTTTAAGTACCAGATAAATTATTAAAGGTAATGCAGTCGTGATAATTTTCGTTCAATCTTCACTCTGTGGAGAATATTCCAAAATTTTTTTAAAATTTTTTTTGTCAGTACTTTTCGAGATAAAGCCTTCTCTTATCTCGACAGCGATTTTTCGCAATTTCTTGAAAATAATACTAACAAAAGTATGCGCAAGTACTACATTAAATACATTTCTGAACTCGTATTTTTAAGAAGCTTTCATTTGACATCCCACTCGATGACCTGGTAATTTTTCTTTTTTTTTCACTTCCGATTTCATCCCCCAAAACTAACACCTTATGTCAAAATTTAACTTTCAAAATTACACTGCTCTGATGAGGCCATCCGTTCCTATAATTCAAATAATCGTTCAAATAATTTCGTAGAAAATCGGGTGTGACAGATGGACAGGCATACACCGAAGTGATCTTACAAGTGGTCCATACGGAACACTAAAAAATCGGTCAAGTGCAAGTTGGACTTGCGCAATTAGTGTCCCGTACTGTGATATCATTTAAAATACAAACTTTTTTATGGAAGTGTAAAATGATCAGTGGCTTCATAAAACATACCCCAAATGATTTTTCAATAGAAGAATTAAGAGCCCAAATTACAAACATGTCTAGTCAGACACTGACTCAGCAGGCTAATCAGACCAACCGGAATAAGACACAAAGTTCCATGGGACATGTATATACCTTGAGATCTAATATGTTTTCACGTTTTTTCTTAGTCTATAATGTATAATAGCTATAGCATCTTACCTACCTAATAGCCAATAAATCAATCTAACTCAATCTAGAGTCTAGTGGCAAAAGTTGAAAACAAATATTTACTTTCTAAATATTTGTTTAAGTATAAACAAATAAAATAAAATTATTTTTTCTCGGTATATAATGCTTAAAGCAGTAGCTGTCAGTCCCGGTTCAATTCAGAAGTTTCGATGAAATATACCTTCACCATTTTGGCGAGCAAAAAGTTTTTTTATAACAGATAAATTATCAAACGTAATACACCCGTAATAATTTTCGCTCAACCTACACTTCATAGAGACTATTCTTCTATCCTTTCAAACATTTTTGATCAATACTTTTCAAGTTAAGGTGGGTGAACAGGGGGTTTTTGGCCATTTTTTAAAAATAATATACAAGGATAAGTGTGCGCAGGTATTACATCGTATATATTTTTGAACTCGTGTTTTTATAAGCTTACTCGATATCCTACTCTAACTGCTTAATTTAAAATTTAACTTTCAAAGCTACACGGTCCTGATTATGCCATCAATTCCTATATTTGTGCCAAATTTCAACTTTCTATGTAGAACAGTTTCAGAGAAAATCGGGTGTGACAAACAGACAGACGGACACCGAAGTGATCCCATAAGTGTTCCGTAGGGAACACTAAAAAGGCTGACTCAGTTTCCATACAATCACAAATAAGTAAGTTATCACACAAGCACTGTTCAAGTAGTTTTGGGCCTACAACAATTCTCATCAACGCTTGTGACAGTGAAGTAAGAAAATTTTGGAAATTTTTCCGTGGTTTTAATCACTTAAGCATGCAACTCGATTAGTCTCGATAACCCACCGGCACAAGCTATTTTGAAACCGATAAAATACATAATTGAGGTCTGTTTTTGCAATTAGTTTAAAATAATTTGAAACTATTTGCGTTAAAGGTAGCATAGTTTGTTTACCGAATTTTACCACTTTCACAGGAGTTGACTGTCGCCAATTAAGTTAAGCTGAAACCTAAACAACTCCTTTAAAATGGGTATGTTTTTATAGGTTGCTGGTTTAGCACGAAGAGTTGACAAGCTTGAGGAATTAGCGACGAAACTGAGTAAAGAAAAAGGGGAGCTTCATCCTTTTAAGTGCGATTTGACTAAGGAGGAAGAAATTATATCAACAATACACAATGTTATTGAGCAATTAGGAGATATCCATGTTTTAATTAATAACGCTGGACTTAAGCAACCCACGGATCTGATAAATGGAAATACAGAAATGTGGAAAGTGACATTAGGTAACAATTTTTGAAATTTGTAAATTCAAAAAAAGAGTCTTTTACCCAATACATTAGAAAATAGAATCTCGAGAGATCAATTTTTGCTTCTTGTTACCTAGCAACAATTTTTTTTAATTACATATCTGCCAAAGAGTTACAGTAAGATTATAACTACAATTTAAGTGTGATACCCTCAAATCACATCTTTTTTGATAAAAATCTTGACCTCTACACCTAAATCATTGAATGATATACTAGGTGCTTAACTACATAGTGTACAGAGTGAGTCAACGATAGAGTAAAGTTCAATATCTCATTTGTTTCGGGAACGACGAAAAAATATTAAATACAATAGTTTTAGGAAATTTTAAGGTGAACAGTTTAAAATTATTTTTGAGTATATAGGGTACCTCAAAAAAGTGTGGCCGATATAATGTGTTTTTTAAATGGAACATCCTATTTTCTAATTTATTTTTAAATTCTGCGTAAAATTATATAACTTTTTTATTAATAATGTTATATACCTAAACCTAGGAGTTTTTCTAATATTTCATTTTTTTTTAAAAAAAAAAATACTAGTTTTAAGTTTTGTAGAAAATTGCCAGTAACGCCATTGTTTCTGAAAGTGGAATACTCCTAATTGGTACAAGCGTTTTATAGAGATGAAAAAAAGATATATGTAAAGAAATTTGAGTTAGATGCTACAGGGTGTTCAAAATAAATTTATGCATTTCGACTATTTTAAATTGAAAAATCTCAAATTTTTTAACTGGCACACACACACATATTATTATTTTTTCTGATAGCTTTTACAAAGCCCTCAATTTTTTTAAGTATATCGTATACCTATTTCTAATAGTTTTCGATTTATTTTGAATTTTTCAATTTTTACCCTAAATAATGTAGCAGTTAAAAATTATTGAAGGTTTTTTTCTTAAATAAAAAAAAATTATGGTGTTTCAAACCAGTACGCAATTTTCGACCACAAAATTTACGTTTAATTATTTATAAAAAATTGTCTATTAGTAATATTAAAAAAAAAACCTCCCGACATTTTGTAGAAAAAGCAATTATTAAGATTTAAAAAAAAAAAAAACGTTAAAAAAATATATTAAAAATCGACTAAGTAATATAGCAGACAGTGCCTGCAAACAGTTAGCGGTCCCAATCTGACGCCAGGTCACATTTAATTCTATAAGTTTGTAAATGAATGGAATTTTCTGAAAAAATTTTTTTAGAATAATTCTTAGAAGTATAGAGAATAAAAATTCGTTAAAAAAAAGGTATATGTAACCCCTTAAAGGGGTAAAATATATATTATTCTAATGGAGTCTCCTTGTAATATTTGTGATGATTAAGAAATATTTATATATAAAGCTAACCTACATTTCTCTTCCAGATACTAATATTTTGGGTCTTTGCGTCGCTACAAGAGAAGTAATCCAAAATATGAAAGCAAAGGGTACACAAGGACATATTATTCACGTAAATAGTCTTTCTGACATAGGGTTCCAGCTATGCCTCGCGGAAATGTTTATCCCGCAACGAAAAACATGCCGTTACTGCTCTTGCTGAAACTTTGAGATTGGACATCAATAGAGATAAATTGCCAATTAAAGTAACAGTAAGTATATAAACTGAAAAATTCATTTTCATTTTCATTTAACCTAAAACGTCTAAACTAAATTACTCAAAACTTTCTCTAAAAGTAATTTCTACATTAAACATAACAAAAAATATGTGCAAAAATGAATCATTAATAAACTTCATAGGCAAATTTTAATACAGTCTGTCCTATAAATAAATTATTTTTTTAATAGTTTTAACACATCTGGTGGGATGCACAGCGTTTTATTGAAGCCGTTCGTACCTTTTGTGAACGACAGTTTTATAAAAACAATAATTGTACGACTGTGGCGTGGCGAAAAGTTCGTATTCAATTCAAGCATGAAACCAAAGAAAACAGTTCTGGGAACAAGCTCTGGAGAAGCCAACAGAATGATCGGTCAAAAGTTAGCATAACTTTTACAATCGTCACAGAAATAATCCAGAATAATTATACGTATTAGCTCTGTAACCTGTGAAAGTCAAAGTCAAAAAACCGCAACTCTCACAAAAATTGCGTGTGAGTCATAATTTCACCGATGGCTTTGAATAGTACCGGGAATGAAACGGTTGATATTTAGAAGGCATTACTATTAGTACCTAATTAATTTTGGAACTTTGAAATTTCTATTGTATGAAACGGTTTTTTTGTGAAAGATTTCCACTGGATGGCAATGAATTTTTAAGTTGTGTTTAAGTTTTTAAAGGACCACTGGATAAAAGGTTATTAGCTCTTGTATGGATTAACTTCTGCATATACATCTATGAATTATCCTCTCCCCTGCAATCTTCAGAATGACTCGAAATTTAACATGAAAATTTGGCCTTTTTATTAAAAATATCCTCTAGAAAAAAATATAGGTAAAAAGTTTTTGGTCTAACATATAGATGTCGCCCTTTTAAAAAATCCATATGATTTTTAGGAAATACCAACCTTCAAACGATACTTGTCAAAATTTAGTTAGTTACAGTGGTTTTAGTGACGCTACTTTTGATATTTTCAAAACTATGGAAAAAATCGAATTTCGTGTGTTGGTTAAACATTGTTTTTTGTTGAGAAAAATACCAATCAAGCAAAGCAATGGCTTGATAAGTGTTACGGGAACTCTGCCCCTGAAAAATCACTCACCGTTTACTGGTATGCTGAATTTAAACGCGGTCGTACAGATTCAAATGATGCTGAACGCTCTGGACGCCCAAATGAGGTGGTAACACCAGAAAAGATCTAAAAAAATTCACAAATTTGTTTTGTAAAGTGAAATTGCGTGGGATAGTTGACACCCTAAAGATATCAAAAGAACGTGTTGGTCATATTTTGCATGAACATTTGAGCATGAGAAAGCTCTGTTCGAAATGGGTACCCCGTTTGTTCACAGTGGACCAAAAACAACAACGTGTTGATGATTCTGAGTGCTGTTTGGACCTATTTAACCGCAATAAAAAGGATTTTTTCATGCGATATGTGACAATGAATGAAACATGGATCCACCATTATACACCGGAATCAAATCGGCATTCAGCTGAGTGGACAGCAGTCGGTGAAAACTGCCCGAAGCGACCACAGTCGGCTGGGAAGGTTTTGGCCTCTCTATTTTGGGATGCGCATGGAACAATTTTCATCGACTATGCTGAGAAGGGAAAAACTGTCAGTAGCGAATATTATATAAAGTTATTGGTGCGTTTGAAGGCCAGAAATCGCAAAGGAACGGCCCCAAATGAACAAAAGTGCTCTTTCATCAAGACAATGCACCGTGCCACAAGTCAATGGTTACGATGGCAGATTTGCATGAATTGCTTCCTCATCCACCTTATTCTTCAGATGTAGGCCCCCAAGCGACTATTATCTATTCGCATACCTCAAAAAAATGCTCGCGGGAAAGAGATTTGGTTCCAGTGAAGAAGTTACCACCGAAACAGAGGCCTATTTTGAAGGCAAAGACAAATCCTTCTACAAGAAAGGTATAGAAATGTTAGAAAAGCGTTAGACTGATTGCATCGCTCTTGAAGGAGTCTATATTGATGAATAAAGTTGAATTTTGCACAAAAAAAAAATGTGTTTTAAGTAACCAAAAACTTTTCAGCCTACGTGTTAAGATAGAGGGCCAAGTGACAAGTCACTGGAGACCTCTTTTGCATTATTGATATCTATTTATATATTCTTTTGAACTTTAGAGGTATGACTGGTAAGTCTTAATAGTCGATTATTATATATTTATAATTGTTACCAGAGCAATTTTTTGTTATACTTAAAATTTGTTTATTACAATTAAAAATGAGGAAAAATTCTCATTATACTATTGAAACTACAAAATTTTTCAATTTTCGCCCCTTTTATACTCTTCCTCTTAACGAACACTACTTAAAGCTATGGGTTTCTGCTCGACATAAAGTACTATATTTACATCGAATTAAAATTCGATATCCAATGTCCTTCGAGAGTTATTGTGCTAATAGAGCGACAGGCAGGCCAACGAAAATAGAACCCGAAGAAATGCAGAAATCTGGAAGTATGACTTTTTCAAGAAATCATTATTTTCTTTTAAAAAGTGAAGTAAGCCTAACTATGTAAGGCCATTGTTTACATTCTAATCAATTTATTAAAGTTACACTTACAATTAGCACAGTTGATAAGACTGTCCTGTTTTTTAATATTAACATTAAGTACTTTATTTTTCAGAGTTAAGTCCAGGCTTCGTTATATCAGAATTCCAAGCCGTAGCAGGAATGCCGGCCAATATACCGATCCCACCGCTATACCCCCCAGACGTCGCTGAAGCAGTAATTTATGTTTTGTCAACCCCCCCACATGTAAATGTAAGTTTAATAATGAATCGTACTATAAGTCTACTACTATCCTAGGAACTAACTGTTCGTTAGCAGTTAGTTCTTAGGGAAACTACACTAACAAGTAAGCCTGATTCACGCCTCATGTAATTGTATACGAGTAGTATTGTGGTTATAACGTACCAATATTTAAAACGTTTGGCCCATTTAATCGTATGATAGTTGTAAAATGTTGATTTAAATTTTTAAGTCATTGAGGAAAGAAAAGTCCTAAAAGTGTTTTAAAAAATCCGTTTTAATACACATTTTCCTGATTTTAAAATATTAAAGTAGTTCTCTTTTTTTTAAAAAAAAAAAAAAATCAATTTTAAATCGGGTGAAAACGGAGATCTTTTTTTAAAATCCCTTAAATTGTTTGCCGGTTATGTTTAATCCTTCAGTCATTATCAGTTATGCATTGCTATATTCTGCCACGAATTTATAAAGTGCTAATTATTTCTAGAGTGCGAATATCTAGCTGTTTTCCTCTGAACCAATCAAATATTTGTGACCTCTAAAAGCCTAAAAATGCAATGAGGTTGCTCTACACTGTTTTCATCATTTTAAGTATTTCTATTGCGTATATTTTATAATTTTCATAATGATATTTTTTGATTGTTTAATAATACTCGTATCTCAAGACAACTGTCAAAATTTTACGCTAAAATTAAACATGAGATTCGGCAATTTTAAAGTGAAAAGTACACAGTCAAAAGTACGTTAAAATCTTACTACCAAAACGATCCTGATCGCTCAACAATAAAAAACTTATTTATATCGCTCTTGAAAAAAAGAATACATAACATTCTTCTTCTTCCTGTTCCAAGTATTCACATACGTCGGGGTCTCTGTACCATTTCTTTAGTTTATATGGTTGTTATTCGCTCCTAGTCAAAAAATGAACGCAGCGTCCGGAACTTCACACCAGTGCTTGATATTCCGGAGCCACGAGTGCTGCTTTCTTTGTTTTACACGTACGATATTAAGTAAATAGTTTTTTCTCCACCCCGGCCCTTGGAAACACTTCTTCATTGGTTATGTGTTCCATTTAAGAAATTCGTAGCAAACGTTGCAGTATTCATAACTCGAAAGCTTTTCGGTACAATTCAATGATCTCACTTTTAACAACCATGTCTCTACACCATATAAGAGGACCGGTCAGCAACTGGTAGGCGCAGGGCGAGTGGCAATTGTCATATTTTTCCACTTTGGAAAGGTATCCTGTGCTATGCCAATCCGCAGTTTAACCTCCCCATCACAATCCTATCGTTCGTTGACAACAGAGCCAAGATATTTGAATTTAGTACCCCTCTCAATCCCTTAATCCTTTATAAAGAGAGATGCATCCTCTTGGTTGTGTCTACTAATCACCATCATTTTGGTTTTCCCAAACGTAGATCATACTCCTCGCCAATACCATTCAACTTATTGATTAGAATTTGCAGATCTTCCATGTTATTGGCAACTATTGCGGTATCGTCTGTATACCGAATATTATTTATAGACTTTGCATTAACTTTTATTCCTCTGCATTCATCTTCTAGAGCAAGTTGAAATATTTTCTCTACGTAGATATTAAATAATGCTGGTAACAGTATGCACCACTCCATAACACCCTTTAAGACATTGAAAGATTTTTTGAAATGTCCTATTAATTTTGATCTCGGTAGATTGATTCCAATATCATGACGACGCTGCATATAAATATATCCTGTCGTTGGTCGTAACATTTTTGTATAAGAAGAAGAACATAATGTTTTCTGCCTTCTCAAATCTTTCACAAATCCAAACTGTGTTTCCTCACTTTTTCGCTCTTATTGACAATTCTGGAATGATTTTTTCTTAAAAAAACTTTGAGGGCTCATTAGGCTTATAAATCTTCACAGTGTCTAGGATTATGGTTACGAATTTTTATTTTGATTGTGCCGTTTCGTAGATTCTGTTGAAAAGATGTGTGATCTATTTTGTGTCAACTTATTTTAGAACCTCAGCATATACCTTGTCATGTCCTGGTGCCTTGCCATGTTTCAATCTGCTCATCGCCAATTTCACTTCAGCCTCCATTATTACAAATCCACTTAATTGACCGGTGATATTGTTTTCTCTACTGCCATTAAAGTGATTCACAGCATACATTTCCCACGTATTTTTCATCTCATTTGGGTCTAAAATCAGTTTGCCTTGTTGGGTCTGGAGAGCTGAGAGTGGGGTGTTTTTATTTATTCTCGTTATTTGTTTGAGATTCTTATGGAAGTTGAAGCTGTCATGGAGTCTATGCAAACTTTCTGTCTCTTCGCATACTCTTGCGATCTAGTTTTTTTTTTTCGCCTTCTTTATGTGTTGTTTAATTAGACGATTGAATTCTTCGTAGCGTTCTTGTTGATTTTTTAAAAGGTGTCGTTGATCCATAAGTTTTAGAATATCTTCGGTAATCCATGGCTTGCATCTCTTACACCATTACAATACCGTAAATGAAAAGTCAGTGAAGTGCTTTGCAGTAATTAATTTCAATATTTAAGGCTTATTAGCTTTTGTTTTATATATTTTTAATCTCCAAATACCTACTTGCTACTCATTTATTTGCACCATTAACAATTTTTTTGTGTTTTTCAGATACGAAAACGATCGAGATTTCTTTGCAAATCTAAATATTTTATTTAATATTATTAAATACCCAATATATTCATTACATAATTTTATTACATTGCAGGTCAAGGAACTCATGATCCAAGCCGTTGGAAGCTAATTTCGCCATTTTTCTAGTCAGAGATGTAAATGCGACAAAAACATTTTTTTTTATTGATTTCTAATAAATAAATGTAATCTACAAACTCCAAAAAAATAATGTAACTAGAAACAGGAACAATATTGAAAACTAAAAAAAAAATTAAAAAAAATTATTTTTCATAAAGTCAAAATAGCATAAATTAGAAAAAATAATTTCAATCTTGAATTAATTTTAAAGAAGAATAACATTTAGTGTCTTATCGAGAATTTAGGTTGTAAAAATTAATTTCAATTCAAAATAAAACCGACTGACTGTAATAAAATTGTAATAAATAAATATCTTATTTTATAAAATGTATTTTCTCTATTTCCTAACCAATATAACATTTTGTTTTAAGCAATAGAAAGTAATTAACAACCAATGCAGTTTAACTAACGGTAAAGTTAAACACTAGTATAAAATACGTGATTTCTTTAAAAGAAAGTAAGAAGATAAAAAGTATTTCATATTTTGGAGGCAACCTCAGACTAATTTATTAAAATATCTACTAACATAACTTCGATTTCATCTTTATAAAAATCGTCAAATAATGACAATTGTTAACCTGAACTGTTAAAACTGTATTGACAATTCTACTGATTGATGCATTTTCTGAGAGTTATCTACAATTAGATCATAGTTTTCAATGGTTTTAATTTTAGTAATATCATAAATTGAATCGAATGTCGGAATCTATTAGTGCACACTTCCGCCGTCACTTTTTTTTCGTTCACCTCCCCCCTTGAGTAGGGATTTTACCCTTTTTCATATCCGAAGGATATCGGTGGGGATGTCGTAATACCCGTCAACATTGTCCAAGTGCCGAAACGTACATTTTTGTATTTTACGGCACCCTTTAGGCAACGCGGTAGTGCTTCCACGGACTCATTTTCTGCAAACAACTACTTTCTATTTACGTGCCATGTATACTTAAATAAAAGTATACCGACCGGCCGCACCGTGGGACGAAGTCACACTGTGCAACTCAAAATTTTAGCTGCCTTTCAATTTTTAAGATATTGCATCAATTTTTTTTCAAATACTCGCTAGATATAACGCTTTAATTGTGTACCTGCATATTTTTTATAATTTTTTTTTTGTAAATTTGACTGAAAAATGAAGAGGATCTCTATTTTTTAAATAAAACTCTTTTGGGCTATAAACACTTTAATGTGTATATTAAAATCTCGATAATTTGCTCACGGTATTATATATTTCTGAGGTCACCGATTACTGTAAAAATAGTCATTTTAGCGAAAATTTTAAGGATTAGAGGTTATTGGCCAATTTCAGTTATTTTTAGTTTTTTTGTAGTTTTTTCAACTGATGACCAAAGAACGAGGAATTTCAACAATATTGTTGAACCAGAAATTCCCCGTCCTTTCTTTATCGGCTCAAAAAAAACTATAAAAAGCAGCGGAAAATAACTTAAAATTCTTAAAATTTTTACTAAAATAACTATTTGTACAGGAATTAGCGACCACAGAATCAAATATTACCATAACAAAAATTATCGAGGTTTCAATATATACAGTAAAAAGTTCTTCGCCCAAAATAGTATTAATTTAAAAAAAGATACCTTTATATTTCAGCTAAATTAAAAAAAAAAACTAACAAAAAGTTGCAGTTATAAGTTGTCTGACGAGTATTTAAACAAAAATTTAATACAATATTTTAAAAATTGAAAGGCAACTAGAATTTTGAGTTGCACACTGTGTGCCTTCACTGGAATCCGAGACCTTCTGCACCACAAGCAATTACTATGCCACGGAGCCACAGGCCGCCACACTTAGAGTGTTATATACGTAAATAAATGCTAGGATCGATTGAAAAGTTCGCGGCCTAGTCAAGAAAACAAAATAAGGTACGTAAAGAAATATTTTTATTTTTCGACGTAATCTCCACGTAGCTCTATGCACTTCTTTCACCTGCCTTTCAAAGCTTCCACACCTATTTGAAAAAATTCCTCAAGGTCTTCAAAATACTGGTTAACTGCAGTTTCGACTTCTTCTTTTGATGAAAATTTCTAGCCACCGAGGTAGGTTTGGAAACAGATGAAAGTCCGAAGGTGCCAAATCAGGAGAATAAGCAGGGTGGGACAGCAATTCGAAAACACAATCACGAATTTGATCCATAGATTTAACAGACGTGTGAACGTGAGCGTTGTCCTGATGGAACAAAACTTTTTTTTCTCAGTAATCCTAAGCGTTTCTCTTTAATTTCTCGACGCAAAGTTTATTGTTTCGCCTTTCGGAAGGTAGTTCACCATAATAATACCTTTAGCGTCCAAAAAAACTCACGCCATCACTTTCCCAGCAGACAGCTTTCTTTTGGGTCGGTTCACCAGATTTTTTCCACTCTTTGGATTGTTGTTTTGACTCTGGAGCATAGTGGTGAACCCAGGTTTCGTCCATTGTCGCAAACCTGTTAAGAAAATCTTGCGGATCAGCGTCAAACATCTCCAAACACTCGCGAGAAATCGTGAGTCGAATTCATTTTTGTTCAACTGAAATCAATCGGGGGACCCACCTAGCGGAAAATCAGAGTTCGTTAGCTATGATGTTTTGTGTTCGTTCATACCAGATGCCTATAGTGTCTACAAACTCCCTGATATTTATTGTACGGTCTTTCAATATAAAATCATAAACTTTGCCGATGTTTTCGTCCACGTTTAAATCCTGCAACCCATTTTTTCACAGCGGTATATGACGAAGCAGATTCCCCTAGTATTGTTTTCATATCATCGTGGATCTCCTGTTTTTAGTGTTCCGTACGGAACACTTATAAAATCACTTCGGTGTCTGTCTGTCTGTCTGTCACACCCGATTTTTTCCGAAACTACTTGTCATAGAAAGTTGAAATTTGGTAATAATATAGGAATTGATAACCTCATCAAAGCCGTGTAGTTTTGAAAGTCAAATTTTGACTTAAGGGGTTAGTTTTGGGAAGGTGAAATCGGAAGTGAAAAAAAAAATTTTTTAGTAGATCATCGAGTATGGTGTCATATGAAAGCTTGTGAAAACACGAGTAAAAAAGATACATATAATATAACACTTACGCACACTTTTCTTTGTATTATTTTTAAAAAATAGCGAAAAATCCCTGTCCCCCTACCTTATTTCGAAAAGTATTGATCAAAAAATTTTGAAAAAATTCTGGAATATTCTCCGGGGGGTGTAGATTGAACGAAAATTATCATGAGTGCATTGCCTTTAATAATTTATCTGGTATATAAAAAAAACAAAAATTTCAAGGTCATCAATTTTCAGTAACGATTGGAAACAAACTTTGTTGAAAACTCATTGGGGGAGGGGGGGTTTGTGAAGTCACTGATCATTTTATACCACCGTAACAACATTTTTTATTTTAAAAGCAATCAACGTACGGAACACTATTTGTGCAAGTTCAACTTGCACTTGACCGGTTATTAAACAGGTACTTGATGACCGCACGTTGTTCAATTATTTTCATTTTTCCAAAAACGCTGCACTTGATCTCACTAAACTCGTTCTAACCTAAAAGCCACAAATTCTACAGCAACAAAATTTTACACTGTGACATCCAAAGAAAGTATGAACTTATTGAGGGTACTATAATAAAAATATTATAATTATTTTTTGGTGAGGGAGAAAACCTTTCAACCCATCCTTGTACCTACCTTTTTGTGTTTCAGATACACGTACCTTCCTGATATAATTGTAGACCATGAGTGTAAGAGAATATGTATACCATTTAATTCAACACTATTACAAATATAGTTATTACCTTACAGGTAAAGGAGCTCATCATTCAAGCAGTTGGAAGCTAATTTTTGTCCCTTATGTTTTAGCATCACACATTGCCTGCCTATTATATTATAAAAAATACATTATACATTATTTATCAAAGTGTAGTTTTAGTTTCAAAGACCTAATAATAAGTGAAGCCATAAATTTAAATTTTCTAAATATTAAATTAGCACTAAAAAGAACTATACTCTCAAAATTTTCAAATTCGAAATTTGTACAGCACAGCAACAGGCCTTACTACAAAGTGACATATGACGTAGCACCGAAAATAGTAATTTGTAATAATTTAAAACAGTTAAACAATGGCCATTTTCGCCCATTTTATATCTTATAGTCAAATTGACATCCAGGTACACTTTTTTGAAGTTCTTTGACTTGCTGACTTGGAATTTTTATGTAGTTTGTTGATATTAGGATATAGTTTCCAAGTTATGATCAGATTTTAGCCACTTTTTGGTCAGAAAGGGCGCTAAATTAAAAATGGTGCAATATGCAAGAAATCGTAGTGTCACAAGTACTGTGTAAAATTGATGTCCCAAAGACGAAAACAAAAATTGTAAAGCTATTTATTATTTCAAGGAAGATATATACAACGACAATGAAAATGGTTGTAAAATTTATACTTAATTAAGTTTATTTTATTTATAAAGATTTATTATTTCACATTGTTCTCTGCTAAAAATTATAATAATGTAGTTTATGATAACATATTTTAAAACATAACTATTTTTTATTGTAAAAATTATAAAATAATTCAAACAAAAAAAAAACAAACAATCACATGTTTTATTTTACTTATTAACTAATTAATTAATAAGTTTAATTTTACACTGTGTACAGTTCTCATTTCTGTCCAAAAAGTGGCTAAAATCTGAGCCTAACTTGGAAAGGACATTCTAAGATAAACTAAGTACATCGAAATTTGAAGTCAGCAGATCAAAAAACATAAAAAAAGTGTACCTGGACGTTAATTTGACTAAAAGATATAAAATAGGCCAAATGGACAAAAATGGCCATTATATAAAAGAGGAAAACGTTGTCAGGAATCGTGTTCAGCTGTGAATAATTATTTCTGAAGGTCTACTAAACTGCTAGTATATATATATATATATATATATATATATATATATATATATATATATATATATATATATATATATATATATATATATATATATATATATATATATATATATATATATATATATATATATATATATATATATATATATATATATATATATATATATTTATATTTTATATATATATACTTTTTATCCTTCTCTAATACCCATACAACAGTTCCACTATTGCTTTAAAATATATATATATATATATATATATATATATATATATATATATATATATATATATATATATATATATATATATATATATATATATATATATATATATATATATATATATATATATATATATATATATATATATATATATATATATATATATATATATATATATATATATATATATATATATATATATATATATATATACATATATATATATATATATATATATATATATATATATATATATATATATATATATATATATATATATATATATATATATATATATATATATATATATATATATATATATAATATATATAATATATATATATATATATATATATATATATATATATATATATATATATATATATACATATATATATATATATATATATATATATATATATATATATATATATATATATATATATATATTATATATATATATATATATATATATATATATATATATATATATATATTATTTATTTATATATATTATACTTTTTATCCTCCTCTAATACCGATATAACAGTTCCACTATTGCTTTAAAAAGAAAATGTTTGCCAGTGACATATTTTGAATTTTTTGCCCGAATTCTTTATTTTCATACTCTTTCTGTTAACAACGCGTTCCAAAAATTTAATTTTATATACCGCATAAATACAAAAACTTCTACTTGCTAGGTTTTAAACTACAAAATTATCTAATGCAATTAGTTGCTTATATTGACTGTGACACATTAGTAAGTGGTTTAATAAGAGCAGCATTTTGATCGTAAAGCTCCTAATTTATGCTGATTACGTGCATACAGCATCCAGCTTCTATTAGTATCCGCCAAAATTTATTTCTTGACCCAGTGTCACATGCTTTCATTAGATCAATGAATGCTATATGTATTTCAACATTCTTTGCAACTGTCTTTTTGCAAATTTGTATTGAAAATAGATAGTCAACACAAGAGCGTACCAACATAACACCACTTCAATCCTCACAAATAAATTTTCATTTCTCTCATATTCTTTATTATTTCTTCCAAGATCTAGAACTGTCAATTCAAACAATAATCTACTAGCGGGTAAGTATGTGATATATATTCTTTTTGTTTCGTCCTATCCTTTGTTTGTTTTTGTTTTTTTAATATTGTTTTTTTCTGTTATTTTGTTGCTTTTCAGTATATTCAGCAAACTAGACCGGTTTGTTGTCTTTCTATATACTATTAGCTCTACTAGAAATTGAAATAGAGATGTATTATTAGTGATTTGCCTATTAGTTTTATATTTCCCCTTATGATCGCCTTTTCAAAGCCTTAAAAGATCTGAGTTTAATCTAGTAGAGATTTTGTATACTGGATTACTGTAAAAGATCTATTTTAAAAACGTATATTTACAAACTTTTTGTATGCTGCGGGTACTGTCACGGATTATTTTGGGCTTATATCATTGTTTTCTCAATTTGATGTTTTAATGTAAATTAACACACAGAAAAATGAAACCAATATTTTACAAAATATGCTAACAGAAGATCGACCAGAGTTTAAAAGTACCCAACATGGAAACCCAAATATAGTTATACGAGGATCCCCAATAAGGATAACAACATCAGAAGTTAAAGAAGTATGTAAAACGCTAAAAAATGGTGAAACTTCCCAGGAGAGATAGTAAAATACGGAACTGAAAAGCTATTTAGCGCTTTGAGGAACTTATTCCAAAGATGCATTAACACAGCAGAAGTACCTGAGGAATGGAAAATTTCATACATATCAACAATTCATAAGAATGGGGACAAAAATAATTGCGATAACTATAGGGGAATAACGGTTACAGGATCTATTAGCAGAATATACGGAAAAATACTTAAAAATAGAATAGAAACGGAATACGCGGACGTAGAAACTGACGAACAGGCAGGCTTTAGAGCAGGAAGATCCACAATAGACCATCTCTTCTCACTGACACAAATCCTAGAAAAGAAAACCGCATTTGATCAGGAAGTCCATGTCTTGTTTGTTGATTTAAAAAAGGCCTACGACAGCGTGCCCCTAATGAGATTGTGAGAAACACTACAACAGAGTAATATAAGCACCGAAATAATTAAAGCCGTAAAATCCTTATACCAAAACGCAAGAAGTAGTGTGAAAACCAAATATGGTATAACAACAGGGTTCCAGGTCACAAAGGGTCTCAAACAGGGCTGCTGTATATCCCCAACGCTATTTAAAATTTATTTGGAGAGTGCACTGAAGAACTGGAAAAGGAAATGCAGCAGCATGGGATTACCACTGAATGACGATACTACATTGTACACGCTATCATTCGCAGGCGACCCGGTAATAGTCGCTCAGGACATCAATGATATGGAATACATGACACGAAAACTTATGGAGAAATATGAAAAATGGGGCCTAGAGGTCAATATTAAAAAGACCGAGTACATGTGCGTCTGAGGACAACAGCAAGACTTGAAACTGGCCACAGGCCACACACCATCAAACACTGTGCCAGATAAGTATTTGGGAATGAGAATATCAGGGACGGAACACGGGAAGAAGCAATATTCGAGAGGAATATCCAAGGAAGAAAAGCGATTGCAATGCTTAATAGTATACTATGGGACAAAAACATAACCATTGAAAATAAGAAGAGAATTTACAACTCAATAGTGAAAAGTATAATAACTTCCAGCTCCCAGGTGTGGCCGTTGAAGGAAAGAACAGAAAAAATACTAAAAGCTGCAGTAATGGATTTCTGGAGACGAGCAGCCAGAAAATCCAGAAAAGACCGCATACCAAATGACACGATAAGACGAGCTTTAGAAATAAAGCACGATATAGTGGACGAAATCAGAACCTAACAGTTGGTATGGTACGGACATGTACAGAGAATGTCACAAGACCGACTACCTAAAAAGATTTTAAATTAGAACCCTCAAGGAAAGAGAAAGCGAGGAAGACCACGCCAAAGCTGGAGAGCAGGTATCAACAAGGAAGTATTAGAGAGAGATCTGGATGAGAAGGGATGGAGAAACTGGTAGGAGTGGAAATTAGGCATCGGAAGACGGAAGACGTTATAAAACCAATTGATATATATATATATATATATATATATATATATATATATATATATATATATATATATATATATATATAAATGTAAATTAATTATTGTCGCAGTGAATATTTGTCTAGATACCTAAAGTTGTATCTCTATGAACAAGGAGGGTATTGATAATAATTTGTGACATAACCCATATTTATGTCACAAATTCGTCAGTCCTTCTGTGTTACCATTCTCTTCTGTTTCACTGAATAATTTTACTACTCTGTCATTACATCAGTAGCTCTTAAATCGTCTGTCTTTTCCTGCTATGATCTTATGCTAATAAATGTATCTTTCTCTGAACTACCTGGGAAATGGTGCTGTGGCCAAAGATTTGTTTATTTATTATTAATGGATTTTATATATTAAAAATATGTCTGAGCTTTTTCGATTTCTTTGCTATAGACAATAAATAGTCATATCCAGGCGAGGTTCTAACCTTTTTTTTTCTTTGGCCACTGTTAGTACTACAATATCAAGTTTATACTTAAATTACTTCTGGTGCTTCTCCTGTTAGGCATCTTATATTCAAATCTTTGTTAATCAATTTCTTCTAATGCTGTTAATTCATATTCGCATTACCCATCTCAGTGCCAGCCTTCATAGCAAAAATGGATTTCTAAAAACGTAACATGTCTATTACTAAGTTCTTGATCTACGAGGTCAAGGATTTTAATTTAATGTTTACTTTGCTAGATAATTTGCTTTTACCACAACTGTAGGGTCTTATACACCTACGCTGGTTAGCTGCATACTCTAAACCTGTCGATAGTTAGGATTAAGATTAGAGGGGGTAAATAGGAGGCGACTAGAGCAAATCAAATCAAATCAAATCAAATAAAGCTTTATTGTAAAAAAGATTGTTCCTTTGTCTACGAAGCTATCTAGCCTAACCTAGTACCTAGTTAGTCACATTACATAATACAAAATAAAAAAATATAATATAAAAATAAAATAAAATATGAGTCATATGAGTTCAAGTTGAATACCAGAAATAATACAATGTCACTACATCAATCAAAATATCAGTCAGTACGAAAACAGTGCAGAAACAAGAAGATGCCAATAACATAATTCAGAAAAAGACATATACACCAACACGCCACATACACACTCAGCAATCAAAAAGTGTCATCAAAAAACTCCGTAACTGAATAGTAAGGCCTTCTCAATCAAGAGCTTGCGAACTTCCCTCCTAAATCGGTTATTATTTAAAATTCTTCTGACTTTCAAAAGCAAGTGGTTGAATATTTTCTTACTCACATATATTATAGAGTCCCTTATTAAAGCTGAAGAGGGAATGAGTAGTGAGGCCACATAAGATGCACGCGTTATGGACGCGCAAGACGTCCCTATCTCTCCCTCAAACTCATTATGTATAAGGCAGGCTGTTTCAATAATAAATATACAAGGCAACGTCAGATTTTCTTAATAATAAACACATTCCTGCAGCACAAGTACTCTCAAGGCAAAACATCCCTTGGCAATCCTTTTACAAAACTGCAAAATGTGAGTAGAGAATCTCAATTTAGTGTATATAAACAAACCGAAAAATTTGTTATAAGTCAAGCCTTCAATAACACAGGGCAACAAAAAAATATTTTTGTTTTGGTGCCTGGGATTTTAGAGCTGATTTTAACTATATTTGGGACGCTAAATCTATACATGCAATCCGTTTTTCTCTATCAGCTCTACTTTTTTAGATACATCAACTTATCTACCAATGTGGTTTTTATTCAGTATATTCATTTATGAGAGTTCTAAAATTATTATATATTCATTAATGTAGGTACAATGGTTTTATTGTCTGTCTGTAATTGAGTAAATTCCAGGTCAATCTATAAATAGTGGAACCATTGCCTATCAGGTACCTGAACTGACCCTTTTAATCACCTAACTCGGGTAAGTCTCGTCAGTTTGTGCGTTCTTACTAATGAGAGTAGATCGAATTCGGCGTGTTATTTTATGTTAAGAAAAGAGTGTTTTTGTGTTATGAACAGAATTAAAATGAGTTCAGGTTCCAGTTCAAGAAGAAGTTGTGTAAATCAACCTGAGGTGTTTTGCTATATATGCGGAGAATACATGTTTCAACAAAACAGACAAACTATTACTGACTTTGTAAAGCGAGCGTATCTTGGATACTTTGGAGTTAAGCTTGGTGATCAGGACAAAACGTGGGCCCCGCATCTCGTATGTAAAACTTGTACAGAGCATTTACGGCAGTGGACTACCGGGAAAAGAAAATGTCTAAAATTCGGCATACCAATGGTTTGGAGAGAACCAAAAAACCACTTCAATTATTGTTATTTCTGTTTAGTAAATACTAATGGAATCAATCGAAATAACCGCAGTAAGTGGACTTATCCCAATTTAGACTCGGCAATACGCCCTATCCCGCACTCAGATGAAATACAGATTCCAACATTTCATCAGCTACCACATATCTCTGATGACGAATATTTTCCCTCTGATCGCTCTTCTGATGCTAATAAAAGTTCTGATGCTAATGAAACTAACAGTGACTATGAGGGGACGTCATCAGTTCCTCAACGCTTCAATCAAAATGAATTAAATGATCTCACCAGGATCTCAATTTATCGAAAAAAGCTTCTGAAATACTGGCTTCTAGGTTGAACGACAAAAATTTACTGGAACAAGGAACCAAAATTACCTTTTACCGTACAAGAGAAAAAGATCTGCTACCATTCTTTTCTCAAGAAGACAATCTTGTATTTTGTCACGAAATTAGGGGACTCATGAAAGAAATGGGACTTTCTGAATATATTCCAGATGATTGGCGCCTATTTATTGACAGTTCAAAGCGAAGTTTAAAATGTGCCCTTCTACATAATGGGAATAAATATGGTTCAATACCACTAGCTCACTCAACAAAACTGAAAGAAGAATATAATACCATAGCTTTAGTCTTGCAGAAGATAAAGTATTACGAACATCAATGGATGATTTGTGTAGACTTAAAAATGGTAAACTTTCTTCTTGGGCAGCAAAGTGGTTACACGAAATATCCGTGTTTCTTGTGCCTCTGGGATAGTAGGGACAAAACACACCACTGGGTTAGAAAAGATTGGCCTCAGAGAGAAAACAATGACGTTGGGGAAAAGAATGTCATTAACGACGCTTTGGTTGAAAGAGAAAAAATCATACTTCCTCCGTTACATATAAAGTTGGGCTTAATGAAGCAATTTGTAAAGGCTCTTGATAAGAATGGGTCTTGTTTTGCATATATAGGGGTAAAAATGCATCAGTTGAGCACAGAAAAACTCAAAGCAGGGATATTTGACGGCCCACAAATAAGACAATTAATTAAGGATCCTGCCTTCATAAATTCAATGAATCAAGTTGAACGAGAAGCTTGGACATCATTTGTTGCAGTTGTAGAAAATTTTCTAGGCAAACATAAAGCTCAAAACTATGTTGAAATGGTTAACAAGATGCTTAATAGTTTCAAATCCTTAGGGTGCAATATGAGTATTAAAATACACTATTTACACAGCCACTTAGACCGTTTTCCAGAAAATTTAGGAGACATGAGTGAGGAACAAGGTGAAAGATTTCACCAAGATATTAAAGTTATGGAGGACCGCTACCAAGGAAGATGGGACATGCACATGATGGCAGATTACTGCTGGAGTTTAAAAAGGGACTGTTTAAAAAAACATTCAAGAATGTCGCGGAAAAGAAGCTTTCCAAGTGTTGAGTAACTATTTCATTTCTTCAATGTTTTTTTTTTGTTTGTAAGTACGACATAATATTGTATTTTGTATAACTAAAATAAAAATTTCGTATCTACTTTTGTTTACTACACTTACGGATTTGAGTTACAATAATGTAACTTATATTTCTCTAAAATTGTATATCTTAAAAATTTGAGCTCCTAGGTACAAATGAATACGTTATTTGAATTCAGGACATCAAATTGATATAGAATCAGCTCAAAAAACCTCGACACCAAAACAGCTGTTCCCCTGTGTAATTTGCGAATCAAGTGAAATATCGTTCAAATGACATTTAAATGAAACAATATTAGTTTTAGAAATACTCAGGGTTAAATAATTTGAATGACACCAATCTACGATTTTCACTATATCCCCACTGATATCACATTCCAACTGTACCACGTCTCCATTGTGCCACATCACGGTTGTGTCATAGCTTGCGAACTTCCCTCCTAAATCGGTTATTATTTAAAATTCTTCTGACGTTCAAAAGCAAGTGGTTGAATATTTTCTTACTCACATATATTATAGAGTCCCTTATTAAAGCTGAAGAGGGAATGAGTAGTGAGGCCACATAAGATGCACGCGTTATGGACGCGCAAGACGTCCCTATCTCTCCCTCAAACTCATTATGTATAAGGCAGGCTGTTTCAATAATAAATATACAGGGCAACGTCAGATTTTCTTAATAATAAACACATTCCTGCAGCACAAGCACTCTCAAGGCAAAACATCCCTTGGCAATCCTTTTACAAAACTGCAAAATGTGAGTAGAGAATCTCAATTTAGTGTCTATAAACAAACCGAAAAATTTGTTTATAAGTCAAGCCTTCAATAATTTGCGAATCAAGTGAAATATCGTTCAATTGACATTTAAATGAAACAATATTAGTTTTAGAAATACTCAGGGTTAAATAATTTGAATGACACCAATCTACGATTTTCACTATATCCCCACTGATATCACATTCCAACTGTACCACGTCTCTATTGTGCCACATCACGGTTGTGTCATAGGCAAACATCGTAAATACCTCTTTAACATTAAGTTTTGAAAGGTCATTAATATAAAGTAGAAAAAACAGAGGACCCAAAACAGAGCCTTGTGGAACTCGACAAGTGACACTTAATTCCCGCGACTTATCACCGTAAAAAATACAGATTGACAGCGCGATGATAAGTAAGATGCCAACCAGGCCAACACCACATCTCTGAAACCGTAGATTTCAAGCTTACTCAGCAATATCCCATGATTCACATAATCAAAAGTTTGATTTGTCCCTAGGAGAGATGAAAGAAAAACTACTAACTAGCTTAGGACAAGTTTACTGAACTTTGTTGTGCTCTACCTTCTATCAGGACTGAAGAAGAGTGCTACCTTGTACCAGTCTATAAGAGCACATTAAATATAATCTAAATTCGCTTTTTCGCCTTCCTATGCAATTTATAAATGTCAGTTATGAAAGTGTATAACAGTCATTTTGAAAAGAAATTAAATAATTTTCCAAAAAGTTTATTATTACTGTCACGCATGTCAATGCTGGGCTTATGCACTGTCTTATTATCTTGAAGTAATGAAGGTTTTAACGATTTTTAAAATTATAAAGTACTAAAAATTCAAATAATTTTCAAAATAAATATGGAAACACAATTAGATAATTAAGTGATAACCTTTATGGATGGTAAAAACAGAACACTTCAGAAATTTAAAGTCATTATTACTTCTATGATATAATAACACCTGAATTATAGATAAATCTTTCAACATTTGTTAAAATATTTTTAGTATCAAAACAATATTTGTCCTCTACATTGGAATGTTTAAGCCACAGACCGGCAGAGAAATTCTTGACAAAAATTGAGTTTCAATTTGCCAAAAAGCATCTCCAGGCAGCGCAATCACTAAGAATAGGTCAATTGATATTAAAAAATCACTATCCATCCACTATCAAAATTAAGCAAAATAGATAAGAAAACAGTAAATAACTACGAAAATATGAACTTTGTTTGAATTTGGTACCTGCTACGAGACGATTTTTAAAAAAAAACCGTGATTGTAGTCTTGCCAAGATTTTCTTTGCTGGTTTATGGCTTAAACAACAATTATTTTTTTATTATTATCTTTAATCCTAATATACACAGTATATAGAAATTATCATTAACTTACTTTGAAGCGACGAGTGCTAATTGGAAGAATTTGGAGAAACCAAATAAAAAACTTACGTACAGGGATTCGAGGCCAAGCTGATAAAGTATCTAACGTGAGCCCTAAAGCTGGTGAGCGTCGAGTACCTGTGCGAAAGTAAAGTAAACATCTTAAAAATAGACCACAAAGCAAAAAGAATAGAAATTGGTTGAACATTCAGTCAATAAACTGACTATTATGTAAATATTGTAATTCTTGTAAAAGTGAAAAAAGTTAATAAACAATTTTAAACAAAGTGCAATAGTGCAGTGAATAATGCTAAATATATCATAAACGCATAAAATGCATATATAAATTAGGTTAAGATCTGTAAATATGTATATACCAAGTTGCAAATAAACAGATATAATTAGTACTACTCAGTATATATCACCACTACACCAAACACTTTATTTTTGCACTCGACGCGCGTTTTGCTAACCATGTTAGCTTCATCAGGAGCGATGATTGACTAAAGCTAAACTACAAATCTACCCTATTTATACTTAGCCTAACCCTTGAATTACTCAAGCGGAACTAATGACATGGGCAAGGCCATCAGTTTCGGTCAAGTAACCAGTAGAGGGGACTATAAGGAATAGGTCCTCTGTCTTTGTTTAAACTACTTTTACATTTTATGATTTTCATACTTTCGTATACGTTCAACAATCTCCTATCAGATACATTTTTTATTAATCTTAGATTACCTAATGTTACAGTATGATCAGCTTCAAGAGCATGTTCGGCAATGCTAGACTTTTCTGTTCTATTGTATTTTAAGTGTGCTAAATGTTCTTTAAATCGTGTTTTAATTAACCTTTTAGTTTGCCCAACATACTTTTTGTCACAATCATTACAACTAATTTCATAAATTCCACTTTTCTCACAATTAGGAATCTTATCTTTGGGATTTCCTAAGATATTCCTCAGGTTGTCTGATGACTTATAGACTAAGGTGAGGCCTACCTTATTAAATAACTTATCGAGTCCCTTGCTATATTTCGGATTATATGGTATGGAGACATATTTGGTGTTATTTTCTTCGCGTGTAAAAAAGGTGGAATTCTGAATATTAAACCTAAACTTATGTCTATTCATTAACTTATTTACTAAGTCTTCGTCATAACCATTAACTCTAGTTATACTTCTAATACGATTCCTTTCTTTATTAAAGTTTACTCTATTCAGAGTTGGAAATAATTTTGTTCCATGGAACAAAATTATTTCCAATATAACAATCAATTTTATGTTCAGAAAGAAGGAACAGCTATGGGTAATTGCTTGTCACCTTTCATAGCCAATTTATTCATGAGTAAGTTTGAAATCAAAGCCAGTCAAGAATTCGAATATTTCCCAAGGGTATGGTATAGGTATGTGGATGATATTTTCGCGATTTTTGATACAAAGAAAGCAAATATTGATGATTTTGTTTCTAAATTAAATAGCCGTATGATTCCATTAAATTCAATTACGAAGTTGAGAACAAAGGACAATTGCCTTTTCTTGATATTTTAATTATTAAAAATAATAATAGATTAGAATTTATATCTATAGGAAGGACACAGTAACAGATAGATATATTCCTAATGATTAATTTCATTGCAAACAACATTACATTTTTTAGTTCATCGTTTGGTCACTTTCCCTCTGAATAGAGTAAACTTTAATAAAGAAAGGAATCGTATTAGAAATATAACTAGAGTTAATGGTTATGACGAAGACTTAGTAAATAAGCTAATAAATAGACATAAGTTTAGGTTTAATATTCAGAATTCCACCTTTTTTACACGCGAAGAAAATAACACCAAATATGTCTCCATACCATATAATCCGAAATATAGCAAGGGACTCGATAAGGTATTTAATAAGGTAGGCCTCACCTTAGTCTATAAGTCATCAGACAACCTGGGGAATATCTTAGGAAATCCCAAAGATAAGATTCCTAATTGTGAGAAAAGTGGAATTTATGAAATTAGTTGTAATGATTGTGACAAAAAGTATGTTGGGCAAAGTAAAAGGTCAATTAAAACACGATTTAAAGATCATTTAGCACACTTAAAATACAATAGAACAGAAAAGTCTAGCATTGCCGAACATGCTCTTGAAGCTGATCATACTGTAACATTAGATAATCTAAGATTAATAAAAAATGTATCTGATAGGAGATTGTTGAACGCATACGAAAGTATGGAAATCATAAAATGTAAAAGTAGTTTAAACAAAGACAGAGGACCTATTCCTTATAATCTCCTCTACTGGTTACTTGACCGAAACTGATGGCCTTGCCCATGTCATTAGTTCCGCTTGAGTAATTCAAGGGTTAGGCTAAGTATAAATAGGGTAGATTTGTAGTTTAGCTTTAGTCAATCATCGCTCCTGATGAAGCTAACATGGTTAGCGAAACGCGCGTCGAGTGCAAAAATAAAGTGTTTGGTGTAGTGGTGATATATACTGAGTAGTATCATTGTGCCAAATATTCCACATTCCTAACTTAAATATAATTAGTATAAATAATGTAAAAAAGAGTGAAAGGAACATACAGGTGTGAAAAAGAGTATGAAAGAGTAAATATATGAAAGAAACAAGAGTGAGTGAGATTAGAATAGAAATGTGTAATATAAATTATGAACCTGACTACATCGAATTATTTTTCCTCACAGAAAATGACTAAATCCCCACATAAATAAACAAATCATAACAAAAAAATATCTCACAAAACAAGCCAAAAAATAAGCATATAAGGATTTACCGGAAATGGCACTATTATATAATTACGTACATAGAGTTCCAATACCAAGGCAGAACATCAGCCACCGTAAGGCTACTCTGTGGATGAAAATGCTGTAAAGCATTCTCTATCCACAGACTTTGAATATGTATGTAAAACCTGTAATTATTTATTATTAATAATAAAGAGATTTTTGAATTTGAGTATGTAGAAAAAATCTCAGATTTTAATTATCGATATCTTTGAAGAAAGGGCTTAAGTTTCTTGGGTTTAATATATCATCAAGTATATATCACTAAATATATCAAATTATAGTGTTTAGGCTAAGTTATTGTATAATATAAGAGTTAGCCTATACCACTTCTCATTGTACAAAAAGAAATGTGGTAGTAGTAGTTTGACAATTAGTAAGTACGTGTTTAGTGGTCTAGATTTTATTGTGCAATTTATACAGAAATTTTTGAAACGAATATGACTGACAGAAATAGTAAATTTAGTAAAATTGACTATCGATTTGTAATAAAAAAAATCTTTTTAAAAGGACTGTCCGCTAAAGAAATTCACGACGAAATACTTAGTACATTTAGAGAAGCATGTCGTTAATATGCTACTATCAAAAATTGCGTTGGGAATTTCAGGAGAATCAGAAAAATCGACATTAGTAATTTACAATGCGCTGGAAGACCTGTCTCTATATCTAACCAAGAAAATGTTGAGGTTGTGCATGAAATAATTTTGGCAAATGGGAAAATTAGGCGTAAACGTATAGCAGAGACAATTCATCTGAATGTGTTTTTTAAATTATAGATACTGAATTGAGTAAGAGAAAATTATTAACTAAATGGATCTCTAAATGTCTGAACCAAAGACGACTGAGGGTCCTAACATTCACGCTAATTTGTAGTTTGGCAAACTAAAACATTTTTTTTTTTAAAAAGATCTAGAGTTACTTTGTAATCATTGCACTAATTATATAAAACTAAAAGGAGAGTTGAATAAATATTTTTTGGTTTTGAGATTTGCTTGTTCTATCTATGTAAGGCTAGAAACTTATAATACGTAGTATGAGAAAATCAAATTCAGTATTTATTTTAAAACTGCATGTTTGTAACGGAATTACTGAATAAATTACTTCCAATTTATTTGTATACCTGTAAATATTCAATTTCTTATCTCGTTCATATCTTGTTATCTCGCGTTGTTTCATCTTAATTTTAAATAATCTTTACTTTGATAGACTGGATGTTGTGGGTCTCATGCATAACTAAAAGTACTGGTGGAAAATGTTATTTATTAGCATTTTGAAGTGTCTTTATTAATACGTGTAATCATATTTAAATTTACCTACATGATTTTCAAATTTTCTGTTTCTTAATTGTACGCTTTAAGATAAAATTTTGATATCCTTAAACCAATAATAATAATTATCTAAATATTGCACAATATTGGAGGTTTTTAATTAATTTTATAATTTGTGACATTTGTATGCATATATATATATATATATATATATATATATATATATATATATATGCTTATTTTTTGCTTGTTTTGTGAGATATTTTTTTGTTATGATTTGTTTATTTATGTGGGGATTTAGTCATTATCTGTGAGGAAAAATAATTCGATGTAGTCAGGTTCATAATTTATATTACACATTTCTATTCTAATCTCACTCACTCTTGTTTCTTTCATATCTTACTCTTTCATACTCTTTTTCACACCTGTATGTTCCTTTCACTCTTTTTTACATTATTTATACTAATTATATTTAAGTTGGGAATGTGGAATATTTGGCACAATGATACTACTCAGTATATATCACCACTACACCAAACAATTTATTTTTGCACTCGACGCGCGTTTTCGCTAACCATGTTAGCTTCATCAGGAGCGATGATTGACTAAAGCTAAACTACAAATCTACCCTATTTATACTTAGCCTAACCCTTGAATTACTCAAGCGGAACTAATGACATGGGCAAGGCCATCAGTTTCGGTCAAGTAACCAGTAGAGGAGATTATAAGGAATAGGTCCTCTGTCTTTGTTTAAACTACTTTTACATTTTATGATTTCCATACTTTCGTATGCGTTCAACAATCTCCTATCAGATACATTTTTTATTAATCTTAGATTATCTAATGTTACACTATGATCAGCTTCAAGAGCAGGTTCGGCAATGCTAGACTTTTCTGTTCTATTGTATTTTAAGTGTGCTAAATGATCTTTAAATCGTGTTTTAATTGACCTTTTACTTTCCCCAACATACTTTTTGTCACAATCATTACAACTAATTTCATAAATTCCACTTTTCTCACAATTAGGAATCTTATCTTTGGGATTTCCTAAGATATTTCCCAGGTTGTCTGATGAATTATAGACTATAGACACAATCTTGGAGGTTTTTAATTAATTTTATAATTTGTGACATTTGTATGCATATATATATATATATATATATATATATATATATATATATATATATATATATATATGTGGCCTTTTTTAAGTAAATGCCGTTTTGAAGTAAGGCCGCTATAGCGTTACGGCAGCCGTTCCGCGCAAGCGCGCCGAGTTCCTGCATCTATTGTCTAGCCACGCCCTTACGGAAGCATTTTTCCGAATTTACATCTGTTTGGGCGTGTTTACAATGTCTTACAGACTTTGAAATACGCACTGTAATTCGTTTCTTAAAAGCTAACGTGAAAGCGGCCTACATTCTTCTGCAAATTCGAGAAGTGTATGGCTAAAACACTACGTGTGAAGAAATGGTAAAAAAAAGGTTAGAGTATTTAAAGGCTGACTAACACTAGGTTACAAAATTTAAACTTTTTTTGTAACATAGAAATATGTGTCATATTTTGACAGTGGTGTGTGTTGTTAATAATAAAACTTTAAAAGCATTACAAGACGCAACGTTTCTTTGTGACATTCACTTTTTGTATTAAAACAGTTAAAAAAATAAAACTGAGATGAAGTGTTAGGGTACAAAATAACAAAATAAGTTGGCCTCTTTTCAGCATTCAAAAATGGTCCGTCAACTATTTAGGGCTCCATTTTTCTGGTGTCGCTTCTCCATGATGGAAATGTTTTGATGAAAATCTTTGGCCGTGTTCTCTGCTAACAGTACTTAAATTTTCGAGAAAGAACTCTAGGTTTCACTCTAAGAAGTGTACTTTTAACGAAGTTTTGTAAGAGGTTAACTGTAATCATATTTTTGTCCTTTTGTAATTACCTAAATTACCTATCATCTTTATGAGAATACGCATACATGCACGCTATTGGTCTATAAAAATTGTACGGAAAAACATTTTTCCGTGTTAGTCCCGAAATCACTAATTTCTTAAATTGTTAAAAACAATTTTCTGGAGGAATGCTCAAACAAAAAAAGTCTTGTGAAGTTTTTATACATCAGTGATTTTAAATTTAAATATTATTATACTGACCTATATCAGTAAACTGAAACATTAAAGTTAATATTTATATCAATAAATGTCATCTTATGTAACTTATATTATAGTGCAGTAAAAAAAAGTCAAAATAATGATGAGATGGGCATAGTTTAGATACAGCAATGTTATAATTTTATCCTCTATCCCCTATTCCTGTATTACCAGGAGTATTATCCTGAGTTTTGGACCTTGAAAAACTTGCGTTCTTTTGTTTATATACAATTGAAGTTTTCAAAACGCGTTTTTTGAACTTAAAATGCGAATAACTTCGGTTATATATGTTGGAACGAGATAAAAAAAGAAAATCTTCGTAATAAAACTTCCAACAAATCCTGGTCAGTTTTAAGGATTTCAAATGTGTACTTAACCTACAAAATTAAAAAACCAACAAAAATCTGTTATTTTTTTTTATTTTATTGTACAGGTCGACTAAGTGAATCGATCGGCTTGAAACTTTTAGAAAATATTCCTTTTGTTATAACAAAAAAATACCTTGAAATTTAGTACAAAAATATCGAACACAGTGAACACAAGTGAATTTGTTACTTAAAATTTGAATTGCCCGCCATTTTATGCCATTTAGTCTGAAATGGACCTTTTTTTTAAAAAAAAACTTAATCTCGACGTCAGCTGTCCGATGCCAATAAAAAAAATTTTTTGAATCATTCTTGCCGTTTTTTTTTTACATTTGTTTATTAATCAAAAAACAACTGACATTATGAAAAACAAAATGTTAACGAAAATTTTTTTTTTAAATAAAGGTCTCGGGATTCTCTACGAGATGTAATAAAATTTTTCAATTTTTTTTTAAAAATGACCAAAATTTGTTTTTATTTGATTATTAAACAAATGCAAAGAAAAACGGTTAAAATGACTCTAAATGACAAAAAAAATTTTGTGACTTCGGAAAGTTAAATTTTGAAAGAAGAAGATCCATTTTGGACCAAATGGCATAAAATGGCTTGCAATTCAAATTTTAAATAACTGGGTTCAATATTTTTAACCAAAATTTCAGGGTATTTTTGCTATTACTAAAGGCTTATTTTCTGAAAATTTTAAGGCGATCGGTTCACTTAGTGGGCCTGTATAATAAAATGGAAAAAAAAACAACAAAAAATTATGCTTATAATTTGTTTATTATCTCAATCAAGAACTCATGGAATTCAAACTGCTTCGAAAATTGGACACATTTTCGTAATTTAAAGACCCTTAAATGTGAACGAGTGTTTAAATCTCGTAGAGTGATTTTTTTACGAATACAATAGTTCCTTAGGAAGAAAAGCAAAAATTGTCAAAAAGAGGGAAATTTTAGGATAAGACTTACAGAACCCTAATTTCCGTTTTAGTTCTATATTTTATGTATATTTTGTTTATACATAAATCGTTTATTATTTTTGTTCGTCTGAGATAAAACTTATCGCTAAACCTATCTTGTTTAAAGATTTAAAAAAAAGCTAATAAACTGATTTTACGTTTTTCTTAAATACCTATATAAGAGCAGAACGTAATTTGAATTGTTTCAGTTTAAATTTTCACTTGGTTTTGGGAACACTTGTATTTCTCTTTTAGGATAGAGATCAAATATATTTAAGTTATATAAAACAAATATATTTATATAAAACTTAAAAGTAAATTGAAAAAATGGTACTTAGCATGGATAGATTTGTTGGAAAAGTTGCTGTGGTAACAGGAGCTTCGGCTGGAATTGGGCTGCCACTGTAGAAGAATTGGTGAAAAGTGGTGTTATTGTAAGTAATATGTATATATATATATATATATATATATATATATATATATATATATAGATGAAAATATATTTATATATATAGTGAAATTTAACGGATATAATCAATATATTGTTTTTACTCAGATGATCTCCAATTATTTCTTAGGTCCGTCATTTTAATTGCGATAATTTTTCCTGATTTTTTTTTATTATTCTTTAGAGATTAATTTATTATTAACCATTAAATTATGAATACATAAGCCAAATGTAGCATAGTCTAATTGTTTATAAATTTTAAAAGTTATTTATAACATTGTTTAATACTTTTATTTACATTTTCCTTAATTTTAATTAGCCACGCCTTATATATGAAATGGAAAGATATTGGATACTTTCCTTTGAAAGCAAGCTTAAGTCAGACTCAGTGTTTAAACTTAATCAGCGACGAAAACCTAGAAATACACACGTGATGTCATATTTTGTCTGTTTCGGTCGATAGATAATTTGTATTTTTTCTGACAGTAATTTAAAATTACAGTTTTACTGCCGCAGCTTTTCAGCTTTACCATACATATAGCACAAAATTATTTTTTTTCCTAGTAATTATTTTCACCTGAACTTTATATTATTAACATCTGGTTGTATGTACTTCTGTATGTGCCTTAATGATATAGAATTGTCAATCGCTAATAAAAACGCCTGAGCCACTATTTTTGCTGCTATGTACCTAATAAATCTAATAAAAATTAGAATAAATAACTATTTTTTTATTCTTACAAGATCAATTAATCGGTGTCATCAAAAATTAAATAGATAAATTTTCAAATGTTGATTTTTCCAGAATTGCTTGATAAATAATATTCTATGTTAAAAATTTAAGAAAGGAGAAATTCGTTACTATATACTTTGAACTGTTCGAGATGTAGAACCTTAGCAGCCTCAAACCAATCTCTACGTCAGTGTTAAAATTGTATTATGGCATTAACAATATTTTTTATACATAAAATAAAAAAATTAAATGGTCAAAGTTCAGATTTTAACTCTTTAACTGATGCCCTTTTTTTTTATTTGTTTATTTTTTTATGGGTCTAGCACACGTGCAGCAGGGAAGTCCCGAAAGCGCTCCAGGAGCAGCATGTGTGCCGAAAGAGCGATTCACGTTGTTCTTGAATGACTGTAAATTGTACTCAGTCGGAAACACAGCCCTGAGCAAATTATTCCAAAGGGATTATGTTCTCCATATAAAAGACTGCTTGAAAAGCGTTGTACGCAGAGTAACAAGCTGAACCTCATACGGATGTAAAGTATTAGAGCGACGTGTATTTCTAATATGCACCGCTCTGGGAGGAATTAAGCGGGCGAACACTTTCCATAATACTTATAGAACAGACTCAAGTCGCCAACCGTTCTTCGATGTTCCAGTGAATCGAAGCCGCAGGTCAGTTCCGGGTCTCCAATCAGACGAATAGCTATTCTCTGAACATAATCCAACAAATGCAGTATATGTTTGGGAGCGGAGCCCTAAAAATGGGAGTCGTTGTAGAATGTAAAGCTTTCTGGTTCGAATTAATATTCTCAACTTTTGAGAAGCTCTCCTTGCTATGCCTGCAACATGTTCACGCCAGGACACATTTGTTCCCAAATTAACGCGAATTGAGTGACGATGCTAGGGGAACGGAGTGCCCTGACATAATTATGTCGGGTTCAGCAACGTTAACTTTTTTAGTTAGTTTTAGAAAAATCTGAATTAGAACTTTTCAGACATACCACAAGAGCGTAGCTTAGCCAACAGTGCCAAACACAGTCGAATACCTTGGATATGTCAAGAGCAACCGAGCAAAGTGTTCAATTGCGTTGTTCCAAACATGTGGTACATAAGTCGGAAGATCTCCTGTTGATCTATGTTTACGAAAGCCATATTGGTGATCGCTGATAATGTTGAATCGTTCAAGATATTTTAGAAGATGCTGATTGATAGCCTTTTCCATGACTTTCAATATTATTGAAAGCAGTACGACTGATCGGTTGTTATTTGGCAAGGTCTTCTTGCCTTTCTTAGGTATCGGCTGAACTGTGGCACATTTCCAGTAGGAAGGAGATATTCCCTTTCTGTACGATAGGTTGAAAAATCTACAGAAAATTGGTGTTAGTTCCCTCACATAGTTTTTGAGAACTATAGCAGGTATTCCGTCAGCGCCAGAAGTCTTTTTGGTGTCTAGCTTCATTAAAATACGTTTTATGATACGCTGTCTGAAGACAACATCGAGCATCCTTGACTGCAATATGGGAACAGTAGGTAGTATTTTTCCTTCGAAATCGACAGTAGAATGTGAAGCAAAGAGTTTAGCCAACAAGTTCGCTTTCTCAACAGATGTGGTTGCAATAGAATTATCTGGCCGTGTAAGTGGTGGTATGGTGGATTTGGTGCAATTTTGACTAACTGCCTTAGCGATTGTCCAAAAGATCTGGAATTGTTGGGACAAGCGAGAAGAATTTAGCAAAACTATTATAATTCTAGATCTAGTGTAAGACCTCAAACTTCTCCCGATGCATGGATCGATTCCCTATTAATTATTATAATTTTTACTTAAAAATAGTTTAAATCAAGGTCATACTTGCAGTATGACATTAGCAATATATTGGTTATATAATTGTATACATGACAAATAATGACTACTCATTTATCGCAAAAAAAAAAAACGAAAACAACTCCAGGCTTAATTCCAAATTTTTTAGATGACAATTTTTATTTAGTAAATTATCTATAACGCCCATTTAGTATAAATAATAACAGTTAAACTCTACGGATTTATTAAATGCATATCGTAATGTAATTCTTTATCAGTTTTTTGGCCATTATAATAACTCCGACAACGTTGCTGGACACGCATCCGATATTAAATGAAATATTATTTTATTATAACCAAAGCTAATCTCGATGTAATCAGAACCAAAACTATATTAAATGAAAAATAATTTTATTATAAACAAAACAAACTAATTACAACGGGCCCGATATTAAATGAGGAATTACTTTATTATTAACCAAACCCATAATGAACGAACAACGGATGCGATATAAAATCAAAAATTATTTTATTACAAATAAAGCAACACACGAACTAATCTAACCAAAACTTTGTAACTCCAAATGCCAATTATTTCAATAAATAGATTAGGTACTTATTTATCTAATTATTAATTCTAATTAAAAGTGTTCTATATTGTAATATAATTGATTCTATAACGCAAAAAACAATTATATTTGTGCACTTATTTTCAGTTGTCAATTTTGTTGATTTAGTAAATCTGTGTTTATTATCTTAGTTGAGTACATGCATATATCTTTATGATAATAAATCAAAATACATTTCTCTTTGATTTCACAATTGTGATAAGAAAATAATTTCTAGAACAAGAAAATTGTTTTAATTACTCTGCTCAACAGATATACCGCATTTTGTCTAACGCCCGGTCAGTGTAATAATTGCAGTGATAATTATAATGGGTATATATTTATATTATCTGGGCAATATGAACAACGCCTACATGTACACCTGTATGCACGTTTTTTTTCTGTCTATAATATATAATAGTTATAGCATCTTACCTACCTAATAGCCAATAAATCAATCTAACTCAATCTAGAATCTAGTGGCAAAAGTTGAAAACAAATATTTACTTTCTAAATATTTGTTCAATTATAAACAAATAAAATAGAATTATTTTATCTCCGTACCTAATGCTTAAAGCTGTAGCGTCAGTCCTGATTCAATTCACAAGGTTCGATGAAAGCACCTTTACCATTTTCGCGAGAAAAAAGGTTTATTTATACCAGATAAATTATCAAATGTAATGCACTCGTAATAATTTTCGCTCAACCTACACTTCATGGAGACTATTTTTCTATTCTTTCAAAATTTTTTGATCAGTATTTTTCAAGATAAGGTGGTCATTTTTTAAAAATAATGCAATGAAAAAAGGGTGCGCAGGTATTACATCGTACATATTTTTGAACTCGTGTTTTTACAAGCTTATTTGACACCTAACTCGATGACTTGGTAATTTTTTTTTTTTTTGCTTCCGATTTCACCCCCCAACGCTACCTGCTGAAATCAAAATTTAACTTTCAAAGCAACACAATCTTGATTGTGCCATCAATTCCTATATTTATGCCAAATTTCAACTGTCTATATCGAATAGTTTCGGAGAAATCGGGTGTGACAAACAGACAGACGGACACCGAAGAGATCCCATAAAAAGGCTGATTCAGTTTCCATACAATCACAAAATAAGTAAGTTATCACACAAGGTGTTTATGTTTGATTATATGTAGCACTGTTCAAGTAGTTTCGGGCCTACAACAATTTTCATCAACGCTTGTGGCAGTGAAGTAATAGATTAAAGAAAATTTTGTAAATGTTTCCATGGTTTTAATCACTTAAGCATGCAACTCGTTTAGTCTCGATGACCTACTGGCACAAGCTATTTTGAAACCGATAAAATACATAATTAAGCAATTAGTTTAAAATAATTTGAAACTATTTGCCTTAAAGGTAGCATAGTTTGTTTACCGGATTTTACCACTTTCACAGAAGTTGACTTTCACCAATTAAGTTAAGCTGAAACCTAAACTAACCTAAACAACTCCTTTAAAATGGGTATGTTTTTATAGGTTGCTGGTTTAGCACGAAGAGTTGACAAGCTTGAGGAATTAGCGACGAAACTGAGCAAAGAAAAAGGGAAGCTTCATCCTTTTAAGTGCGATTTGACTAAGGAGGAAGAAATTATATCAACAATAAGCAATGTTATTGAACAATTAGGAGATATCCATATTTTAATTAATAACGCTGGACTTAAACAACCCACGGATCTGATAAATGGAAATACAGAAATGTGGAAAGTGACATTAGGTAACAATTTTTGAAATTTGTAAATTCAAAAAAAAAAGAATCTTTTACCAAATACATTAGAAAATAGAATCTCGAGAGATCAATTTTTGCTTCTAGTTGCCTAGCATATTACATATCTGCCAAAGAGTTACAGTAAGATTATAACTGCTACTTAAATGTAATACCCTCAAATCGCATCTTTTTTGATAAAAATCTTGACCTCTACACCTAAATCATTGAATGATATACTAGGTGCTTAACTACATAGTGACAGAGTAAAGATCATTATCTCATTTGTTCGTTTTCGACGAAAAAAAATATTAAATACAATAGTTTTAGGAAATATTAAGGTGCACAGTTTAAAATTATTTTTGAGTATACAGGGTACCTCAAAAAAGTGTGGCAGATATAATGTATGTTTTTTTATTTTCTAATTTATTTTTAAATTCTGCGTAAAATTTTATAACTTTTTTATTAATAATGTTATATACCTAAACCTAGTAGTTTTTCTAATATTTCAATTTTTTTAAAAAAATACTAGTTTTTAGTCTTGTAAAAAATTGCCAGTAACGCCATTGTTTCTGAAGGTGGAATACCCATAATTGGTACAAGCATTTTATAGAGATGAAATAAAAGATATGTGTAAAGAAATTTGAGTTAGATGCTACAGGGTGTTCAAAATAAATTTATGCATTTCGACTATTTTAAATTGAAAAATCTCAAATTTTTTAACTGGCTCACACACATATTATTATTTTTTCTGATAGATTTTACAAAACCCTCCAACTTTTATTAAGTATATCATATACCTATTTCTAATAGTTTTCGATTTATTTTGAATTTTTCAATTTTTACACTAATTAATGTAGTGGTTAAGAATTATTGAAGGTTTTTTTTTTAAATAAAAAAATTTATGGTGTTTCAAATTTCAGTACGCAATTTTCGACCACAAAATTTGCGTTTAATTATTTACAAAAAATTGTCTATTAGAAATATTTAAAAAAAAAACCTTCCGACATTTTGTAGAAAAAGCAATTATTAAGATTTAAAACAAAAAACGTTAAGAAATATTAAAAAATCGACTGAGTAATATAGCAGACGGTGTCTGCAAACAGATAGCGGTCCCAATCTGACGCTAGGTCACATTTAATTCAATAAGTTTGTAATTGAATGGAATTTTCTGAAAATTTTTTTTTAGAATAATTCTTAGAAGTATAGAGAATAAAAATCCGTAAAAAAAGGTATATGTAACCCCTTAAAGAGGTAAAATATATTATTCTAATAGAGTCTCCTTGTAATATTTGTTACGATTAAGAATATTTATATACATAGCTAACCTACATTTCTCTTCCAGATACAAATATTTTGGGTCTTTGTGTCGCTACAAGAGAAGTAATCCAAAATATGAAAGCAAAGGGTACACAAGGCCATATTATTCACGTAAATAGTCTTTCTGGTCATAGGGTTGGAGCTATGGCTCGCTTAAATGTTTATCCCGCAACGAAACATGCCGTTACTGCTCTTGCTGAAACTTTGAGATTGGACATCAATAGAGAGAAATTGCCAATTAAAGTAACAGTAAGTATATAAAGTGAAAAATTCATTTTCATTTTCAGTAAACCTAAAACGTCTAAACTAAATTACTCAAAACTTTCTCTAAAAGTAATTTCTACATTAAACATAACAAAAAATGTGCGCAAAATGGAATCATTAATAAACTTCATAGGCAAATTTTAATACAGCCCGTCCTATAAATAAAGTATTTTTTTACTAGTTTTTAACACAACTGGTGGGATGCAGAGCGTTTTATTGAAGCCGATCGTACCTTTTGTGAGCGACAGTTTTATAAAAACAATAATTGTACGACTGTGGCCTGGCGAAAAGTTCGTATTAAATTCAAGCATGAAACCAAAGAAAACAGTTCTGGGAATAAGCTCTGGAAAAGCCAACAGAATGATCGGTCAAAAGTTAGCATAACTTTTACAGTCGTCACAGAAATAATCCAGAATAATTATACGTATTAGCTCTGTAACCTGTAAAAGTCAAGTTAAAAAACCGCAACTCTCACGGAAATTGCGTGCCAAACAGTGAGTGATAATTTCACCGATGGCTTTGAATAGTACCGGGAATGAAACGGTTGATATTTAGAAGGCATTACTATTAGTACCTAATTAATTTTGGAGCTCTGATATTTCTATTGTATGAAACTGTTTTTTTGTGAAAGATTTCCACTGGATGGCAATGAATTTTTAAGTTCTATTTAAGTTTTTAAAGGACCACTGTATAAAAGGTTATTAGCTCTTGTATGGATTAACTTCTGCAGATACATCTATGAATTATCCTTTCCCCTGCAATTTTCAGAATGACTCGAAATTTAACATGAAAATTTGATCTTTTTATTAAAAATATCCTCTTGAAAAAAAAAAAATGTAACACGCAGGTAAAAAGTTTTTGGTCTGACATATAGATGTTGCCCTTTTAAAAAATCCATATGATTTTTAGGAAATACCAAACTTCAAATGAAACCTGTCAAAATTCCATGACATTTCGCCGATTAGTTGACAAGTTACAGTGGTTTTAGTTCAGCTTAGTTACAGTGGTTTTAGTGACGCTACTATTGATATTTTCAAAACAATGGAAAAAATCGAATTTCGTTTGTTGGTTAAACATTGTTTTTCGTTGGGAAAAATACCGATCAAGCAAAGCAATGGCTTGATAAGTGTTACGGGAACTCTGCCCCTGAAAAATCACTCATCATTTACTGGTATGCTGAATTTAAACTCGGTCGTATAGATTCAAATGATGCTGAACGCTCTGGACACCCAAATGAGGTGGTTACACAGTGTTTTAAGTAGCCAAAAACTTTTCAGTCTACGTGTTAAGATAGAGGGCCCGGTGACAAGTCGCTGGAGAGCTCTTTTGCGTTATTCATATCTATTTATACATTTTTTTTAACTTTATAGGTATGACTGGTAAGTCTTAATAGTCGGTTATTGTATATTTATAATTGTTACCAGAGCAATTTTTATTATACTTAAAATTTGTTTATTACGATTAAAAATGAGGAAAAATTCTCATTATACTATTGAAACTACAAAATTTGTCGTTTTTCGCCCCTTTTACACTCTTCCTCTTAACGAACACGGCTTATAGCTATTGGTTTCTGCTCGACATAACGTATTATATTCACACCGAATTTAAATTTGATATCTAATGTCGTTCAAGAGTTATCGTGCCAATAGAGCGACAGACAGGCCAACGAAAATAGAACCGGAAGAAAATGCAGAAATCTCGAAGTAGGACTTTTTCAAGAAAACAATATTTTCTTTTAAAAAGGGAAGTGATCTTTTTAGTGTTCCGTACGGAACACTTATAAGATCACTTCGGTGTCTGTCCGTCTGTCACACCCGATTTTCTCCGAAACTATTTGTCATAGAAAGTTGAAATTTGGTAGTAATATAGGAATTGATGGCCTCATCAGAGCCATGTAGTTTTGAAAGTTAAATTTTGACTTAAGGGGTTAGTTTTGGGGGGTGAAATCGGAAGTGAAAAAAATTTTTTTTTACTAGGTAATCGAGTGTGGTGTCAAATGAAAGCTTGTGAAAACACGAGTAAAAAATATATATATATATAATGTAATACTTGCGCGCACTTTTCTTTGTATTATTTTCAAAAAATCGCGAAAAATCGCTGTCCACCCGCCTTATCTCGGAAAGTACTTATCAAAAAATTTTGAAAAAATTCTGGAATATTCTCGACGGGGTGTAGATTGAACGAAAATTATGACGAGTGCATTACCTGTAATAATTTATCTGGTATATAAAAAAAAACAGAAATTTCAAGGTCATCAATTTTCAGTAAAGATTGGAAATAAACTTCGTTGAAAACTTATTTGGGGTGTGTTTTGTGAAGTCACTGATCATTTTATATCACCATAACATAAATTTTGACTTAAGGGATTCGTTTTGAGGGGTGAAATCGGAAGTGAAAAAAAAATTTTTTACTAGGTCATCGAGTGTGGTGTCAAATGAAAGCTTGTGAAAACACGAGTAAAAAATATATATATAATGTAATACTTGCGCACACTTTTCTTCGTATTACTTTTAAAAAATCGTGAAAAATCGCTGTCCCCTACCTTATCTCGAAAAGTACTGATCAAAAAATTTTGAAAAAATCCTGGAATATTCTCCACGGGGTATAGATTGAACGAAAATTATCATTACCTTTAATAATTTATCTGGTATAGAAAAAAAACCAAAATTTCAAGGTCACCAGTTTTCAGTAAAGATTGGAAACAAACTTTGTTGAAAACTCATTTGGGGTGTGTTTTGTGAAGTCATTGATCATTTTATACCAGCCTAACAAAATTTTTTATTTTAAAAACAATCAACGTTCGGAACACTAATTGTACAAGTTCAACTTGCACTTGACCGGTTTTTCATTTTTTTGTTTAGCATAACTATGTAAGGCTATTGTTTACAGTTATCCTTACACACACACACACAGATGATAAGACTGTTCTATTTTTGATATTAACATTAAGTACTTTATTTTTCAGAGTTTAAGTCCAGGCTTCGTTATATCAGAATTCCAAGCCGTAGCGGGAATGCCGGCCAATATACCGATCCCACCGCTATACCCCCCAGACATCGCTGAAGCAGTAATTTATGCTTTGTCAACCCCCCCACATGTAAATGTAAGTTTAATAATGAATCGTACTATAAGTCTACTTCTATCCTAGAAACTAACTGTTCGTTAGCAGTTAGTTCTTAGGGAAACTACATTAACAAGTAAGCCTGATTCACGCCTCATGTAATTGTATACGACTAGAATTGTGGTTATAACGTACCAATATTTAAAACGTTCGGCCCATTTAATCATATGATAGTTTGGACTTGGATAATTGTAATAAACTTTAACCCTTATAGAAGGTTGATTTAAATTTTTAAGTTATTGAGGAAAGAAAAGTCCTAAAATTGTTTTAAAAAAATCTGCTTTAATACACATTTTTTCCTGTTTTTAAAATATTAAAGTACCTTTTTTTTTTTTAAAAAAAAAAACAAAAAATCAATTTTAAATCGGGTGAAAACGGAGATCTTTTTTTAAAATCTCTTAAATTTTTTGTCTGTTATGTTTAATGCTTCTTCAGTCATTATCAGTGATGCATTGCCATATTCTGCCACGAATTTATAAAGTACTAGTTATTTCTAGAGTGCGAATATCTAGCTGTTTTCCTCTCAACCAATCAAATATTTGTGACCTGTAAAAGCCTAAAAATGCAATGAGGTTACTCTACACTTTTTTCATCATGTTAAGTGTTTCTGTTGCGTGTCCGCCACAGTTTAGGTAAAATTTTACAGTTTCTTGCTCTATGTTATAATTTTCATAATGATATTTTTTGATTGTTTAATAATATTCGTATCTCAAGACAACTGTCAATATTTTACGCTAAGATTCGGTAGTTTTAAAGTGACATATTTAACTTTTAAAAGACACAGCTAGTTCACTAGTTTATGATATACTCGTAAAGTACACAGTCAAAAGTACGTTAGAATCTTACTACCAAAACGTTCTTGATCGCTCAACAATAAAAAATTTATTTATACCGCTCTTGAAAAAAAGAATACACAACATTCTTCTTCTTCCTGTCCCAAGTATTCACATACGTCGGGGTCTCTGTACCATTTCTTTAGTTTATATTGTGGCTGTTATTTGCTCCTAGTCGAAAAATGGACGCAGCATCCGGAACTTCACACCAGTCCTTGATATTTCGGAGCCACGAGTGCTGCTTTCTACCGGGTCCTCGCTGACCCTCCATTTTTCCCTGAAGAATAAGTTTTGGAATCGAGTAGCAGTCACCTCTTAGGATATGTTGCAAATAAGACACTTTTCTTTGTTTTACAATATTAAGTACTAGGTTTTTCTATACCCCGGTCCTTTGAAACACTTCTTCATTGGTTATGTGTCGGAGTATTCATAGCATACGATTCGATGATCTCACTTTTAACGCCCATGTCTTTACATCATATAAGAGGGCGGGTCAGCAACTCGTAGGCGCAGGGCGAGTGGCAATTGTCTTTCAAGCAACATATTTTTCAATTTTGGAAAGGTGTCCTATGCCATGCCAATACGCAGTTTAACCTCCCCATCACAATCCCATCGGTCGTTGATGACAGAGCCAAGATATTTGAATTTAGTACCCCTCTCAATCTCCTAATCCATTAAAAAGAGAGATGCTTCCTCTTAGGTGTGTCTACTAATCACCATCATTTTGATTTTCCCAATATTTATACGTAGACCATACTCCTCACCATTCAGTTTATTGATTAGATTTTGCAGATCTTCCATATTATTTGCAACTATTACGGTATCGTCTGCATACCGAATATTATTTATAGGCTTTCAATTAACTTTTACTCCTCTGCATTCATCTTCTAAAGCAAGTTGAAATATTTTCTCTAAGTAGATATTAAATAATACTGGCGACAGTATGTTGAAATGTCCCTATTAATTTTGATCTCGGTAGATTGATTCCAGCATAGCTGTCTAATTATTCTTACATCCTTATCATCTATACTAATCTCATGAAGCCGCTGCATATAAATACATCCTGTCGTTGGTCGTAACATTTTTGTACAAAAAGAAGAAAATAATGCTTTCTACCTTCCCAAACCTTTCACAAATCCAAACTGTATTTTCCCACTTACATTTTCGCACTTATTGACAATTCTGGAATGAATTTCTCTCAAGAAAACTTTGAGGGCGTGACTCATTAGGTTTATAATCTGAAGTTTTCACAGTATCTAGAATTATGTATGAAAAGGTGTGTGATCTGTTTTTTGCCAACCTGCTTCAGAACTTCAGCATACATCTTCATGCATGTCCTGATGCTTTGCCGTTTTTTTTTAGTCCGCTCATCGCCAATTTCACTTCAGCCTCCATTATTACAGGTCGATTTAATTGACCGGTGATATTATTTTCTGTCTCTGCCATTAAAGTGATTCACTGCATAATTTTCTCATGTATTTTTCAACTCAATTGGGTCTAAAATCAGTTTGCCTTGTTTATTCTGGAGTTGAAGCTATCATGGCGTCTATGCAAACTTTCTACCTCTTCGCATACCCTTGCGATCGAGTTTTTTTTCGCCTTCCTTATGTGTTGTTTAATTAAGGCGATTGAATTCTTCGTAGTGTTCTTGTTGATTTTTTGAAAGGTGTCGTTGTTCCATAAGTTCTAAAATCCATGGCTTGCATCTCTTACACCATTACAATACCGTAAATGAAAAGTCAATGAAGTTCTTTGGAGTAATTAATCTCAGTATTTAAGCCTTATTAGCTATTGTTTTAAATATCTTTAATCTCCAAATACTTACTTGTTACTCATTTATTTGCGCCACTAAGAATTTTTTTGTGTTTTTCGGATACGAAACCGATCGAAACTTCTTCGCAAATTTAAATATTTTATTTAATATTATTAAATGCCCAATATATTCATTACATAAATTTATTACATTGCAGGTCAAGGAACTCATGATCCAAGCCGTTGGAAGCTAATTTCACCATTTTTCTAGTCAGAAATGTAAATGCGACAAAATATTTTTTTATTGATTTCTAATAAATAAATGTAATCCACAGAACACAGGAACAATATTGAAAACTAAAAAAAAATATTCGAAAAATTATTTTTCATAGAGTCAAAATAGCATAAATTAGAAAAAATAATTTCAATCTTGAATTAATTTTAAAGAAAAGTAACCTTTTCTTTAGTGTCTTATCGAGAATTTATGTTGTAAAAATTAATCAATCAATTCAAAATAAAACCCACTGACTGTAATAAAATTGTAACAAATAAATATCTTATTTTATAAAATCTATTTTCTCTATTTCCTAACCAATATAACATTTTGTTTTAAGCAATAGAAAGTAATCAAGAACCAATGCAGTTTAACTAACTGAGAAGTTAAACACTAATATGAAATACGTGATTGCTTTAAAAGAAAGTAAGAAGATAAAAAGTATTTCATATTTTGGAGGCAACCTCAGACTAATTTATTAAAATATCTAGTAACATAAGTTCAATTTTATCTTTATAAAAATCATCAAATGACAATTGTTAACCTGAACTGTTAAAACTGTATTGACAATTCTATTGATTGATGCAATTTTCTGGGAGTTATCTACAATTAGATCATAGTTTTCAATGGTTTTAATTTTAGTAATATCATAAATTAAATCGAATGTCGGAATGTATCAGTGCACACTTCCGCTGTCACTTTTTTTTCATACTCTTCCCCGCCTGAGTTTTTTTTTTCCTTTTTTATATTCTAAGGATATCGGTGGGGATGTCGTAATACCCGTCAACGTTGTCCAAGTGCCGAAACGTACATTTTTGTATTTCACGGCACCCTTTAGACAACGCAGTAGTGCTTCCACGGACGTTATAGCATTTTCTGCAAACAACTACTACTTATGTACGTGGCCATGTATACTTAAATAAAAATATACCGACCGGCCGCACCGTGGGACGAAGTCACAATGTGCAACTCAAAATTTTACCTGCCTTTCAATTTTCAAGATATTGCACCAATTTTTTTACGAATAATCGCTAGATATAGCGCTTTAATTGTGTACCTGCAATTTTTTATATATATATTTTTTTTTAATTTTGGCTGAAAAATGAAGAGCATCTCTATTTCTTAAAAAAATAAAACTCTTTTAGGCGATAAACACTTTACTGTGTATATTAAAATCTCGATAATTTGCTCACGGTATTATACACTCCTGGACAAAATTAACCCAACAATATATTAAATCATACAAATCTCTATAATGAATTAATTTTAATAATTTTGTATGAACATTGGTTACACTAAAAGTTAGAAAAAACTTATTCGGATACTTTAAAAGTGAATTAAATTAGCGGTGCATGTTAGAAATACACGTCGCGCTGGTGCTTCGCATCCGTATGAGGTTCAGCTTGTTACTCCGCGTACGACGCTTTTCAAGCAATCTTTTATATGGAGAACATCATCCCTTTGGAATAATTTGCCCAGCGCTGTGTTTCCCACCGAGTACAATTTACAGCGATTCAAGAACAACGTGAATCGCTTTTTCCGCACTCGTGCCGCTCCTGGAGCGTTTTAGGGACTTCCCCTGCAGCACGTATGCTAGACCAATAAAAAAAAAAAAAAAAAAAAAAAAAAAAAATTTCTCTATAAAGATTCGAATTAAAATTATTCATAAGACCTAATAACAAAATCGTTGAAATTATGTAATAATGAAAAAAATAAACTGGGACACTAGTAGCAAAATTAATGGTGTAACTGGGACACTAGTAGCGTGTGTTGCCTCCTCTACTTCGGATGACAGCGTTTATGCGCCTAGGCATGCTTCTAATTAAATTTTGGATAAAATCTTGAGGAATTTGCTCCCATTCTGTGATAACTGCATTTTCGAGTTCCCTCAGGTTTCTAGGTGCAGGTATATGACGTTTCACATTTTTCTTAAAGTGATCCCATACATGTTCTATTGGATTCAGAACCGGGCTTTTTGGTTGCCATTGCATATTCGGTATATCAACTTGATTAAGATAGTCTAGTACCTCCCTAGCCACGTGAGGTCGAGCGTTATCTTGCATGAACAGAAAATTGGGCCCCACAAAATGACCGAAAGGCATCACATGTTCTATTACAATATTCTCAAGATAGTAGTCAGCATTCATGGATCTCGTACGGACAGGAACTAACTCTGTGCGAGCATCAAAGCAGATGCCACAGAACATAACAGAGCCACCGCCGAATGGAATCCTTGCAGAAATATTGCAAGGAGCAAACCTCTCTCCTGGTCCTCGCCATACTCGCTCACGACCATCTGGATGTTTTAGACTAACCCTAGTTTCATCTGTGAAGAAAACTTGTTTCCAATCATCCACAGACCAGTTTTCGTGATTTCGAGCAAAACGTAACCTGGCAACTCTGTTTCTCTCTAGTAAGCAAGGGGCAGTGGCTGGTCTCCTACTGTTTAAATCCAGCTTCATTTAACCGTCTTCTAACTGTTTTAGAAGAAATTGTGACATTGCGAACAGCTTCGAGTTCGTTTCTTATTATAGAACTAGTGACAGTCCTGTTTCTTAAAGCATATTGTCTTATAAAACGTTCATCTAGGTCGCTAGTGCATCGTTTTCGCCCTAGCCCTAGCCTTCTAGAATAAGTTTCTACTTCATTCAAGCGTCTTACCATACGACTTATTGTGGAACGATGTTTGCCTAACCAAATTGGCAACATGACTCTGACAATATCCCTCGTCCAATAAAACTGAGGCTCGCACTACCTCGTGTTCAGTTAAATTCCTTGTTCGATTCATTTATCTAATTCTTCGGGGTCAAAAATAAAACAGTCTACCACAAAAACGTATTACTTTGAAAAAGCGAAACAATTTATAAGCTTACTTTTAAAGAAAATCTATCGCATTATTACAGAAAATTGTTTATCTTCTAAAAAATTCTTTAAAACTGTAAATCTAAACGAATTGTTTTGATTTCTGTCATGAACAACGAAACAAAATATGCATAGCCTACTATTCAAATACTCGATAAACTTTAAAACTGACATAAGAAAAAGATAAATTAATTTTTAGATTGTTGCGTTAATTTTGTCCAGGAGTTTATGGTTTCACAGTCAAAATAGTTATTTTAGCGAAAATTTTAAGGATTTGAAGCTATTGGCCAATTTCAGTAATTTTTAACTTTTTTTATAGTTTTTTTCAGCTGATGACGAAAGAACGAAGAATTTCGACAATATTGTTGAACCAGAAATTCCCCGTTCTTTCTTTATCGGCTAAAAAAAACTATAAAAAGCAGTGGAAAATAACTAAAATCGGCCAATAACAGCGACCTCCGAAACATATATTACCATAAGCAAATTATCGAAATTTCAATATATACAGTAAAAAGTTCTTCGTCCAAAATAGTATGAATTTAAAAAAAAGAGACCTTCTTCATATTTCAGCTAAATTTATAAAAAAAAAACTAACAAAAAGTTGCAGGTATAAGTTGTCTGACAACTATTAACAGTTATTCCAAAAACAGTTATAAAAACTCATTTAGCCAATTTATTGACTATGCTAGGCACTGTTTTTAACCTAGAAGGGAGTATAAGGATTGAAATAAAGGATTTAAATAATTTTAAAGTGTTCTAATAAAATTTGTTTTATTTTGGATAAAGATGTACCTTACATACTAAGAAATCAGCGTCAAAAATATACCACCATAATAAAAATCGGACGTGACACAGGTCCAACATCCCTCTGGCTACGACCCAAGGTGTCAGTTTACAAAGTATGTCACATTTCGAATTCCGTTTATACTTTTTTCCTTTTTCCTTTTTGTTAGCCTTGACCTATTTAACAGCGTGGAAAACAACTTACCATTTTTCTTCGAACTTGTTTTCCCTAGGGAAAAGAACTAAGCTTAATGGGGCCCAAATTAATTATTCACTAGAGAATTTTTATAAATTTCATAGGTGTTATTTTCTTATGATTAATAGCATTTTTATTTTCAAAGTTTACAGCCAAATATTCCCATCAGCCTCGATAATAAATTCATCATTTCTGACAGGTATTTAACAATATTATACTTTTTGTTTTTGCACGATGCATTTGAAATTGTATTTTTAAAGATAAATTTAATTTATTTTAAAATTTTCACTTAATCCACTAAACAGATTTATAATAATTATAATTATTCCCATTAGTTTAAAAGAAGCATTATTGCAATGAAGCAATGAATAGGACCAAATCAACAAGGAGATGAATGACGATTCAGTTGACTGGATTACAAAGTTTTCCACCTGACCAACAAATAGTAAGATTTCACTTAAAATTTAATCAGTTAGATGCCAGTAAATAGAATACAAAGAGCTGAACCTGATGATAATCTGGCGATTAGTTTGTTTTTCTGGTAGCCTTTGTAAATGCCAGTTTGATAATATTACTTCGTACGAAATGAACAACTCCAACGAAAATCAAAGTTGAATTAGATTCGATGTATAAAAGAAGCTGCTGTTTTTTTTTTTGCAGCATTGAAAATTTGGCCAACTGAGGTCAAAATTGAGAAAAGAAGCATTTTTAACACGGAATGTTTTTATTGATCAAGGAACTCAATAATAGCGGAGACTGCTGACATCTCATATAAATAGCCATATAAAATTTTACATGTAAAACTGTAAAGGTTTGATAAAGCTGAGGGCACGGCTGGGTGCCGGATTTGCTTACTGTTCATCAAAAAATGTAAGGTAAAGTACTTAATAACTTTTGACCTGAGCTCCTTAAGAGGAATATAAATGATTTTCTTTATTACTTTCGGCGAAACTCTGGTCAACCACTACACTAGAACTAGATTGTAAGAGACGAACCGACCTTGAGAAGGGAGAAAATAACTGCCTGGGCTAACAAGATGATGGCCATGCTTTTTTTGGTTCCTGGTGGGATAATTCTTATCGACTATTTCAAAAGATTAAAACTACCATAAAAGAATTTTATTCTGGATTATTACAACATTTCATTAAAGAAAATGATTGGACTGTCGAGATTTGGTTCCATCTAACTCTGGTAATTGTAGCACAGTGAGTAAATCTGTATGTTTATTGTTCACCGAAAGTCAAACTATGTCCAAGAATTACTTGAAATTACGTCCATTTTCGCTGGTTACTTCGACAAAGTCTCTTGTTTTTTGCAATCTTTAATGCATAGTGTCTTTAGGCTCTTGCTACTTTTTCTCAAATCAAATCTATAATTTTTAAACAACTTCCTGTCTGCGGATATTTGCATGAATAAGCCGATGTTTGAGGTGTCACGGTGTGTCTGAAAACAGGTTTTAATGACTTAGGCGATCACTTAAAATTTTCCGACGGTAATTGATTAGTGTAGGAATATAGAGCATGTACGAACAATTTTAAAATTTTTTACCAAGCCGTTAAACTTGCGCAATTAGTGTTCCGTACGTTGATTGCTTCTGAAATAAAAAAATTTTTTTACGGAGATATAAAAATGATTAGTGACTTCACAAAACACACCCCAATTGAGTTTTTAACAAAGTTTGTTTCCGATCTTTACTGAAAACTGATGACCTTGAAATTTTTGTTTTTTTTATATACCAGATATTAAAGGTAATGCACTCGTGATAATTTTTGTTCAATCTAAAGAAGCACACACCTCGTGGAGAATATTCCAGAATTTTTTTTTCAAAATTTTGGATCAGTACTTTTCCAAATGGAGGGGGGGGCAGCGATTTTTAAAGTGTGGTATTCAACGATTTTTTCAAAATAATTACAAAGAAAAGTGTGCACATGTAAGACATTATATATATTTTTGAACTCGTGATTTTACAAGTTTTCATTTGACACCCCACTCGATGATCTAACATAGTAAAAAATTCTTTTTTTTTTCACTTTAGATTTTCCCTCCAGAACTGACCCTTAGTCAAAATTTTACTTTCAAAACTACACAGCTCTGACGTCAAATAGTTTCGAAGAATATCGGATATGACAGACGAACAGACAGACAGAAAATGAAATAATCTTATAACTGTTCCATACGGAACACTAAAAATGGAAAATTTCTAAATAAATATAATTTTCTATTTTAATATTGCTTACTGAATTTATTTGAAAGATATTTACATCATATTTAAGAGATATTATTGCAACTATCTATAATAGTATACGTGAAAACGATTAATTTGAGACGTGGTAGAATTCGGTTGGTGCTCTGGAACCAAAAATATGGCAATTTTAAGATTTTTTAAAATTCCAGGTCAAAAATCTGTGAAAACATATTTTACTCATTTTTTGTCAGGTGTCACTTTAAATGAAGATCAAGAGTTATTAAGCATGTAACATTGCAAGGAGATCTTACAAACCTCTAGAAACAATTCAAGCTCCCTGAAAGCAATCATTATTGATGACGAGATATGGTGTTTCCAATATGATCTACAAACAAAAGTGAAAGTACGGCATAGAAAGTAAAAAGAAAGTACAAAATGCTACATTAAAAATCATTAGCTATTGTTTTTACTATAGGAAAGATATCATTTATGATGAATTTGTTCTATCGGGTCTCACTATCAGTGACAAGTTTTTTTTTGGAAGTAGTGAAACGATTGATGAGAAGAGTTCGTCGTGTTTGTTACATTATAATGAACCAAGTCACACTTTATTAATTGTTCTCCAGTTTCTATATGTTATTCACTGAATTTAGTACCCCGCGACTTTGCGAAATTCCTAAAAATTAAGGATGAGGTTTTTTTACGTTCTTCGCCGGCAATCCCACAATATGAAAGAGTGAGGTTATTTGAAATACTATTAAACCATTGGAAAACAATGATTGCATTGAACTAGGCTTAGAATATGTTGAATAGAGAGTTGAAAAAAAAATCTTTGTTAGATGTTTACAGTAGCAATCTGGAATATAATTGTCATTTATACCGACACTAAAGAAGGGTGTGGTAATTTTTTAGAACATGTATGTAATACCCATATAGGTAGTAAGAAGGGTGTCATATGAAGAAGTTTAAACTTTCATTTTCAAACTGCCACCATTCCATCAAAAGCTCTATAAAAGATTACTCAGAAAGTCAGTGGAAAGAAATCTATAAACTTCAACCTCATACAGGCAAGATTAATAATGTCTTCTAGAATTTTTCCAACGTAAAATTAGTCATTAAAGATTTTTCTATAATTACATTTGAGTCGTAAAAATTCATTATTTCGAAAACAACAAAAAAAAAATATTTTTAACAATCTCCAAACAGTAAAAAAACTTCGTAAAAGTTGTTTCCTTGTTAGAACTTCAAAGTTATAACAACTGCGATGTCAGAAAGACATTTTTAAAGTACATTTAAAATCTTAATTACTTTTTCTTAGCAATTTTATCCCTTTGCAAAGGGTTTAAAGATCGTTTACGCGTAAAAAACTTAACTGAAGTCGAATTTCTTTTCGATAAATTCAACGGATATCAAACTAATTTATCTGAAATTAGGGTAACAGAACTTTGATTGGGGATCAGAAAACTTTACAATCTTAATTTTCGTCATTAGCTTTTTACAACTGGCACTTCAGTCGAGGTATTAAAAAAGTTTATAATATATTTTGATTTTATTCGATTAATAAAACTGTGACAGTTGGAAAACAAATAAAATTTTTAAAATCATTGTTATTAAAAAGAAAGTTTAAGATTATTGCTTTACTTCCCTTGCGTCATTCGCCAGTTATTTTTCCATGAGAAACTTATCCCATGAGATAAAAATCAGTTAATAGTAAAAAAAATTTACCAAACCGATACCAGCTCGGAAAAGTGTTCGACAGGGAGTCTCACTGAGTCCCCTTGTCTTCAACATCATCATGGACGAAATAATAAGGAAAGTACGAACCATGAGAGGATATAAAATGGGAGACAATGAAATTAACATTTTATCTTATGCCGATGACTCAGTACTATTTGCGAAAATGAAAACAATCTACAGCAACGCATACACCAATTTAATTGCACAGCAGCTAAATCCTTTAAGATGGTAATATCTGTCTTCAAGACAAACTGTATAACGTTAATGACAACCCTAAGATGTAAACTTGAGGTAGAACGAAGAAGTTATCAAATAACAAATGAAATTTCAATATCTAGACATAGAAATATCTGCTTATGATGATGTTGAAGCGGAGGTAAAGAAACAAACGACGAGGGCCGCAAAAATAGCAGGGTACCTAAACAACACAATATGGTGTAACAAAAATATAGGAATTGAAGCCAAATCGAGAATTTACAAAACAGCTATAAGACCTGTTATGACATATACTGCAGAAACTAGGCTAGAAACATCGAAAACCAAAAGACGACTGGAATCAACAGAAATAAAGAGTAGCTGGAGAGACACTATTGGGTGGGGAGAGAATTGAAGATATAAGAAACAGGTGTGGGGTAGAGGATCTCAATGATTGGGTAGTGAGACGGAGAAGAGAGTGGAATGAACATATTGGTAGGTTGGAAGACGGAAGAATGGTAAGAATTACTCGTGTTAGGTCACCACTAGGACATAGTGTGGCGGAATAGTGGCATGCAGGTGGATGAGATTGAACAGGCGGCTAGCCTAAGTTAGAGAAAGAAGAAGAAGAAGTTGTAAAAAATATCAGTGTATTTCCATAAATGTGGTAAAAAAGTAAGAAAGAGAATATTTTCTTTTAAATGAGTTACTTTCCTTTTCAATACAGTCTCCTTTCAGCTCATACACTTATTCTGAAGATATTTTATACTTTTATCACCTCGGAAAAGTAGTCATTAACAAGGTCCACAAAATTACGACGTTAACAGCGTCAATAATATCCTCAATCGAAAATTTCTCATCCCTAATCAAGTCTTAAAATTGAGGTATAAAAACAAGTCCGAGGAGGCCAAATCTGGAGAGTAGGATTGATGTAACAACAATTTATGTTGCAATTTGTGAAGTTTGACTAGTGCAACAAACTGTGAGGTCCTGGTGTGAAAATTTTGTTTATCATGTAAAGTGATTTTCATTACATGCTTTTTTTTAAAAAACTTGTAATGCTAAATTTTGATCTTCATGAGAGCTACTTTCAATTTTCAATTTCATTAATTGAAAAAAATTTGTTAAATAATTGTAGTATAATGGCCAGTTGTATCTTCAGTTGACGCCTCGGATGTTTTAATAGCAGCTATTTATTTAAGTGGTGCTGTACATAATATTTTCCTCTCGTTATTCGTTGTTTTTTCCAAATTGTCGAGAAAGATAATTGCTCTAAAATCCCAAAACACTTGGACAGATTTGGTTTTATTTGCTTTGATTTGCCATTTGTTTATCCCATGAGATAAAAAGCAGTTAATACTAAAAAAACCTACCAAGCCGATTTCTGAAGGACGTTTTTTTTTTTTCCGTCAGTCGACCAGTAAGTAGGCTCTCCTGGTTCTGCAAAACCACCTGTAAAGGTGGTTTTGCAGAATAATCTGAGGCAAGATTGTTGTCCTTGTGTGAGGCCAAAATGACAGTATCGTCTGCAAATGTATTGCTGCTAGACTTTTATCAGTCGTTAGCAAATCGGCTGAATATAAAAGATAAAGCAGAGGTACCAAGACCCTGCCTTGTGGAACTGCAGATTCAATTTTGTGAATAGATGTTGATTCTCCTTGGTAGTTTACAAGAAAGTGGCGATCTGCAAGGTAGGATAGGAAGAGGTAATGCTTTTCATAATTTGTACAGAAAGCCCAGCATGCCAAACCCTCTCAAAACGCCTGTGTTATATCTAGGAACGCTGCAGCACAGTATTTCTTGTGTTCTAAGTCTTGTCTGATTTTTGGGCTACTCGAAGAATTTGCTCTATTGTGGCGTATTTATGCCTAAAACCAAATTAATGGTCTGGAATTAGCTGGTCTTGTTTCGACTATTAGTTGTAGTCTCTCAATAAATAGCTTTTCAAAAAGTTTTTCGACATTATCAGAAGCAAACTTATTAGTCTATATGATTTAATATCCTCGACAGGATTTCCAGGTTTTGATATTAATATAACTAATACGGCTACTTTCCACTGAGCTGGAAAATAATTTAGTTTTATACAAGCATTAAATATAAATGTAAGTATTATTTTCGCTTTATAAGGCATGAAGTGTTCTTGGTATGACCATGTCATATTCAGGAGACTTTTTAGGATTAAGTCTCTTTGCAATGGCATTTGTGACTTGTTTAACTGTGAAGTATTCTGATGGCAACTGCATTTGATAAGGTGTGTACTTAAGAATGCGTTGATTTCTTCTTCACTACCATTCATAGAATTCTGAGGAAAAGGCTGAAAAACGTTTTCTAAATGTCTGGCGAAGAGAGTTGCCTTTTTACTGCTATACTTTTGGCCCACTGTTCATCCTCTTGGCATATGGGTGTGTTATAAGCTTAAGGGCGATGTATCTTTGCAGCTTTCCCAAAGTAAATATTCCGTGGCTTCAGTAGGTGTTAAGTTCCTTAAAAAGAACTCGATGCCATCGTTTTTGTGCTCATCGAGAACTCTTTTTAGTTCTTGCGTTGCTCTGTTTAGTTTTTTTTTTCCTCAGGGGCCCTTGTTATTTGCCATTGTTTTCTTAGTCTTCTTTTATTGGTTAATTTATCTCGGATTAAAACTGGTAACTCTTCGAAGCTGTGGGCGCTTTTTATTTCTGGTGTAGTTTGCCAACAGCATTTTTGAATTGTTTTGGTTAAATACTGAACAGCTTCACCTACTTCTATTTCCGTTCGCAGGGATGTAGTTAGGTCTAGTTTATTATCGAGCAATTCCCGAAAGTAATTCCAGTTACTAAATTTGTTTGTTAGGAATAGAGGTTTATTATTTTCAATTATATTAGTACTTAGTGTGATCAGTACTGGAGACTGGTCCGATGACAGTTCGAAACAAGATTTTGCGTTTAACTGATCACGAGGTGTACTTTTGGTGATTCCGAAATCGATGAGATCTGGTAATTTATTTCGGTCAGTCAACCAGTAAGTAGGCTCTTCTGTTGAGATGTGTTTACAGTTGTTGGTTCTCATTGCCATATATAACAGTCTACCTTTCGGCGTAATTAACCACGACCCCCAGTGGTAGTGTTTGGCATTATAGCCCCCAGCTTCCAAAAAAACGATAGCCCAGGGTGTCAAAAAATTCTTCGAAATCTTCTTTTTTAATCGAGTGCCCAGAAGGGCAGCATGCGGCCACAACGGTTAGTGGTCCTTGCCAATCTTAAATAATTACACATGTTGCTTGAAGATGTTGTTTTTTGTATTTAGTGAGTTCATGATCTTTAATAGAGTTTTTGATTATTAGTGCAGTCCCACCTGAAAAAACTTATGTATATATTTATTAATATATATATATATATATATATATATATATATATATATATATATTATTTATTATATATATATATATAATATATATATATATTATATATATATATATATATATATATATATATATACAGTACAATCCCGATTATCCGAATCGCGATTATCTGAAATCCGGCTTATTCGAAACAAATTGTTAAAAAGCAAATTGTATTCTCATTAAATGAAAAAAATCCCCATTGTTCGAAAGAGACGATGAGTGGTTTCCTTAACGTGTCGGGGATTCTCCGACGTCTAGAATTTCACCACTGTACTATGTTTTGGTTAGTCGACGAGTGTTATAAGTTACTCATTACGTCTATTTTTATCGCAGAGGTGGATAATTTCGTTTTAATAAATATTTTTTAAAAAATGGAGCGTCATAATAATAAGCGTAAACGTGTTGTTATTACCTTAAAAGAGAAACTTGAAGCAATTCAACGTTTAGATAATGGTGAACTTCTTAAAAATATAACGAAGGATTTAGGTGTAGCCGTGAGTGCTCTTTCAGAGTGGAGAAAAAAAATCGCGAAAAACTTGAAAAATGGTGTAGTGTTTTGTCATCGCTCACACAGGCACGAAAAAGTATGAAAAGCGGTGAATACTAAAAAGTCGATGATGATTCTTTATTTTTATGGTTTTACAACAGAATCGAGAACGTGGAATATCAAGTTCAGGAACAATTTTAAAACATAAGGCAGTGAGTTTAAGCAAAGAGTTGTCGGTTATTCAAGCGCCTGTAAATTTTTCTGCAAGTGATGGATGGCTAGACAGGTGGAAAAAAAAGTCGTGGTGTACGTCAACTGAAAGTTTGTGTGGAGAAAGATTGTCGGCTGATGTATCTGCTGCAAAAAAATTTGCAGAGAATTTTGAGCAGCTTATGAAAGAACATAGTTTACAACCAGACCAAATCTATAATTGTGATGAAACAGGCTTGAACTACAAAAATTACCGTCAAATACCTTAGTTTCAAAAACGGAAGCTGGAGCACCTGGTTACAAACGTATCAAAGAACGTATTACTGTTCTTGCATGCAGTAATGCCTCTGGAAGACACAAACTCTCATTGTTACGTATTGGTAAGTTAGCAAATCCACGAACCTTTAAGAATATTCATCGTAATGCTTTTGCTGTTTTGTATAAAAATCAAAACAATGCCTAAATAAACGCGACTCTATTTAAAGACGGTTTTTTTTGGAGATTTTGTTCCCAAAGTGGAACTTTTTTAAAAGAACATGGATATCCTAGAAAATGTATTCTGTTAATAGAAAACGCCCCCACTCACCCAAGTGCGGAACAACTTGAAAGTGGGGAAATAAAAGGAATGTTTTTGCCTCCTGCTGTAACTTCTCTCATTCAGCCTATGGATCAGGGTGTATTGGAAAATTTAAAACGTAATTACCGGCGTTTGTTATTGGAGCATATTTTAGAAGAAGTAGAAGAAAGTGGCAAATCTTACTAATTGTCTAAAAAAGATAAATTTGAAAAATGTTATATATTGGATAGCTTCAGCCTGGAATCAGGTAAAAAGTAGTACTCTGAAAAAATCTTGGTCAAAATTGATTCCACAAGAGGAGAGACATTACTCAGAGGTAGAAACAGAAGATAATGAAAGTTTACATCAAATTATTTCAAGCATATCAGGATGTGAAAGTGTTACTGAAACCGATGTTTGTGAATGATTAAACAATGATAACGTGGAGGATGAAATGACTGACCAAGAATTAATTAAAAGTGTATGCAAAAAAAGCTAATAAAATAGACAGTGACGATGATGACTAGAGGCACTAGAAATTCCTGTAAAAATGTCCACATTTAGAATAACTTTAAGAAAAAGCTTAACTTATGTAGAACAACTAGAAAATGCAACTGCCACGGACGTTTTACTTCTCAAACGTTGGAGAGACGTTGCAGCCAAAAACAGAACTAACGCAAAACGAGTGCAGTTAAAAATTACCTCATTTTTAAGACATTAAAGTTAAGAATGAAACTGTTTTATTTTCCGTACATATGCATAAAATAAATAAACTAATTGTTCTATTCTTTGTTTTAATAAATACCTATGTACGTAATAGCATATCGTATAAATGCTTTTAAGTCAAGCTGCAATGTTGTATTCATTCTAAACTTCTATTTTATAGAAAAAAAGTTCGGATTAACTGAAATCGCGATTATCTGAAGTCACTTTGGTCCGTATTACCATATTTCGTATAATCGAGATTCTACTATATATATATATATATATATAACATATATATATATATATATATATAATATATATAAATATATATATATATATATACAGTTAAAGTAAACAAAAAGACATGTTTTTATTCATGTTGGTAATAGAAATGAAATATCTCAATTTCGTTTTTAGAGCTCTGGACTAACATTTATATTTAATTTTATAACAGAACGATCCATCAATTAGTAAAAAAGTAAATACCATCCCGGTATAAACAGTAAGGAAGTGAAGGAGATTGAATGGGCTGCTTGATATTTGAAAAGGTAGAAAAATATTTATTCTCTTCTGTAAACAGAGGTATTTTATATTACTTGCATGGGATCTACGTAAATATGTATTTTGCTTTTCAAGTACAACGAAAGGTATTATTTGCTTTCTAATTTTTGTTATATTTATTTTTGGAAGTTAAGAGGGGTCAAAAATATCCCCCTCATGCTCCATCAGTATATTATTATTTTTAATTAATAATTAACCAATGAAAAAGGAAGTGGTAAATTAGATTCCGGCCAAATTGAGTAAATTCTTGATATAGTGCTATTTGCATCGATCTGGCCAATATTAGTATTGATTAACATTCAATCATTATATGAAATTTTTTATAACAGTCTCTAATATATCGGATATGTATGCGTATTAGGAACAGCTTGTCACTCCTCATACCATACTCTTCGGGAACTTGTTTATATCATTTCTCTTGTAAATTTACTATATAGATCAGTGTTTTCCACCGAGTAGAAAGACCCTGCACCAATAAAATGTCATTGCAAATCACTATTTTCGCACACTCCCTCCACATTTATGGGCGATTTAAACATTTTCTATCGGCGCATATAATATATCCCAAAAAAATACTATTTATAATTTTATTTCTCCATTTGAATGAAATTTGTGTCTTTTTAATTTTTTTTTTTCAGTTCTGCAAATAGGTAATAGGGAGCTAAATTAGAGAAGTATGAAGCTTGACAATCATTTCAAGGCCTAATTGGTTCCTTGTTTCTAAAACTAATAGGGATTTCGGAGCCTGGCAATTCTAGCATAAACCGCACCCGTTAAGATATTTTTCCTCGAAATCTTTCCACAGGTGTTTGGCTACGTTTAGTTTAATAGCGGACAATAGGTTCTGCAGTTCTTGTTTTACCCGTTTTGTTTAAACAAATAATCTTCAAGAATTATTCCCCATCCTTGCTGTAAAAAAATGGAAGCAAGAATTTTTCTTGCAGATTTCTGGTAAGCGAAACTTCCTTAAGGTGCATTGAGATCCAGCACGTTTCCTTTCGATTGTTCCCGTCTTCTCTTCAGAACGGCTACACAATTAACCTAGATGTTTGTGATTCTCAGCTAAATTAAGCAGAATATTTGGAAATCAAAATTTAGCTGATAAGCGACAACAATTTTCTCACACCCAAATCAGATAGATACATGTGAACAATGATTCGTTTCGCGTGCAATGTTCAGTCTCTGCTTTACATCTTTGGCGCAAATTGGTTGATTCTCCAAAATCATTCTATGGACAACCTCAACATTCTCTCTCAAGCTAGACACAGAAACGGGTCTTTCAGCATGGTGTTTCTCACTAATGTTGTTTCTTCCCTCTCAATTTTTGATATCACCGTAGGAGGGACATTGTTCCTTCAATGGGTTAAGTATGTCAGTGTAAAATTCTCGGACAGGCATTTCAAAAAGAGATATATTATCACCGATAGATATCCAATATTACTAAATTCATAATTTTTGTGGGTCTTATCTTCTTCAAAAATTCAGCATAAATAGCACAATAAAATTTAGACCATTAAACTTTCTGTACGTACTAACTAAATACCAAACTACTGTCGATGGAAACCACTTTTTTTGACAATGGAAAGTAATCTAGGCTAACTACTTATCAATACTAGTGGTATAAAGGTATTTATTTGCCTTCCAAATTAATGGTTAATTTATTTTGGTAGGGTCAGAAAGACTGCCTTTAGTAGTTTGACCAATACGTTTTGGCGAAATATTTACTACTTTAACATAAATTAGAAGATGAACTACGATCGTATACTACAAAGGGTTTTAGTCCTTCTTTTTCAAATTATCAAATTGCTTTTACCAAAACTACGAACACTTTTTTCTTAAAATTAAATGTTAAAATTCTAGTATTAGACATATTAACTTTTTTCAAATTATATTTATACCTAGCTTCGCCACGTAAAACCGCACCTTCTATAAGAAAATGAATGCAATTTTAATTTTCTCTATATTCAAATATGGTACCAGTATTTGCCCAAGTGAGCTTACGATCCTCGCAACTGCCAAGACCTAGAAATCAGTTATGGAGCGCCTGGAAATCACTAGCCGAGAGTATGGATGTGACAATTAATAGAGTGAAAACTAACGTAAATAATTGTTAGTCTTAAGGAAGATCTGTCACACATAAATGAAAATTTTGTAGACCATTTACCAATTACTTGGGATCCATCATAACTAATTAAGGTGGGTGAGGGAGAGAGAGCGAGAGTGAGTGTGTGATGAGAGAGAGAGAGAGAGAGGTTGGATGAGAAGGGAGAGGGGGAGAGAGGGATTTTTTTTTTTTGAGAGGTTTTGAGAGTAGAGGGAGAGGAAGGGAGAGAGGGAGAGAGGGACAGAGGGAGAGAGGGAGGAGTTAGAGAGAGAGATGATGAGAACGATATTTCACTTATGTCCTGGAGGTAATAGTTGAAAAATTAAACCATAAAATGAAAAGTTTTCCATTTAATGTAAAGTTTTAAATTCTTTATTTACTATTAGTAGTCAAGGTTTGAAACTACCGTTTAATAGTGTAAAATTACTGCATTTGATTTTTTATGATGTTGAGATAATATGTATAGCTCCACGTAAAAAAAATACCTGCATTAAATTGCTAAGATAGCAAGACATGGTAAGAGGGATGTCATAACGACGGAGTATCTATAGCTCATTTTGAAGTCCGACTGTGTTTTCCCTGAAAATAATGTTTTCTTATCTAATTATTTGACGTAGTTGCAATGTGGGCTAGGATGACGTCCATTTGACGGCTTTTTTATATCACCTGAGCATTTCAGGTTTGAGGTCTATACTCCATAATTATAAAAAAATATATTATAAAATAAATAAATATTCGAATATTCAGATTTTCGAACTTAAAAATAATTTATTTTTTTGTATCCTGCGTGGGCTATCCTACTTAATATCACTTAAATTGAGACCTCTGCTTTTACTTTTGGATAGCACTTTCTAAGTCAAGTGCAATCAGTCCACCCTCCCGCAATCCATGCTATACGATTCCTTAGTCCCCCTAGGAACCTTCCTCTCTCCGTGACTTATTCAATATCTCGTCGACACTATCAGGTTGGACGATATCTCTATTCTGATGACACCGCTATTCCCGGTACCAGCAAGTCCACCAGAATCATCACTTGCCCTCTCCAATGCCAGTTAAACCTGTTACTCCCTTGGTTCGAACCTTTAACTGAACCCACCCAAGACACTAGACCCGTTTAGCAATGTCAAGTACCTGAAGCTCCTCTACGACAAGTGGACAGTATGGAAGGATTAGGTTGCAGCTACCACCATGTAGCCCCAGCAACTCCTAGGCAAACACTACGTCCTCCTGTAAATTATCAAGACGCAACAAGTTGACAATTCACAAAATGATCATCAGGGCCTACCTTACATGTTCTAGTCCACCATGCGTGTCAAATGTTACGTTCTTACAGGGCCGTCGTACGGACCGTTTAAAACAAGGCCAGCACATCATCGTCAAATTTAGCGTGACCCCCGGATGCCAACAATATGGGAATTTATTAGCAATGATCATCTCAGATTCTTGGGTAAAGCCATTCACCGCCCCAACCACACAGTCAGAAATGCTTACAGATCTCTGCCCAACGATAGGACTCGCTGCCCGAGACCATCAGACTCTCTCCCCCAGCATTAGTATTAAGTTAGTACTAATTCATGAACTATAAGTCATAAATATCTTAAGTTATATTAGTTATATTTTCTTGTATTCTTCGAGTGTCAGTATTAGATAAAACTCTAAAGTATGTACATAAAATAATTTACTATCTAAATCAACTGAGAATTGATTTGTGAAAACTCGATTTCATGTTTCTCACCATTATTTTTTTACATCATTTATCTCCAAACACAAACTCTTACTTTTTGATAACATATTCTAAATATGACCTCGTAAGTATATCATGCCCATTTATATTAATCGCAAAGAAAATGATGACGTAAGTAGTAAGTAGTAAGTACAAATGTTCATCCATCGAGTGGGGTTCCAAATGAAAGCTTGTAAAAACACGAGTTCAAAAATATATATATAATGTAATACTTGCTCACATTTTTCTTTGTATTATTTTTAAAAAATTTCAAAAAATCGCTGCCCCCCCCTACCTCGAAAAGTACTGATCAAAAAATTTTGAAAAAATTCTAGAATATTTTACACAGATTGAATGAAAATTATCACGAGTACATTACCTTTAATAATGAATGTGGTATATAAAAAAAAACAAACAAATTTTCAAGGTAATCAGTTTTTAGTAAAGATCGAAAAAAAACATATGGAAGTTTTTGTCTTATTCTGGTTGGTCTGATTAGCCTGCCGAGTCAGAATCTGACTAGACATGTTTGTAATCTGGGCTCTTAATTCTCCTATTGAAAACTTATTTGGGATGTGTTTTGTGAAGTCATTGATCATTCTATACCTCCGAAATAAAAATTTATATTTTAAAAGCAGTCAACGTACGGAACACTAATTGCGCAAATCCATCTTGTACTTGACCGGTTATTTTATGAAGACCTACTATAGGTGCCAAAAGTGCTAAGTTAAAAAAAAATTTTACGTACAACTTCAATAAAATTTTATAAACATCCGGCCCCCGGGACGTATCAATGTGTCACAGAAAGAAGAATCATGTTTTTTAGAGCTTTTAGACTTCACTCGATTCCTCTACGGAAGTTTTAAAATGCGCACACTACATTCATAAGTAATTTCAAGGGCAGCGCGTGCCTTGACAAGCGAGAGAGATAGACAGTAACGCCATCTCTTAGCAACAAGCGGAAATACCCTATTATTTTTATTGAGAACAATAGAATCTTCCACGCGCTTCGAGTCTAGACTAGAACCTTCCTTATCGATATTATAAAAGGAGTGCGTCGGCGCGACGTAAGTCAGTTGAGTGTGAGTCGAGTAATCGAAGCGATACGGTCGGAGAAGGATTTTAGTTGTACTGCGAAGTAGTGATTGTGAAGGTATTGTGCATTTGTTTGTGTCGTGCGCGTGCGATATCCATAATTGTTGTGTAGAGTTCCATAATTGTTACGATTTTGGCATAATGTCACAAAAACGTAAAGTTGATAGTGAGTGCAGAGTTTTTCAGTCTAAATGGGAAATTGCATATTTTTTCATAGAATGGAAAGGTAAACCACTGTATTTGATTTGCAATCAAACAGTTGCTGTTTGTAAGGAGTTTAACTTGAAGAGGCACTATGATACGAATCATAAATCAAAATTCGATTGTTACACTGAAAAAATAAGAATGGACACATTGTCATCTTTAAATCTAAACTTCTAGGTCAACAATCGATGTTTACTAAAGCTAATACTGAGAGCGAAGATGCCCTGAAATCAAGTTTTATTATTGCATTAGAAATCGCGAAGAGATCAAAACCTTTCACTGATGGTGATTTTATTAAAGACTGTATGTTGAAAGTTGCCGATGTTTCATTTCCATTTCAAAAGTCAATAATTCAAAATATTTCGCTGTCAAGAAACACTGTTGCTTCAAGAATAAATGATTTATCTCAAAATTTGGTTCTTCAACTGAAGGAGAAAATTAAGGAATTTACAAACTTTTCACTGGCTGTTGACGAGAGCACTGATACTGTTGATACAGCTCAACTTGCTGTTTTTATACGGGGTATTAACAGTAACTTTGAAATAACTGAAGAACTATTAAAGTGCGTTCCATTGACAGGTACTACAACAGCAAATGATATTTATTCTGCAATTGAGCATTTGATAGCAGAATATGAACTCGACTGGAATATACTTAGCAGCACAACTACGGATAGCGCTCCTGCCATGGCTGGCAAACATTCGGGCATTGTAACTAAATTAAAACAGAAAATATCGGGGAATTTTGTGGGATTTCACATTTATTAAAACATTCTTTACGTACTATTATTTTGCAATTGACCTATAATACGATGCCCTATAAATTTTATTAAATCTTTTTAACATTATTCACATTAATTTTATTTAAAATCGTTAAAACTTATTTCCAAAACGTTCGGTTAAATTCATCCAAATTATATATTTTATATTAAGTTTGGTGCCGAAATAAATATTCCGAGTTATACACTAAACGTGATAATAAATACGGTTAAACAGCAACTTTTATGCATTGGCTTTAGCCATATTTTAATCTTGAATATTTTAAAAAAATGTGCATGTCAATATTATAAGATGCTATTATCCAGCTTTCCAGTACGAAGAAAGTTAGTAGTTCAATAACATATTAATTATTTTATAGTTTCGACACGTTAAAATTGTGGACTGTATTTATTTTTTTGGTTACTCGTGAAAAAACAAATATACAGATTATCCTGTACCATACTCTACAACACGCCACTACTTAGCACCATAAATTTTGATTGGCCTTTAAATAATAATATAAAATTTAGTATAATAGGTACATTATAGTATTAACATATCTACAATTTTTGTCTATTATTACTGGCATCAAATATCAACAGTTTTTGAGATAATAGGCCTCTGGAAATCAATAAATTAATTTGATGTATTAAGGGAATGTTTGTCAATAACTCTAAAAAATATATCATATTCTTGTTAACAGTTTTTAATATACTGCATGAATTGCTAGAGGCACCCATAGAGTGGTGGTTAAGGTGTCTGTTTCCTACGCCAGCAGCCCGAGTTCGTATCTCAGTTCGGGCATATTAAATAATTAAAAGAAGATAAATAAATAAAAATAAAAATAAAATTTACAATGTGACCGTCGCCTTATCCCTCGGGAAGGCAAACCACCCGTAGTATATCATGCCTAATACAGCCCTCTCACTTTGGCCGTTCGGAGGCCAGCTTTGAAACTGTAGGCCCCTCCTTTGTCTTGTGGAAATTCTTAAAAATATACCAACCATAGGCAAAGGCTAGAAGGTCGCCTACGTCCGTATCGGATATGGCATTTCAAGAAAATTCAGTAAGTTAATTTAAATAATTTTAACAGCAAATTTCAGATTTTAATATGTTAAATTGCTCGAATTTGAGGCTTTTAATAACCTTCGTATTATAGAGGTTGAAGTTAGTGTGAAGTCAGTTTTTTTTATGTAATTTTGACCAGTTAATCATCTTAAAAGGTTCTAGGAGTAACAAATTTGACGCACCACTTATGATCGTCTTATAAAAAAATCTGAAAAAGTTATTTTTTGAACTTTTTCAAAATTTTTTATATAGTAACAAGAATTTAAAACCTATTAAAATGTTAAGTAATGGACAATAATACATCAAAAGTTTTTTGTTAGGAATAATAGATGATAGATTTGGGTGAATATTCTCTAATAAGAGTGCTGATTAAAATTTAACTTATAAGACAGATCTCTTTTTAATATTATTTTGGTTAGCGATGCCGATACAGTCGCTAATTGGAATACTTTGTAGGTGAATTTTTAGTGTCTCAAACATCATTGACAGAGATTGAATTCCATCGCCTGCTTATTGCAAGATGATAAAAAATTAAAATAAAAACGACCTTCCCTAACAGAAATATCGACAGGTTTTGGACTATTTTCACTCTGGGCCAGTCAAAGCATATGAAAACAAACAGTATAGGAAGAGTGCCACAAGACAATAAATAGTTGTATCCTGAATTCAAAGTTGTTTTCATGAAAATAAGACATGACGATCTTTGAATTTGAAATTGTTTAAAACTGTGAGTATATTAGCAAAGCTTTAACGGCCGGATAATATCGTAGTTCTTTATAATTTTGAGTATAATGAAACATTACTATATTTGTGCAGACAGTAACAAAAAAAAATATGGTTCATTGCAGTTGCCAACGGTTCCACATACGTCGAATTCTATCACATTAAAAATTTTCTTTAAGATATAGCAGGATCTTAGTCATCGATCTGCGGGTTGATTTCCCTCTATAATCTGTCAGATGACCAAAAGGAGGTGGCCGGGATGACAATAATCGATTGCATTCAGATTCTCTAAGAGTCACCATTTTAATATTCTATCAAAAATATTTAAAACATGTAAAAATGTAAAATTTGAAAATACAGAGGTCTATTAGAACTAATATGAAAATGGCAAATTCTTTTAGAATTAGCGAGTAATTTTGGAAAGTCTTTCATAATATATAAAACATATTGATGGTATTTTCAATTCAGAAACTAGTTAGATTTAACATAGAGAATGTAACGCAAAAGCTTGCCTAGACTTTTATTTAGAATGAGAGAAAGTTAAAAATATGTAGCGTAATTTTATTTTAAATAAAGAGAACGTCGCATTACTTTCTTTCGTCAAATTACAAGTGACTATCAATTGTTTTTTTTTCCATTTAAAATGAGGAACTTTACGTGAAATATACTACTTATATTAAATTTCTATTTTCCTATTTAAAATCGAGTATAACTATAGGGTCGTGGATAGCACGATAGCAAAGCATCTAATATTGAAGATGGTGGTATTAAAGTCCAGTGGCACAAAGATAGATAGAGGTGATAAATTGATGTACCTCGATAACAAATATCAACGACCACTGGGACGTCATGACTGTGGAAGTTAAAATTTCGACTAGGAAAGGCACGCGGACGTCGCAATTATGAAGAACAAAAAAATTTAATTAGTCACGACCTATCATTGAAACTACGGATTAAAATGGTAGGCTGCTATATCTTTCCGATTCTCTTGTACGGCATAGAAGAGTTGACGCAAACTGAAACAATGCTTAAACGTCTGGAGCCATTCGAGATGTGGATGTATCAACGACTGCAGAAAATCAGTTGGATGGACAAAATTAGTAACAACAGCGTTCTCACTCGCATGGACAAGGACTTGGAGGTGGTCACGACTATCAAGATACGCAGATTAGAATATTTTGGCCACAAGATATCTAGAAAAATATGAAATCTTCTATGATTATGGAGGGAAAGATTCCAGGCGTGGTCCAGGGAGAGGGAGAACATCGTTGTTGAAAAATTTGAGGCAGTGGTACGGAAAGTATACGGTTTAACTCTTCCGAGCGGCTGTCAATAAAACGATCATCATTAACATGATGCAACCAACATGATAACCAACGATCGTTTGAACGGTAATGACACCCGAAAAAAAGAAGGATAGCATCGTTCGGAACCACCTGGTATAAAAGTTGTTATGTTTTAGATAAACAGAAAAAAAATGTAAAAAAATCTTAATTAAGAATAAAATTATTGTTCAAATACATTACATACCAAAAATGCTTTTTTCTTTTGCATACCATACCTGAAAGAAAAAAAAAATTATTACTGAATTAATCAATTTTTAAGATGAGTTCTTACAAATATTCTAGAAAGATCTTCTTAAGAGTGTTTACTAAAGTTGAAGTAATACAAGAGCAGTTTTATAAAGTATAGTTTTTACGCTACGATAAGACATATTAATATTTAAAAAATACTCCAATACCATGGAAACCCCGTAAAGATTGTAAATCGAAAAAGCCATAAAGGCAATACTATTTTCATCGACTTGAGTTCTAAGTGCAAAAATTACAACTATACTAGTATTGAAAATTTAATCTAGAAGTAATAATAATAATAATATAAAATTTGTAGTAATGGACGACATTTAAAAGGAGATATAGAAAGTGTATATAAGACTAAAAAAATTAAATAAATGTGAAATATACATACGTAATTATAATAACTAATACATATTATTTGAGTCGAAAATGTATATTTTAAAGTATGTAAATAATTACGAATAAAAAATAAAAAAATCGCTAAAGCAATTTAACCAGTGCTTTCCCCCAGCAACACATAATTACTAGAATAAATTTTTCACACTAAAAAATAACTTAATTCAGACAATATAAGTCGATATTTAAATAGCATTTCCTTGATTAAAAGACAAATAATCACAAAGAAATGTAAAAACAAGAACTTCATATTCACAACTGAAATCTGAAAATAATAAAGAATAACACAATACTCTGATTCTTCGATTGAAAAAGCCCTAAAAGAGGTGGTGTCTAAGGCGACTACATACAAAAAACCTTGTCTATCCCCTCTGTAACCTTATCATCTGTAACTTTCATATTTGACCGAAT
>CM032446.1:217129462-217131962 GCA_019049505.1 Pachyrhynchus sulphureomaculatus
CATGTCCACACTTTGCTTTGTATTATTTTTAAAAAATCGCGAAAAATCACTGTCCCCCGCCTTATTTGGAAAAGTACTGATCAAAAAATTCTGACAATATTCTGTAATATTCTCCACGGGATGTAGATTGAACTAAAACTATCACGAGTGCATAACCTTTAATAATTTATCTGGTATATAAAAAAAACAAAAATTTCAAGTGCATCCGTTTTAGTGAAGATTGGAAACAAACTTTCTTGAAAACTCATTTGGGGTGTATTTTGTGAAGTCACTGATCATTTTATACCTCTGTAACAATTTTTTTATTCTAAAAGCAATCAACGTACGGAACACTAGTTGTGCAAGCTCAACTTGCACTCGACCGGTTATTATTTACTTTGTAGTGGCAAAATTGTGTGTGCTATTTTTTTGAAGCCGGTATTTTTTTTGTTAAAAAGTTTGTTATACCTTATAGTGGTAAAATTTTGTGTGCTGGTTTTTTGAAGTCGGTTTTTTTTGTTAAAAAGTTTTTTTTTACTTTATAGTGGCAAAAGTTTGTGTGTTGGTTTCTTGAAGTCAGTTTTTTTTTCTGTTAAGAAGTTTTTATGTAATTTATAGGGCAACATTTTGTGTGCTAGTTTTTTAAAGTCGGTTTTTTGTTGGTTAAAAAGTTTTTATTCAGAAATTACATAAACAATTTCGGCAAAAATATAGGATCATCTCGAATGTGTACTCTCTCCAATAAAAAAAGAATCATCCAAATCGGTACATATTTGCCAGAGTTATGCGAGAAGATACATTAAAAAAATATATATACGCGTCGAATTGAGGACCTCCACCTACATATATATATATATATATATATATATATATATATATATATATATATATATATATATATATATATATATATATATAATAAACATATAATATATATATATATATATATATATATATATATATATATATATATATATATATATATATATATATATTGAATGACATTCAACGCCAAGCCACCGTCCAGTGATCAACCCTTTGAAAAAGATGGATGAGATACCATTGAAACGTCAGCGAAACCGTCCATCAAGGGACTTTAAGCTAAAACGGGATACCTGAAAAACCCAACTTTTATGGGACTAAAAGTATTCTAGAAATCCATTAAATTGTTTTTTTTAATTAAAGTTTATGTAAAATATATTTATTTCATCTCATTGGCTTCATTTGATTGTGTTGATCTATAAATAATGTAAATATGGCCATTTTGTGCATTTTGTAAACAAAATATTCCAGGACTTTATGAAAATTTTATGTTCCCCATAGAAAGTTCAGTAACTCTATACAAACTAATTATTCTGTCTAACTTGTAAATAGAATATTCTAAGGTTTTGTAAAAATAATATACTTAAACTTCTCTTCTTTTATTTCTGGCCCTGTCTTATTATCCCCGTTGATCTCTAAATTCTAATCTACGTCCATTGAAAATTGTTCTATATATTGTTTCCATCTCATTATTTTGCCCTTAATATCCAGTATAATTTCATGAATTCCATTTCTCATAATTATTTCTTATTTGATCCTCTTAATTCCTTCACTTTCTTATGTAGGTTGAAGTATCATTTTTTTCTTGCAGTTCCTCTATTTCTCAGTCTTTCTCGCTTAACCAGATTTCCTGAGCTTCTCTACATTTTCGAAGTATTACTCTGTTTACTTCGTTATACTTTGAGTCATCTTTTGTGGGCCATGGTCTACTGATAATATTTTCAAGTTAAAATTTTAACTAAATTCCACATGACAAAAACTTATTTCATTTGTCCATTAAAATTCAACGTCTGTGAAATAATTCGTTTTTTTTTTGACAAAAACTGTTAAGTGGACATTTACATGTTTATTATAAAATTATGCGACGTTGTCCAAAGCAAAAACTGGTAGCGAAAATTTAACTAGATGGTAAATACGTGTTTATTATTCATTTAAAATGTAATTATATTTTAAAAGTTTAATCTAAAAATGAAATTTAAATTTCATTTTAATTTTACTGATAAAACTCGGTTTTTAGCGACAAATATTCAAGTTACCCATTTACTGGATTATGAGATAGCAATTTGATTTTTGTAAATATTAATTAATCTTTTGAAATACTTGAAGGTGGAAAATTTATTTTCTTTAGAATTTAGAAATGCTTCCTTTCGTATTTATTTCAACAAGTTTGGGACCAGTTTCTTTAACAGAGCTGAAGTCATCATATTTGGAATATATTACCAGTAAACGTGTTTAATAATATTGACAATCTGTGGCTATCGTAAAACGATTCAGGTGACAGGGTAATGCATGTACAGGGTGAGTCAACGATAGAGTAAAGTTCATTATCTCATTTGGTTTGGAAATGACAAAACAATGTTGAATACAATAGTTTTAGGGAATGTTAAGGTGCACAGTTTAAAATTATTTTTGTGTACATGGAACATCTTGTTTTCTAATTTATTTTTAAACTTTACGTAAAATTTTATAACTTTTTTAT
>CM032446.1:217136962-217235516 GCA_019049505.1 Pachyrhynchus sulphureomaculatus
TATATATATATATATATATATATATATATATATATATGTGTATATATATATATATATATATATATATATATATATATATATATATGTATATATATATATATATATATATATATATATATATATATATATATATATTTATTAACATTATTTACCAATTTCATTTACTCACATTTATTTAGATTTCCTTTAACTTGAAACTCATTTTATTAACTTTTCGCTAATTTTTCTCTCTTTGTATTTAAATAAACGCCTTATATTTAAGGTAATCATTTTCATTTAAAACACATTTCACGAGATTCTATTGAAAGCAACAAATAATTTCAAATTTAGGTCGTAAGTTAGTAAGTAATGAATTATTGTGAGTTTAAGATGTATTTGTTTAGAAATATATTCAAAACGAATAATTAATTCTTGTATAAGTTGCTAAAATCGTCAGCAACAGATTTGTTAACGTTAATTCTGCTAATAAAAATTTCTCTTTAGTAAAATGGTATAAAAATGCTTATCTCTGCTTAATGCGTCATCCACGATGACTTTAACTAGACATTTATATCACAATATACAAAGAATCAACCAAGAACTGCATGAAGAAGCAAAATAAATGAAATCACATTGACAGAGAATCGGTCGTGTGATTTTTTAGGGTTTTTCATTAAAATTTTTAAAACGAACTTTAAAAAATGTAGGATCTTTTTGTTATTTAGTATACTTTTAGATGAAAATGTACAAATAATACAAAAGTATTATAATTAACAATGTCATTCTTCCTATCTGTGTGTGACTGTGGAATATAAATAAAATATTAATTCAAAATCACGTACGTCAGTAAATTGTAAGTTAAATTTTAAAAGGAGGCGACCTTGTAATTATTTATCAAGTTTAAGATAATTCAAAATATATTGTCCGTGGTTATTGCAGCTTAAGACTGCAACTTCTCATTATTTTTCTTCTCTTAAAACAAAATAGTTCTAAAGTTATGCTAACACACAGACGGACACCTTACACCTACCACTTTAAGTAGAGGAAGTAAAAAGTGAAAAGGACTAATAATAATAAATAACCAAACTCAGTATTTTTACGTACTTTTAGCGGAAAATATTTTGTCTTTATGAAATTCTTTTTAAAATGACAATTAATGCAGTAAAAAAAGGTCAAAATAATGATGAGATAGGCATAGTTTAGATACAGCAACATTATGATTTTATGCACGATATTCAATTTTTTTCCATTTTAAAAACATCAACATCAAACAGCTGCTACTATTCGAATGAATTGACGGATCGAAATAAAATTTTACGTATATTTATATAAAGAATGGAACTTTCCAATACGATTATGGTTTCACAGTTTCTAACGACATCTGTATGTTAGACCGAGAACTTTTCAGACAGCTTAAGTAATAATTCTAGTGCACAATAGGTATTTAGTGTAGTAAAAAAAGCATTTGAAATTGCACAGTTTAGAAACAGTAATATTATGATTTTATTCTCTCTGGGGTATAATCAGGAGTATTGTCCCGAGTTTTGAACCTCGAAAAACTTGTGCTCTTTTGTTTATAAATAATTGAGGTTTTCAAAACGCGTTTTTTGAGCTTAAAATGTGAATAACTCCGGTTATATCAGTCAGATCCAGACTAACAAAAAACTCTTCCTAATGAAATTTTCAACAAATGCCCGTTGGCTTTAAATCGCTCAAATATGTATATAACATAATCTACAAAATTGAAAAAACCGGCAAAAATCTGTTTTTTTTTCATTTTATTGTACAGGTCGACTAAGTGTACCGATCAGCTTGAAACTTTCAGAAAATATTCCTTTTATTACAGCAAAAATACCCTGAAATTTTGGTACAAAAACATTGAAGCCAGTGGACACAATTGAATTTGTTATTTAAAATTTGAATTGTCCGCCGTTTTATGCCATTTAGTCCAAAATGGATCTTTTTTCAAAATTTAGGTCTCGACGTAAGCTTTCCGATGCCATTTAAAAAAAAATTTTAGGAGTCATTTAAACTGTTTTTTTTTTTATATTTGTTTATTAATCAAATAACAACAGTTGACATTTAAAAAAAAAAAAAAATTTATCGAAAATGATTTTTTTTTTTGAATAAAGGTCTCGTGATTCTCTACCAGACGTGATAAAAAATTTTCAATTTTTTTTTTCAGAACGACCCGACCGAAAAAACGTATTTGTTTTTATTTGATTAATAAAACAAATGTAAAAAAAATGGTTGAAATGACTCCACAAAATTTTTTTTTAATGGCACCGTCCAGACCTAAATTTGAAAATAAAAGATCTATTTTGGACCAAATTGCATAAAATTCAAATTTTAAATTAGAAATTCAATTGTGCCCACTGGATTCAATAATTTTGAACCAAATTTCAGGGTATTTTTGCTATAACAAAAGGCATATTTTTTGAAGGTTTCAAGCCGATTGGTTCCTTAGTCGGCCTGTACAATAAAATGAAAAAAAAACAGTATTTTGTCGGTTTTTTCAATTTTGTTAGTTATGTACACATTTGCGTGACTTAAAACTAACGAGGATTTATTGAAAATTTCACTGTGAAGAATTTGTTTTTTCTTTTTGGTCATAATCCGACATATACAACCGGAGTTATTTGCATTTTAAGCTCAACAAACGCGTTTTGAAAACTGCAATTATTTATAAACAAAAAAGCAAAAAAGTTTTTTGAGGTCCAAAACTCAGGACAATACCATAGAGAGAATAAAATCGTAATATTACTCTATCCCAACTGTGCAATTTCAAATGCTTTTTTTACTGCACTAAAATCTCTAGTGCACTATAATTATTACTTAAGCTGTCTGAAAAGTTCTCGGTCTGACACATAGATGGCGTTAGTAACTGTGAACCCATAATTGTATTGGAAAATTCCATTCTTTATATAAATCCATGTAAAATTTTATTTCGATCCGTCAATTCACTCGAATAGTAGCAGCTGTTTGATATTGACGTGTCACTGATGTTTTTAAAATGGAAAAAATTTAATATCGTTCAGTGATTCAGTTTTTCAGGACAAAAAGTCATCCGAACTTGTTAAAAGTGCATAAGGATGTATCGCCTTGAATTTCCACTGGGAAAAAATGGGCTGCTTTTTTAAATCTAGTCTTATAAGCCTTAAAGATGATTCAAACCAAGGTCGTAACAAAACTGCTACACCACAAATTATTCAACAAGTCTATGATATGATGTTAGGTGATTGACGAGAGAAATAGCTAATGGCACAAGGCATCTCAAAAGAATGAATTGAAAATATTTTGCATGAAGAAATACATATGAAAAAACTTTGTGCAAAATAGGTGCCGCATTTGCTGATAATTGACTAAAAATGCACTCGAATTCGTATTTCTCAAGCATGTTTGGATCGTTTTAAGCAAAATAAAATGGATTTTAAGCGTCATTTCATAACTGTTGATGAAATTTAGATCCACCACTATACACCAGAGCGACAAGAACGTCGAAACAATGAATTGAAGCCGGAGAAAGTGCACCAAAGAAGGTAAAGACGGTTCCATCAGCAGGGAAGGATATGGCAACAGTTTCTTAGGATTACAAAGGTATTTTGTTGATCGAACAATTAACTCTAAATATTATCGTAATCTTTTGGATCAGTTGGATGCAAAAATTCGTGAGAAAAGACCTGCTTTAGAGAAGAAATGGATCATTTTTCATTAAGATAATGCACGTGTTCAAACAAGTGAACGAATAAAGTATGAATTGTTTGAACATCCAGCATATTCACCAGATTTGGTTCCCTTTGACTATTATCTGTTCCCAAAACTGAAAAAAATCCTGCTTGGAAAACGTTTTACATGAAATGACGAAGCTATTGCAGCCGTGGATATATATTTTGCAGACCTTTCGGAAGCACAATTTAATAATGGTACTGAATTATTGGAAAAACGTTGGAATAAATATATTGACGTTTTAGGAGATTATATTGAAAAATAAAACATATTTCACGTCAAAAAAAAAATTCTTTCATTGTTCGGACGAGAACTTTTCAGAGTGTGTTAGAAAAAAAATTGAATATTTCTTTTCGTCATAAGTTTGAATTCACATTAAAAATTCTTTCAAACAGTAATTAGAGGTTTAAACAAAACAGTACTGTTAGATTTTATCAAAAATAAAGTCTTTCTTTCTTATTATCTATGTTTGTCTTTATTGCAAAAGATTATCAGGTGATGTATTGTAGAAGTTGTGATAATACCTAAATTTTACGAAGTGAACTAAATTATTGACAATCGTGCACAGTCTGTCAAGTAAGAACGCTCGTATTTTTTGAAAAAATGTCTTTCGAAAAAATTTTTAGCCATCAATGTATTCTTTTGTATTCCAACAACGGCGCAATAACCTTAGTAAGTTTTCCAGTCACCTCCTACATCAATAATCGCCTGATATCTTCAAGGCATGGTGTCAACGAAATTATCGGCATACTACGGCAATGACCTCCAAATTATTCAAATCTGGCGAGATAACAAAGTCCACTGAGCTTTCTCTTTACAAGGGAACAAACTTTTTTAATAGAGTTGGCGTCTGGGCCACTTTAGTATCTTATCGTGGACCCAAGCAACGTGATTTTTGCCCAGCAAAGGTTTCTTCAACGTGCTTCGTAATTTGACATCATTAGCACAAATATGTTGGATAGTCTCATGGGACACATTCAGACCCGATTTTCTTAATTTTTTTCTCTTTTTGAGGCAGCATTAATTTCGAGTCCCGCGAAAACAAAGACACGATTTGTTTTTCGACTTTCGGAGTGACCGACTTTTCAATATATTTAGCAGCCGTAGAATGTGTAATTCTAGGCCCCCTTGGATGGAAACGAAGAAAGACTGCCTCGAACCGATTTTCAAACAAGTGCGTCATTTTGGATTTCACTCAGAATCGACTGATACTTTTGCTAAAATGCATCTTACTCAAAAGTTCCCTCTACCGAATTTTTATTGAATTGCATCTACCAAAAATGAATTATTGCAGACATGTTCTCGAGAGGCTATACCAACCGCCTTACCCTGTATGAATTGATAGGTAGCAAGGAGTCCACTTTAACAAACTCAAAAATATAACTCGTTTACAGTTACGTAACAAGGAGGTTATAGTCAATATTAATAAATAGAGTTGAGTTTCGAATCGCGGAGTGTGTACATGTGTATCGAACGCCCGGCAATAGTCAACTGGTTCAACGAGCATTATTACGGTAGTGTTTCGATCTATTAGTTATTTTGTCGATTACAAACGAGAGGGACTAGAAATAAAGCAGAGTGTAGTGTTATAATTAAGGCAATAAGTAAAAAATTTGGAGGTTTATGAGAATAATTCGGTAAAATTGGCTAACGAAAAGACAAGCGATGACCTTTATTGTTTTACTGTTTACGGTGATAAGAAATAGAAATAACAGTTTTTTTTCTCCCGTGTTTGAAAATGAAATATACGGGGAATACAAGTAAAGTTTTGATAACAGAAAAAGCAATGGATAGCGATGATTATACCTAAGGCGATTCGAAAAGAAAGACTCGAAGAAAAAGAAGAGCCAATGGAATTATTCAAGAAAAGTAAAAAGCTGATAAGAACACCACAGAAAGAGAAAAACGAAAGAGTAGATAAGATAGACAGTTTGATAGAAATGATCAGAGAGGTAATGTCAGATATAAAGGATATAAAATAAGATCAGAAGAGATACCAACAAGAGTTGCAGGAACTAAAAAAGAAGAATGAAGTATTGAAAGAGGAAAATAAGGTAATTAGAGAAAACATGAGAGGTATGGATTTGAAGATGAGTCGACTGGAAAAAGACAACGTAAGGAATAATATTGTAATATCAGGAATGAGATTTGAAGCGAATAGCCAACCAGATCTGAAAATAGGTGTAGAACATTTTATTGAGAGGAGTATGGACACAAAAGTACAGATTAAAGATGTGATAAAAATAGGAGCGACTATATACAAGATAGAACTTGGAAACACGGGAGATAAAGAAGCTGTAATGAAAAATAAAAACAAACTGAGAAACCTAAGAAAGAAAGTTTACATAAACAACGATTTAACAGAACATGAACGAGAAATTCAAAAGTTAAGCATATCGCAGAGAACGAGAGAAAGAATGGAAAAAGAGTGAAAATAGGATATCACAAAATCGTAATCGAAGGAAGAGAATATAAATGGGACATTGAGAAAGAAAAACTGAAAGAACAAATGAAGAATACTACGACGATCAAGTCAAAAAAACTGAAAAAAAGGAGAGAGATAGATAGATTGACGACGACCCTGGCAAAGATAAAGGATGCGGAAGAGAAGACTAGTAAAATGAATACAAATAGGATATAATCAAAGAAATAGATAGGAAGAAAGAAATGGGAAATAATTATCGAGTTATTAGATTGAGAACACAGAATAATAGGAGTATAAACGGAAAAGAGGATGAACTGACAGAAGAACAAGAAATGCACTATGTAGGAATCACTGAAACAGAAAGGAAAGGAAATGAATGCAAAAAAATTAGAAGGAAAGAATACAAAAATCAACATAGAGACATACTACCGGAATAATATACAGAACTGACACAAACAGAAGAAACTATTACAGAAGAAACAAAAGAGGCATTCGGTAATTTAAACAGGATGGAAGGATATAGAAGGAAATATGGAAAAGACGGGTATAACTCAACTCCACGGGCTTTACACTCGTAACAAAAGGGGTAGAAAGGCATAAGGATTAAGTAAGTAATTATTATTCAACAGACAAAATTCATAAAATATTAAATTACACGATAGTTTTAAAATAACCACTTTTCAAAACATTTCTTTTAAACATTAAAGTTGCAATCCCGGCTCGAATAATCGGGTAAATATTCTAGCTCAAGTAGTTGTTGTCACTGTTAAAGTGTAAAATTAAAAAGTTTTTAGGTAAAAAGCTCTACTAATTATTTTAAAAGCTTTTTTAATGAAATCGTTTTATCGAGTTTTGCCCTCGTGTAAAAACATTTTAAAGTTATTTATTAAATGTTTTGTTGTAACGTTGGAAAATTTTTAATTTTTCATTGTTACAAAAGATACTTTTCTCAACAGTTATTTAGAATTACGTCAGTTGAGTTTTTTATTGTTTCAGTTTTAATCCTGCCATAAATTACATTGAATAACAAGAACTATTAGAGTATTAAAAGAGAGTTGCTCGGCCATCTTATACCCTATTTAATTAAAACTGATAGTAATAAGAATGTCAGTGGACTAACCGGCGGTCCTATAACAGAGACGTGCTATCTATTCCCAGGTAGTTTTCAGGTAACAATGCTCTTTTGTAACGAAGTTTGATTGCCGATCAGATCATTTTATTTACATATTTTCCTGTTGCCCCAACTATAAATACATACTCAGAGCGATATGCTCAAGTGTCAAGCTAATTGGTGACAAGTCAGTTAACAAAATAGCTTCTCCAGTGAAATGCTAAAAGTTCGAGCTGCTAACCCATAATCAAAAGCATATAGGTAAAAATGTATTTGACTACGTTAAAAACGATCAAAATTGTGATTTAAGTGGGGACGACTGTCTGACAAAATCTTCTATAATGGCCGAAGTTAGTAAAGCCAAAGTTTACAGAATTTTAAAAGAAGAAAAGAAGGGGGTATAGACTTTCCAAAAAAGAGATCAGGCAGACAAGAAGTTCAGCTGAGAGACAACACAAGACAAGCAATAAGGCGTATTGTTTATCACTTTTTTATAGAAAAAAAATCTAACTTTTGATATGATCCTGCAGCCTACTACAAGCCACCTAGAGATACCGAAAATGAGTAGAGAAAAACCATGGAGTAATTTAAAAGGTACAAATTTTCATTGGAGAAAGTGTGAAAGTAAATCTTTATTGATAGAAAGTGGAGAAATTGTACACTGGAGAAGACACTATTTAAGGAACGTTAGAAAAGCGCGCTCTGAAGGAAAAAGGATATATTACTTAGTTGAGACGTGGATAAATGAATGGTACACAGTCAGGAAATTTTATCAAGATAGGAGTATCAAAAATACACGCCAAGCATTCATTGAAGGTCTCTCTACTCTTTTTAAACCGCTATCTGGTAAGGGACGTAGGTTAATTATTTCTCATATCGGAAGCGAAAGTGGTTTTGTAGACGGAGGTCTTTTAACATCAGAATCCAAGAAAAGAGGAGAAAAATTCTAACTTTGGATATGATCCTGCAGGCTGCGACAAACCACCTAGAAATACCGAAAATTAGTGGAGTAAAACTATGAAGTGTTTTTAAAAGGTGTGAATTTTTATTGGAGAAAGTATGAAAGAAAATCTTTATTGATAGAAAGTGGAGAAATTGTACACTGGAGATGATACTATTTAAGAAAAGCGCGCTCTGAAGGTAAGGGACGTAGGTTAATTATTTCGAATATCGGAAGTGAAAGTGGTTTTGTAGACCGAGGTCTTTTAACATTCGAATCCAAGAAAACCGGAGATTGTCACGAAGATATGAAATCCGATGTATTTGAAGATTGGTTTTCGCAGATGGTTCTGTTTTTGTAATTGATAAGGAATTGAAGGCTAAGCTGTGCTTCTATAATACGTCTGAAAGGTTCTGTGTATTACTCTCGAGTTTTCTAGAAAATCGCTCTTTGCAAGTATTTTTTAGACACTAACTATATCAGTGTTTATGTGAGTTATAATTGAACACTACAGAACTCACGTAACAGTCTTTTATAGAAAATCGAACATTTTTAAACATAACATAGTTAAGCCAAGATGCTATATTTCATTAGCATCATCAGTGAATTTAATAAGCTTCAACTTTAGAACAGATGTGTCTTTTCATAGATATCTTGCCTGCCTAGCAAAGAAAACTCCTCGAAAGCTTAGAATATTGTTTCGCACAAGAAAATCATAGGCCTTTGAGCGGCGTTTGATCTCAGATTAAGTTCAAATTTGACCATGATACTGCTTCCAGATACACCACGTATTTATTATATTTAATTCAGAAGATACATATTTATCTTACTAGAGATTTAGAATGGACCAAAATCCTCGAATTTTGAAAAAATCAAGGAAAAATTGTTAACTTGAATCTTTTCTATAAATATTTTCATTATATTTAAGTGTTGATTGTGTGTGCAGTGCATGTAAGTAATAGACATCATGCTACTACATGACAAACGTATGCTGTTCAAGTTGCTACTTCTTGGACCACCCACATAAAGAATCCTTTTTTATGCAGTACGTACAAATTCTACCGATTGAAAAGTAAAATAAAACGATGTTGCGCACGCAACATTGTTGGAGCTCCAGACCATGTGATCTGCTCATAAAAAATGTTGTTTTAAAATCAAATAATCGGTCAAGTGCCAAGTTAAACTTGCTCAATAAGTGCACGTTGAATGCTTTTAAAATAAAAAATTTTGTTACGGAGGTGTAAAATGATCTTTGACTACACAAAACACACCCCAAATGAGTTTTTAACCAAGTTTGTTTCCAATCTTTACTGAAAACTGATGACCTTGAAATTGTTGTTTTTTTATATACCAGATAAATTATTATGTGAAATGTAAGAAAATAATAAAACAATTATTTACACAAACTTTTCACTATATTTGTAATATACCGTAACATGTTTCGTAGAAGCTTCTTCGGACGTTACATTCTGAGTTACTGAACATTAAAGAGTAAAGGTGTTAATATATAAGTAGAAGCAAGGAAAGGAAATTTATTTTTACCATAAACTAATTAACTATTAATAGAAAATATTTAACAAAGGTGAATTATTAAGGTCTACCTGATCGTCAATAGACGGTTGGAATTTTTAAGTTAGTTTATCTCTAGAAACTCAATTAGGTTTAATCTCTGGCTTTTGTTCTCATTGAGTAGGATTTTGAAATTATTATTAAAGGTGTGACCATTCTCGATTAGATGTTTTGCATAATTGGATTTGGTTTTTCCTTTGATAAAACATTTATAGTGTTCATCTAATCTTTTACCAAAATATCTACCAGTTTGGCCTATGTATGTTTTGTCACAATCTCCGTAATTTAGTTGATAAACTCCTGATTTTTTAAGATTATCCGTTTTAGTTTTACTATTTTTAATAAATTTGCCTAAAGAATTGTTAGTTTTGTAATGTACTTTAATGCCTATATTGTTGAGGATTTTACCTATTTTTGAAGTCGTGTGACCTATATATGATATAACTTTGTAATCGTTTGCTTTTTCTTTGCTATTAGGATAAATCATATCTATGATTTTTTTTATATACGAGGCTGGTTTGAAAAGTCCGTGCAAAAATAAAAACTACTTATGTGTTTGGGGTAAACCTTTTTTATTTTTCGACATAGTCCCCTTTTAGGCTTATACACTTCGTCCAACGATGTTCTAGTTTGTTGATCCCTTCCGAATAATAGGATTTGTCCAAGTCTGCAAAATATCCATTAGTGTCTGCAATCACCTCCTCGTTTGAATAAAATCTTTGTCCCGCCAGCCATTTCTTCAAATTGGGGAACAAATAGTAGTCCGAGGGAGCCAAGTCTGGAGAATAGGGGGGATGTGAAACGAGTTTGGAATCCTATTTCCATTAATTTTGCGACCACAACTGCTGAGGTGTGTGCTGGTGCGTTTGCTTGATGGAAAAGGACTTTCTTGTGGGCCAATCGCGGGCGTTTTTCTTGCAGCTCGGTTTTCAAACGGTCCAATAACGATGAATAATATCACCTGTAAAAGTTTTACCCTTTTCCAGATAGTCGATGAGGATTATCCCTTGCGAATCCCAAAAGACAGTCGCCATAACCTTTCCGGCCGAAGGAACGGTCTTCGCCTTTTTTGGTGCAGATTCCCCCTTGGTAACCCATTGTTTAGATTGTTGTTTGGTCTCAGGAGTATAGTAGTGTATCCATGTTTCATCCACAGTGACGAAACGACGCTTAAAGTCCTCCGGATTCTTCTGGAACAGCTGCAAACCATCCTTGCAACACTTCACACGATTCCGTTTTTGGTCAAGCGTGAGCAATCGCGGCACCCATCTTGCGGATAGCTTTCTCATGTCCAAATGTTTATGCAAAATATTATGTACCCGTTCAGTCGAGATGCCCACAGCACTAGCAATCTCACGCACCTTAACTCTTCTGTCATCCATCACCATATCATGGATTTGATCAATGATTTCTGGAGTCGTAACCTCCACAGGCCGTCCAGAACGTTCAGCGTCACTTGTGCCCATATGGCCAGTCCGAAAATTTTGAAACCACTTATAAACTGTTCTAATCGAAGGTGCAGAGTCTCCATAATGTTTATCAAGCTTCTCTTTAGTCTCCTGAGGCGTTTTGCCTTTCATAAAGTAATATTTAATCACCACACGAAATTCTTTTTCGTCCATTTCTTGAAAATCACTCGACTTCCTTGATTCACACGAATGCCAAACACAAAGAAATAGACCAATATGGCTGAAACTTGGTGTGCGTTCATTCAAGAGATGCTACTAACTAAACATGACCTCGATACGCGCCGGTGGTGCCATCTCTCGGACTTTGCACGGACTTTTCAAACCAGCCTCGTATAACTTTTGTAGGATTTTATCGACTAAATTTAATGAATAACCATTATTAACTGCGATTTGTTTGATGACGTTAAGTTCTATCTGAAAATTCTTTTTATTAAGGGGTAGAGATACTAGCCTATGAATCATACTCTGAAAAGCTGCAAATTTATGTTGAATTGGGTGACAGACAGAATTGTTTATGGTTGTGTCAGTATGAGACGGTTTATGGAATACTGAAAACTGATGTTTATTATTCTCTCTCTGAATTGTTAGAGAGAAAGTTTATACTATTGTTAGATTCTATTTCAATTGTAAAATTTATATTTGCGTGAAGGTTATTAAGAAATTCAAGAAAATGTTTAATTGCCTTTCTGTACCCGCAAAACAAGCTAAAACATCATCAACATATCGGTGCCAATATACGAAATGTTTAAAAAAGGGATGTTTATTAATTTGGCTTTCTAACGAATCTAGAAATATTTCGGCCAGTAACGGGCTTAAAGGGTTTCCCATAATTAAGCCTTCCGTGCTGGTGTAAAGACTGTTATTAAATTCGAAGTAGTTTTGATCTAAACATTCGGTAAGTAAGTTTAATATTTCATGTTTTTTGATACAGCTAACTGATTTGTTATTTAACAGTTTTTCTACTAGTGTAATTGTATCTTTAGCTGGGATACTGGGGAAGAGATTAGTGACATCAAATGAAATTAGCTTCGCTTTATTTGGTAAATGAATATTTTTAATTTTGTTTACTAAGTCGAATGAGTTTTTAATTTGATATTTCCCTGAAAACTGCGGATATGTTTCGATAATCTCTATTAGTTTTTTAGATATTTTGTAGGATGGTGCTGAGAAGAATGTTTAACTAATGAATATAATTTTAGAGGCTGTGGGTTCATTATTGTGAACCTAGTGACGTCTCTGTCATTAAAAAAACCTTTACAATTTTTAATACAACTTTTAATTTTTTGTTGAAATTGGTCTGTATAATTATGATTTAGAATGTGGTATTTATCTGGCTTAAGAAAATCTAATGTTTTCTTAATATAATCAGACCTATTGATCGCAACTACAGTGTTGCCTTTGTCAGCTTTAGTATATAATATCTTTACATTTTTGTTTAATTTGCCTAATACATTGAATTTCAGGATTTGGTTTCGAATCTTTTTTAATAATATTAAAAGTTTCAAAGTTTAAAGTAAGAAGGTACGTTTTTAAGGACTAGTTCAACATCGACACATAATAATTCTAAATTTTTGGTTGAAATTTGTTCTCTGATATTATATTTAAAGCCTTTTTCTAACAGTTGTGTTTCAGTTTCAGTAAAATGACAGAAAGATTAGAAAATCTGACAAAAAAATTAATGGTTAGATAAATTATTGTTAAGGTAAGGTAATGCACTCGTGATAATTTTCATTCAGTCTAAACCCCGTGGAGAATATTCCAAAATTTTTTCAAAATTTTTTGATCAGTACTTTTCGAGAAAAGGGGGGAACAGCGATTTTTCGCGATTTTTTAAAAATAACACAAAGTGTGCGCAACTATTAGATTATATACGAGGCTGGTTTGAAAAGTCCGAGAGATGGCACCACCGGCGCGTATCGAGGTCATGTTTATTTAGTAGCATCTCTTGAATGAACGCACACCAAGTTTCAGCCATATTGGTCTATTTCTTTGTGTTTGGCATTCGTGTGAATCAAGGAAGTCAAGTGATTTTCAAGAAATGGACGAAAAAGAATTTCGTGTGGTGATTAAACATTACTTTATGAAAGGCAAAACGCCTCAGGAGACTAAAGAGAAGCTTGATAAACATTATGGTGACTCTGCACCTTCGATTAGAACAGTTTATAAGTGGTTTCAAAATTTTCGGACTGGCCATATGGGCACAAGTGACGCTGAACGTTCTGGACGGCCTGTGGAGGTTACGACTCCAGAAATCATTGATCAAATCCATGATATGGTGATGGATGACAGAAGAGTTAAGGTGCGTGAGATTGCTAGTGCTGTGGGCATCTTGACTGAATGGATACATAATATTTTGCATAAACATTTGGACATGAGAAAGCTATCCGCAAGATAGGTGCCGCGATTGCTCACGCTTGACCAAAAACGGAATCGTGTGAAGTGTTGCAAGGATGGTTTGCAGCTGTTCCAGAAGAATCCGGAGGACTTTAAGCGTCGTTTCGTCACTGTGGATGAAACATGGATACATTACTATACTCCTGAGACCAAACAACAATCTAAACAATGGGTTACCAAGGGGGAATCTGCACCAAAAAAGGCGAAGACCGTTCCTTCGGCCGGAAAGGTTATGGCGACTGTCTTTTGGGATTCGCAAGGGATAATCCTCATCGACTATCTGGAAAAGGGTAAAACTATTACAGGTGAATATTATTCATCGTTATTGGACCGTTTGAAAACCGAGCTGCAAGAAAAACGCCCGCGATTGGCCCACAAGAAAGTCCTTTTCCATCACGATAACACACCAGCACACACCTCAGCAGTTGTGGTCGCAAAATTAATGGAAATAGGATTCCAACTCGTTTCACATCCCCCCTATTCTCCAGACTTGGCTTCCTCGGACTACTATTTGTTCCCCAATTTGAAGAAATGGCTGGCGGAACAAAGATTTTATTCAAACGAGGAGGTGATTGCAGACACTAATGGATATTTTGCAGACTTGGACAAATCCTATTATTCGGAAGGGATCAACAAACTAGAACATCGTTGGACGAAGTGTATAAGCCTAAAAGGAGACTATGTCGAAAAATAAAAAAGGTTTACCCCAAACACATAAGTAGTTTTTATTTTTGCACGGACTTTTCAAACCAGCCTCGTATATATATATATATATATATATATATATATATATATATATATATATATATATATATATATATATATATATTTGTGTTTCCACAGGCTTTCATTTGACACCACACTCGATGACCTAGTAAATTTTTTTTTTCACTTCCGATTTCACCCCCCAAAACTAAACCCTTAAGTCAAAAATTAACTTTCAAAACTACACGGCTCTGATGAGGCCATCAATTCCTATGTTAGTACCAAATTTGAACTTTCTATGACGAATAGTTTCGGAGAAATTGTGACAGACGGACAGACAGACGGACAGATACCGAAGTGATCTTATAAGTTATAAAAAAATAATAAAAAAAGGAAAATTACATTTAAATCTTTTAAAAGCCATGATTTCAGCGAAAAGTCATTTAAAAATATGTAATATTCTCTATACTTCTCTTAACAAGACCTAACATATTTTTTAAAATTTCCCAGTGAACTTCCTTTCTGAAATATTATCCTCTAAAATCTCGCTTATCTGATTAGCAACGTTAACGCTCGAACTTTGCAGAATTTCCTTTGATATGTGATACAGGTAGCGTAGTGCTGCATCCGTAATTTTAGCCTTTCACACAATATACATAGGCAACTTCTGAATTAAATTAGAAAATGATTTGGAAATTTAGGTAAAACAGTTTATTTATGGTAGAAAATCAAATAAGTAGTAAGGTAGTAAGTAGTAACTACAAATGCTGAAAGTATTTTGTTTGACATAGGCTTTACCGGATTTCATAAGATGAAAAATAATAATCTTGAAGATTAGGCCATATCAACGTAAAAGATTAGTCAACATATGTTAGTTCAATAATAATTTAATGATAATAATGACAAAGTCTAGTCTCAACAACTATGACGTCTCAAAGTATTTTGTCGTCAACTTTAAGAAAATTTCATTAAAAGTTTTTTAATTACATTGGCCCACAAATAGCCTTGTCTAAACTCGCAAAATAAATTACTAATAGATAAACTGTTGTGTGTTAATTAACCACAGTTTTTTGTATTGCCTCTTTTATAGGTACTTGGTGTATAAAAAACAAATCTAGACTTCCTAATAAAGTTTGAACTTTACACAAATGTAAATTAACGAGATATATGTTCCCAGACTTGGAATTGAATCAAAATAAACGGGTTTGGTCACGGTCTACTTTTCTGTTTACCCTTTGACCAGAATTAAAATTATGAATGCAATTTAGAACATTCAAACTCTTTTAGTCTTAAAAAATATTTTTTTTTTTTCGAAATATTGGCCTAAAAATCTGATATATAAGGCGCGAGATATCGAAGTGTTTTATTATACATAAACAAGAATAATAATATGAAATTATAATAAATGTAGTGTATATTATTATTTGTCTAAATATAACATATAAGTTGAGGGATTCTCGTTACATGCCACTGAAGTCTAGTAGAACTGTAGTAGTAGACAGGACAGTAAAAACTACTTAAATGTATTAGACATCAGAAAATGCAAAGATATACCAGGTGTACAAGTATGAAATGCAGATTTCAGACAACAGATGGTGCACCAATACAGTTTGTGCTATAAAAATTTGACACTGCGCCATTTTGTTGTGTCATCAACAAGTGTCAGACGCGCACGAGTGATAAATTGGAAAAGTGTGTGCATAGTGTTGTGTTGTTGTGTTCAATATGTCGAAATTTATACCGAACAATGAGCATTCGAGGACAGCATTAATTTTTTGTTTTCATTTGAAGAAAACTGCTGTTGAATCACACCGATTACCTCGAGAAGCTAATGGTAGACATGCTCCATCGCAACATATGTATGAACGATGGTTTTGTCGTTTCAAAAGTGGTGACTTCGATGATGCAGACAAAGAACGTGGAAAACAGCCAAGAAAATATGAAGATGTGGAATTGCAAGCACTGTTGGACGAAGATGATTCGCAAACACAAAAACAACTCTCCGAGCAATTGAGCGTTAGTCAACAAGCTGTTTCCAATCGGCTACGAGAGATGGGAAATATTCAGAAGACCGGTAGATGGGTACCACATGAATTGAACGACAGGCAAATGAAAAAGCGCAAAAACACGTGTGACATTTTGCTCGCTCGGTACAAAAAGAAGTCGTTTTTGCACCATATAGTTACAGGGGATGAAAAGTGGATTTATTTTGAGAATCCCAAGCGCAAAAAATCATGGGTAGACCCAGGCGCACCATCCACATCGACCGTTCGGTTTCTAACGAATTTTATATAAAACCAGTCATACGCAGAAAGATGATGCTCTGTGTTTGGTAGGACCAGAGGGGCGTGGTCTATTATGAGCTGTTTAAAACCTGGGGAAACGGTTAATACTAAACGTTACCAACAACAATTAACCGATTTGAACCGTTCGCTGCTTGAAAAAATGCCAGAATACCGAAAGAGGCAACACAAAGTTATTTTTCTCCATGAAAATGCTTCATCACATACGGTAAAACCAGTTCGCGACACGTTGGAAGCACTCAGCTGGGAAGTTCTACCCCATGCGGCTTACTCACCAGACTTGGCTCCTTCCGATTACCACTTGTTTGCATCGATGGATCACTTGCTGAGTAGCGCTTTGGTTGGTACGAAGATGTGAAAACATGGCTCGATGAATGATTCGCAGCAAAAGGGGAAGATTTGTACTGGCGTGGTATTCACAAATTGTCCGAAAGATGGGAAAAATGTATAACAAGCGATGCTTGCATGGAGCATACTTTGAATAAAGCACTTTTTATCATTCTTCCGAATTTACCATGTTTTTTTAGAAAAAAAATCCGTATCTCATTCTTGTACACCTGGTAGGTGGCTGTAAATACGATATATACGTCAGATATTTTAAATTATATTTTTAAGAAAATTCCAGATATCTGAAAAAAATCTCTTAGAACCATTGGAAACCATATAAATAAGAATATATTATCTAAGTTGGGAATGTGGAATCTTTGGCACAATGATACTACTCAGTATATATCACCACTACACCAAACACTTTATTTTTGCACTCGACGCGCGTTTCGCTAACCATGTTAGCTTCATCAGGAGCGATGATTGACTAAAGGTAAACTACATATCTACCCTATTTATACTTAGCCTAACCCTAGAATTACTCAAGCGGAACTAATGACATAGGCAAGGCCATCAGTTCCGGTCTAGTAACCAGTAGAGGGGACTATAAGGAATAGGCCCTCTGTCTTTATTTAAACTACTTTTACATTTTATGATTTCCATACTTTCGTATGCGTTCAACAATCTCCTATCAGATACATTTTTTATTAATCTTAGATTATCTAATGTTACAGTATGATCAGCTTCAAGGGCATGTTCGGCAATGCTAGACTTTTCTGTTCTATTGTATCTTAAGTGTGCTAAATGTTCTTTAAATCGTGTTTTAATTGACCTTTTAGTTTGTCCAACATACTTTTTGTCACAATCATTACAACTAATTTCATAAATTCCACTTTTCTCACAATTGGGAATCTTATCTTTGGGATTTCCTAAGATATTCCTCAGATTGTCTGATGACTTATAGACTAAGGTGAGGCCTACCTTATTAAATACCTTATTGAGTCCCTTGCTATATTTCGGATTATATGGTATGGAGACATACTTGGTGTTATTTTCTTCGCGTGTAAAAAAGGTGGAATTCTGAATATTAGACCTAAATTTATGTCTATTTATTAGCTTATTTACTAAGTCATCGTCATAAACCATTAACTCTAGTTATATTTCTAATACGATTCCTTTCTTTATTAAAGTTTACTCTATTCAGAGGGAAAGTGACCAAACGATGAACTAAAAAATGTATTGAGGCCGGTATGATTCAATTAAATTCACGTACGAAATGAGAACAAAGGACAATTGCCTTTTCTAGATATTTTAATTATTAAAAATAATAATAGATTAGAATTTGATATCTATAGGAAGGACACAGTAACAGATAGATATATTCCTAATGATTCATATCATTGCAAACAACATAAATTAGCCTCAATACATTTTTTAGTTCATCGTTTGGTCACTTTCCCTCTGAATAGAGTAAACTTTAATAAAGAAAGGAATCGTATTAGAAATATAACTAGAGTTAATGGTTATGACGATGACTTAGTAAATAAGCTAATAAATAGACATAAATTTAGGTCTAATATTCAGAATTCCACCTTTTTTACACGCGAAGAAAATAACACCAAGTATGTCTCCATACCATATAATCCGAAATATAGCAAGGGACTCAATAAGATATTTAATAAGGTAGGCCTCACCTTAGTCTATAAGTCATCAGACAATCTGAGGAATATCTTAGGAAATCCCAAAGATAAGATTCCCAATTGTGAGAAAAGTGGAATTTATGAAATTAGTTGTAATGATTGTGACAAAAAGTATGTTGGGCAAACTAAAAGGTCAATTAAAACACGATTTAAAGAACATTTAGCACACTTAAGATACAATATAACAGAAAAGTCTAGCATTGCCGAACATGCCCTTGAAGCTGATCATACTGTAACATTAGATAATCTAAGATTAATAAAAAATGTATCTGATAGGAGATTGTTGAACGCATACGAAAGTATGGAAATCATAAAATGTAAAAGTAGTTTAAATAAAGACAGAGGGCCTATTCCTTATAGTCCCCTCTACTGGTTACTAGACCGGAACTGATGGCCTTGCCTATGTCATTAGTTCCGCTTGAGTAATTCTAGGGTTAGGCTAAGTATAAATAGGGTAGATATGTAGTTTACCTTTAGTCAATCATCGCTCCTGATGAAGCTAACATGGTTAGCGAAACGCGCGTCGAGTGCAAAAATAAAGTGTTTGGTGTAGTGGTGATATATACTGAGTAGTAAGAATATATTATGTTGCTCTAATTTGCTAATAAGAATATCTAAGTGGTTTTTAGTTAATCTGTAAATCGAATAAGATATTACTGGCATTATCTTTATCATAGCATTAATAGTGTGAGTGATTTTTTATTCCAGTTTTATTAAGATGACTGGGAAAATAGCCGAAATCAATTTTGTGACGACGAGCTTTCACATTGTTCTGCCTAAATACTTAATTATGGTGGTACTATTGTAAGCGGGAATGTTTCGATGTGTTTTAAAGTAAAAAACAAAGTGACAAAATTTTTCAACCAACTCCATGAACATCACTTTCATAAAAATTGAAAAAAATATTGGATTTATGAATTGTATTTGGCGATGTTCTAGAAATTATGTAAAGTAGCAATCGATCTTAGGGTCTTATTAAGTTTTTTTCAGATTGTCAGAGAGTTACATACATTTCGAATTTTCAAAAGTTAGATTTTTTTTTAATGATTTTTAACAAAAACTTTTTTAAGAAAACTACATTCCATTACAAAGTTATAGCATTAAATATGACATGGTGTCGGATTGGGGCCACTACCTGTCTTCAAATACTGTCTGTAATGTGTCTTGGGTAATTTTTAATATTCTTTAACTTTTTTTTTTTAATCTCAATAATTACTTTTTCTACAAAATGTCGAGAGGTTTTTTCAATTTCTCTAATAGACAATTTTTTGTAAATAATCAAATATAATATATAAATTTTTTGGTCGAAAATTGCATACCGAAATTTGAAACACCGTTAATTATTTATTTTTGAAAAAAAAACTCCTCGACAATTTTTAACTACTACGTTATTTTGCATGATTAATTTTTATTTATGCAGGTGGGATTACTTTTTCTAAAGTTATCCTGTAGACAAGGAGGCGCCATGGTTTTTAACAGTGGCCCATTTAACCCGATAAAAAAAATAATGTTAACATTAAAAACATATATATATATATATATATATATATATATATATATATACATATATATATATATATATATATATATATATATATATATATATATATATATATATATTATATAAGTATGAAATGCGGATTTTTTTTTTCTAAAAAAACATGTTAAATTCGGAAGAATGATAAAAAGTGCTTTATTCAAAGTATGCTCCATCGCATGTTATACATTTTTCCCCATCTTTCGGGCAATTTGTGAATACCACGCCAATAAAAATCTTCCCCTTTTGCTGCGAACCATTCATCGAGCTATTTCTTCACATCTTCGTACAAACCAAAGCGCTGCTCAGCAAGTGCGTGACCCATCGATGCAAACAAGTGGTAATCGGAAAAAGCTGAAGTCTGGTGAGTAAGCCGCATGGGGTAGAACTTCCCAGCTGAGTGCTTCCAACGTGTCGTGAACTGGTTTTGCCGTATGTGATGGAGCATTGTCATGAAGAAAAATGACTTTATGTTGCCTCTTTCGGTATTCTGGCCTTTTTTCAAGCAGCAAATGGTTCAAATCGGTCAATTGTTGTTGGTAACGTTTAGTATTAATCCTTTCCCCCAGGTTTTAACAGCTTATAATAGACCACGCCCCTCTGGTCCCACCAAACAGAGAGCATCGTCTTTCTGCCAAAGCGATTCGGTCTTGCGGTCGATGTGGTTGGTGCGCCTGGGTCTACCCATGATTTTCTGCGCTGGGGATTCTTCAAATAAATCCACTTTTCATCCCCTGTAATTATACGATACAAAAACGACTTCCTTTTATACCGAGCGAGCAAAATGTCAAACGTGTTTTTGCGCTTTTCCATTTGCCTGTCGTTCAACTCATGTGGTACCCATCCACCGGTTTTCTGAATCTTTCCCATCTGTCGTAGCCGATTAGAAACAGCTTGTGGACTAACGCTCAATTGCTCGGAGAGTTGTTTTTGTGTTTGCGAATCATCTTCGTCCAACAATGCTTGCAATTCCACATTTTCGTATTTTTTTGGCGGTTTTTCACGTTCCTTGTCTGCAACATCGAAGTCACCACTTTTGAAATGCCAAAACTATCGTTCACACGTATCTTGCGATGGAGCATGTTCACCATAAGCTTCTCGAAGTAATCGGTATGATTCAACACCAGTTTTCTTTAAATGAAGATAAAAAATTAATGCTGTCCGCGAATGCTCTTTCGGTATAAATTTTGACATATTGAACACAACACTATGCACACACTTTTTCAATTTATCACTCGTACGCGTCTGACACTTGTTGATGATACAACAAAATGGCGCAGTGTCAAATCTTTATAGCACAAACTGCATTGGTACACCATCTGTTGTCTGAAATCTGCATTTCATACTTGTACACCTGGTATATATATATATATATATATATATATATATATATATATATATATATATATATATATAGTATATATATAGTATATATATATAGTATATATATATATAGTATATATATATAGTATATATATATATATATATATATATATATATATATATAGTATATATATATAATATATATATATATATATATATATATATATATATATATATATATATAGTATATTTTCATAAAAGTCCCTTTTAAAAATCCTTCAGTTTGATAATAAACTAAATCTTACTGGCGGCTTTACTCACAATGATTTGTACTTTGTACATTATTGCCCGTGCAAGAAATAAAATAATACATCTTACTTTTAATGATTTTTTTACTCTGTAAAATTGCTTCTTCCCATTTAGATACAATCTACCCACTGGAAAGAGAGTTTTTCAATTTCTGTTGTGATTTTTCAGCAATAACATACTGATCCATTATTGAAAACACTCTGTGGAATACTTTTAAGAATATCTGTAACAGTTATACTAATCCAATATCATTTATATAAGGAACAGACTTTTTTCTGTAAAGTAATTTTTTTAATCCATCCAAGATATATTTATACTGGCGGCTATATTTATTTTATATCATTGATAGTTTTCTGATGGTTACGGATTTATTAGCTCTTTTCAAATAACGTACTGTTATGATCCATCCTGTTTACTCGATATACAGGTAATAATTTTAATACCCATATTAATTTTGGTTGCATTACCACATTGATAAATTTATAGTTTTTGTAATCGTAACTATGCTCTTATTAAAATAGTATCAAAAAGAAGAATTTGAAAAGTAAGCAGTATAATCTGTCAAAGAGTAAAAGTGCAAGAAACAAAATTCTCATATTCTTGCACATATTTTAATTAATATCTCTCAGATGTATATCCCTTGCACCGGTAAAACGTATCTTAAGAAATAATGCATGCTTCCGAATTGTTCTTGAATGTGGTACCCGTCTATTTTTATTTTTTTTTCTCCTAAGTATATACTCCTATACGTGTATTTAATACTTTCAATACTACTTTTTAAATTTTTGTGTTGCCTCTAAAAACTTACTACATTTTTAAACTTGTAGCGCTTCTAATTTTGAGAAAGTTTTCCTGGATTTCTGTTAATTTATAAGTAACAGACTTATTCTGTTATAATTTTATCATATATATGGACTAGCAGTGCCCGCGGCTACACTCGCATGAACTTCATTCACTATTATCGTCACTGCTAACTCCTTATATTACCTAACGTAATAAAATATATCCTATAACTTGGCCAGAAAATATATGTATGAATTAACAAAAAACACATAAATCGGATAAGTAGTTCGCGAGTAATAAGCGCACTAACGGATAGACAGGCAGACAGAGAGACGTTGCATTTTTTAGATAATATATTCTTTGCTACATGCTATTGTTCCATATTTAATAGTTTAGGCAGAGTATTGCAAGAGAACGCGCTACCGGTAAACATTTTTCAGACTTGATTTACTATTATCGAGACTGCTTATTCCTTATGGTACCTTAGGTAATAAAATATATCCTATAACCTGGTCAGAGAATATATGTATGTTTGAAAAAGCACCTAAACTGGATAAATGGTTCTCGAGTGATAAGCGCACTAACGGATAGGTAGGCAGATAAATAGACAGGGAGACGTTGCATTTTATATATATTATAGAAGATTATAGATAAACTGGCCAGAGAATAAATGTATGAATAAAAAAAAAAAAACACGTAAATCTTCTAAGTGGTTCTCGAGTGATAAGCGCACTAACGGACAGACAGACAGATAGACGTTGCATTTTATATATATATATTATAGAAGGTTATAGAAAACCTGGCCAGAGAACAAATGTGTGAATTAAAAAAAAAAAACACATAAATCGGATAAGCGCACGAACGGACAGACAGACAGAGACACGTTGCATTTTATATATATTGTAGATAATCTTTGCTACATAATATTGTTCCATATTTAGTGGTTTAGGCAGTGTATTGCAAGAGAACGCGCTAGCGGCAAACATTTTTCCGACTTGATTCACTATTATTGTCACTGCTTATTCCTTATGTTACCTAAGGTAATAAAATATAGCCTATAACCTGGCCAGAGAAAATATGCACGTTTTAAAAAAAAATCAAGTAAATCAGATAAGTGGTTCTCCAGTGATAAGTGCACTAACGGGCAGACAGAGCGACGTTGCATTTTATATATATTATAGATTATATATAGATATATTATAGATATTCATTGCTACATGATATTGTCCCATATTTAATGGTTTTAGGCAGTGTATTGTGTATTATCGTCTCTGCTTATTCCTTATGTTACCTAGCGTAATAAAATATAGCCTATAACCTGGCCAGAGGACATATGTAATGTTTAAAAAAAAAGCACGTAAATCGGATAAGTGGTTCTCCAGTGATAAGTGCACTAACGGACAGACAGACAGAGAGACGTTGCATTTTACATATATTATAGATTATAGAAGACACATATGATATTTTTTTTTTCAAACCTTATATATTTTCTTAAAAAATGTAAATGTTTTGACAATAGCGAATAATTTATGACTCCAGCCAGTTATTATTATTATATTTATTCTTCAATAAAATTTACTTTTTGAATTTAAAGGAACCTAGACCTTGCCTATCATTTCATAAATTCGTCCTGTTATATAATTTTCTCTTTAGTTTTTTTGATTAGACGTAACTTGACACCATGGTTACAAATAAGCCTACTTACATTACGTGATTATATAAACTGTAGATTCATACAATAATTGTAAAAGTGTTCAGTAAATCAAAATTGATTGTGGGTTTAGAAACAGATACGATACTTAATCAGAAGTTAAGAAAAAAAGCTAATAACAAGAAGAAGAAACATAGATAGTATTCTATATAAAACTATTCAAGAAAAAAGAGAAAAAAATAAAAATCAATATACCAGATATAGTAATAAACTACAAAGTTTCAAGAGTAAAAAGGATGTAGAAATTTTGCTTCAAAAATTTAAAAATACACCAATTAAGGGAAATACTGTACTACTAATGAGCTTTTCAAATACAGTGGAGAAAACTAACTTACCGATTAACAACTCTAATCAACAACATGTTTAGCTAAAATAATATTTTAAGCGAAAATGAGACTAGCTCCTTGACTAGACTTTGTATGGCAAAAATTGAAACAAGAAAACTAACTACGTAAGAATATACCACCTAGCTACAATTCTAAAACTTGTAGTAAAAATAAGAGCAATCAAAATCAAAAAGTAAGTTTTACTGGCACAGGAACACCGGGAGTTAACATCAAGAGGGATTTCCAATGATGCCCTTTTCATGATAAGACAAATTAGAGAGTAACAGATAGAATCTAATATTCATCATTAATATGTTTCATTGATTTAAAGATAAAACAAAGTATACTTGATCACGTAGTCAAAACTATAGAAAATATTTAATTAAAAAACCGGATCGTAGTTAAAATAAATGGCAAATTCACGGAGACAATATAGGTTAACGACAACATCTAAAAAAAAAGACTTCCATTAGATAGAGAAAGAAGTGATAAACTTAAATAGATATACAGAATGGAAAATGTAAGTGTTAAACTGAAAGATTATTATTATTTTGGCTTGAGCATTTGTGTCATACAGCAAACTGAAAGATAAAATGAAACAAATATATGGATAGAAAAAATGGTTGTCGCCGGTAGAAAGGAAGAGAATGTGTTGACGTTAAAGCGACAATATTTCCATTGTAATTATACTTATATAAAGGATGAAAAAAAATACTTTTATTCTTCATGATATGAAACAAGTTCAAAAACAAAAAATAGACCCCTTCGTATATTATATTTTTAAATTTGGAGCTATTTGACATTCACAGTTATTTGGATCTTATTAACAATCTAAAATTAACTATTTCATTTTCTATTATAGCGAATGAAGCACAATTTCAATTTGTAGAAAGTTTTAATATTTTATTAAGCAGTTTGAAAATATGCGCTTTATTAAAATTTGTTGGCTTGATTCAGATTCTGCAACATAAAAGTCCTCAACTAATAACACAGGCCAACGATGAAAAAACTTTTTTAATAATTTTACCTGATTCCTATGTTTTTTGGTGTGCTGAGTCCGAAAATAATAATAAAAAAGTCGTATCACTCACCAATTTTTCGCATTTTAATATTCAAAATGTAAAAAGTTTATTTTTTATCATTCAAATGTTATTAGGTTGGCAATAAAATCAGAATTTTATGAAGTTGGCAGTAAAATCAGTTAATACAACCTCGCATTGCAGTGTTTAACCCATGTGCTTTAATTCACACTCAAAGTATGGCTAATCGTGGTTGTAAAAACTCTTCCAATACTTTTTGTTATATATGTGGTGAGTTTGTAGTTAAAAAACATCAAAGAAACATTACTAACTTTGTAAAAAAAGTATACTTTGCATATTTTGATGTAGAAATCGATAATCAAGAAAAATGTTGGGCTCCTCACAAAATATGTCATGTTTGTGTCGAGGGTCTTAGGAAATGGTATAAGAAAGAAAAGAAAGCTTTTAGATTTGCAGTACCCATGGTATGGAGAGAGCAAGAAAATCATTCAAATGATTGTTATTTTTGCAGCGTTGATGTTTCTGGACATAACTCCAAAAATAAGAAAGTAATTGTCTATCCTAACTTTACTTCAGCTAATCTGCCTGTAGGACATGGACCGGGACTTCCTCTCCCTGAGCCACCTCAGTGTATTGATGACGTTTTACAGTCCAGTCCCGAATTTAATGAAAGTCGACCGGATGATGATGAGTTTCAATGTTCTCTAGAAAATTTAAAACCATAGTTGTTTGCACAAGCTGAGTTAAATGATTTAGTGAGAGATTTGGGTTTGATTCAGGAAAAAGCAGAATTGCTTAGTTCTAGGCTCAAAAAAAAACATTTGTTGGAATCTGGAACATCTATTTACCCTTATAGAACAAGAGATCAACAATTTCCTCAGTTTTTCAAACAGGAAGAGGATTTGGTTTACTGCCATGATATTGGTAGTCTAATGAACGAATTTAGCATTGAGTACAAGAAGGAAGATTGGAGGCTTTTTATAGCCTGTTGCTCATTCAATCTATTTGAAGGAAACTTACGAAAATCTTAACATGATTTTACAGAAAATTAACTTCCCAGTTCACGATTGGATGCTATGTGAAGATTTAAAAGTTGTCTCCCTGATCCTTGGTCAACAAAAGGGATTTACAAAGTTTCCATGTTATACGAGGCTGGTTTGAAAAGTCCGTGCAAAAATAAAAACTGCTTATGTGTTTGGGGTAAACCTTTTTTATTTTTCGACATAGTCTCCTTTTAGGCTTATACACTTCGTCCAACGATGTTCTAGTTTGTTGATCCCTTCCGAATAATAGGATTTGTCCAAGTATGCAAAATATCCATTAGTGTCTGCAATCACCTCCTCGTTTGAATAAAATCTTTGTCCCGTCAGCCATTTCTTCAAATTGGGGAACAAATAGTAGTCCGAGGAAGCCAAGTCTGGAGAATAGGGGGGATGTTGGAATCCTATTTCCATTAATTTTGCGACCACAACTGCTGAGGTGTGTGCTGGTGCGTTGTCGTGATGGAAAAGGACTTGCTTGTGGGCCAATCGCGGGCGTTTTTCTTGCAGTTCGGTTTTACAAACGGTCCAATAACGATGAATAATATTCACCTGTAATAGTTTTACCCTTTTCCAGATAGTCGATGAGGATTATCCCTTGCGAATCCCAAAAGACAGTCGCCATAACCATTTCGGCCGAAGGAACGGTCTTCGCCTTTTTTGGTGCAGATTCCTCCTTGGTAACCCATTGTTTAGATTGTTGTTTGGTCTCAGGAGTATAGTAATGTATCCATGTTTCATCCACAGTGACGAAACGATGCTTAAAGTCCTCCGGATTCTTCTGGAACAGCTGCAAACCACTTGCAACACTTTACACGATTCCGTTTTTGGTCAAGCGTGAGCAATCGCGGCACCCATCTTGCGGATAGCTTTCTCATGTCCAAATGTTTATGCAAAATATTATGTACCCGTTCAGTCGAGATGCCCACAGCACTAGCAATCTCACGCACCTTAACTCTTCTGTCATCCATCACCATATTATGGATTTGATCAATGATTTCTGGAATCGTAACCTCCACAGGCCGTCCAGAACGTTCAGCGTCACTTATGCCCATATGGCTAGTCCGAAAATTTTGAAACCACTTATAAACTATTCTAATCGAAGGTGCAGAGTCACCATAATGTTTATCAAGCTTCTCTTTAGTCTCCTGGGGCATTTTGTCTTTCATAAAGTAATGTTTAATCACCACAAGAAATTCTTTTTCGTCCATTTCTTGAAAATCACTCGACTTCCTTGATTCACACGAATGCCAAACACAAAAAAAATAGACCAATATGGCTGAAACTTGGTGTGCGTTCATTCAAGAGATGCTACTAACTAAACATGACCTTGATACCCGCCGGTGGTGCCATCTCTCGGACTTTGCACGGACTTTTCAAACCAGCCTCGTATATGTGAATGGGACAGTAGAGCAAGGAATCAACATTGGTGCAAAAAACAATGGCCCGTAAGAAAAACTTCAACACCTGGAGAGAAGAACATTTTGCATAAAACTTTAGTAGATCCAAAAAAAATTCTTTCATCACCACTACACATCAAGTTAGGCTTAATGAAACAATTTGTAAAAGCCTTTCCTTAAGATGGTGAATGTTTTAAACATTTGTGTAAAATATTTCCTCATTTATCAGAAGCCAAACTGAAAGACCCTAACTATGAACTTATCGTAGCTAATATGATAGACAAGTTCAAAAATCTGGTTTGTCTGATGAGTAAGGACACCCAAATATGCAAAGCGCATATACTGCATATTTTGCATATTATATGCATTTTTCTAAATATTTGCACAAATGCTTTAAAAATAGCATATATGTGCATATTTGAAGGAATTTATAATAATGTAGGTCTTTGGCAGGCGTTTTCATTCATTTTTCGGAATAAGGGTCAATGTTTTAGGCCGCCGCCGCCGCGCCGGTTGTTTTCCCCAAATAAATTTTATTATTTTATGGTCAGTAAAAACCAGTCAGGAAACCCCAGACGGCCATCCGAGCATTCTTGTTTTATTAATTTATTAGATTTCATTTTTGGTTGTGCTTTTAAAGTGGTTACGTCGATTTGTGCTTTTTATCTTGTGAGTCGTATTTTACTACAAACAATACATGTAACATGTCTCGCTCATGCTTTAAATAGGGTTGCTGAGGAAATTAGGAATCATTTTCCGCTGTGAATAGCTTAATTTCTAACATGAAGAAAATCTTCCTTAAAGCGCCTTTAAGGATTCATTTCTACAAAGAAAAACTACCAAACACTCCTCTTCCACCTCAGCCTGTTATCACAAGATGGGGCACTTGGTTCGAAGCAACATTTTTTTATTGCGACAACTTCTGTCAACTAGATGGTGTAATTGCAGAATTATCAGACGAATCTTCCCAATCCCTTACAGAACTTAAACGATTATTCAAAAACAAGGAGATAAAACAACAACTTTCCTTTCTTAAAACAAATTATAGCTTTGTTTCTAAAACCATAAGTCAAATGGAGGAATCTAATTTGCCATTAACTCGAAGTGTTCAACTAATAAAACAATGTGAGGTCGCTTTTGAAAATGTCGCAGGTAAAACTGGGAGCAAAATTTTTCAATAATTTCGGAATGTTATGGAAAAAAATAGTGGGTTTCAATTTGTCAGCCAAGTAGCTAATGTTTTAAAGGGGGATTTTACTGATTCCATTGATTTAGATCCTATGCTATTAAATAATTTTAAAAACGCCCCTATTATATCAGTCGATGTGGAAAGGAGCTTCTTAATTTATAATTTTTTATACAACGATAGAAGACAAAACTTTTTAATGGAGAATTTTGAGAAACATTGTTTTTATAACTAATGGCGACCCTGTCTTTTGCAATATTTGCATATTTCCGCTTACTTAGTTGCATCGCCCTGTATGTATCAAAATTTAAAATGTATGTTTTATTATGCTGTTTACTACGTATATAAATTTTTATAATATGTAGCTACGTTATTATTATTATTATATGTTCATCTTTAAGTAAAGTAATAAAATACATTATTATTTATATTTATTTTTTACTTTGTATAATATTATATTTAGATTTAGTTCATTCGCCCTGTATGTTGAAAATTTAAAATGGGGTTTTTATTGCTACATTTGTATAGTACTCGTATCATGTAATGTGAAACAATAAATTTACATTTTTCAAGTCTATTTCGATTTTTTTTACTGCATATTTGCAACATGTATGTGCATATTTTGAGAAAATTATTTGCATATTTATCCGCATATTTTAAACTTTTTCACTTGCATATTTGGGTTTCCTTACTGATGAGCCTTAAAGTCCACTTCTTGCACAACTATCTTGGCTTTTTTTCCAAAAACTTAGGCGATGTGAGTGAAGAGCAGGGGGAACAGTTCCATCAGGAGATAAAGGAGATGGAAAAAACTGTACCAGGAACGGTGGAATATCAACATGATGGGTGATTACTGTTGATCACTTCATAGAGAGCAACAAAATGCATCACATCGGAGAAAAAGCTATATAAGAAACTTCACAGAGAAAAGGGAAAGAAAATACAAAAAAATAAGAGCCTAAAATTTTCGCATTGAAGTGAAATATGTTATAGTGAGTAAAAATTGTAACTTAATCAAATAAAAGTACGGTTTAAGTTTTTATTTTTTATGTATCAAATTTTCCCTATTTTGAAATTTAATCGATGTCATATTTTGAGAGAACTGTGGGTGATACGAAAAAAACTGATACCATACATAATACTTAGATGTATTGGTTTAAAAGTTTTTACAAATATTTTTTTTGTTGGTCTGTGTAATAGTTTATAGTTCATAAAATTGTCGGTGCCACTCAATAATAAGTATGTCTCCTACAGGTAATCCAAAATATTTTTCACAAAACTGCTTCAATTTTATAATAAGGAGAATATAAAGAGAAATAAGTGAGTACTTATATTATCAAAAAATAAATAACGCAAAAGATTTTAATAGCGAAAATATATTCAGAACGAAAGCTTTACAACAGATGTCAACCACCAAAGCCCACGGAAATTGTAATCCATCTTGTAATTTAAGACAGAGGAAGAACAACAATTTCACAGCATTATAAGCGGGCAATATATACTTTGTTTCTTGTCTTGTTGTTTCTGTGTTTAATTTCCCGCCGTGCCATTTAACTAATTTGTCTAATGTTTCAGATCAGAGCAACAATAAGTTTCGAGATTGCTAACAAATAGACCAGTTACATTCTCTGAAGGTTTTCGACAATGTCAGAACAACAACTCAAATTGTCTTCTCTGAAATGCATGGTTGTTATTTATTTGAACACATAACAATTCAATCAGTATACATCGAAAAGCCAGTGCTAAGCTAACGACTTTCTTATTGTCTATTGACTGTGCTCTTTTTGTTGCTGCTGAAAATTTTGTTAACTAAACCCGATTAATCAATGTTACCAATACTAGAATATTTTTGACGACTAGGAATCGGTATTGTGAAGAATCGCAATTTAGAAAACAAAAGTGTGACAGTTTTTTGAAACCACTTTTACAGCAAAAAAAATATGTTTACGACAATAAATATTATAGTCTCGACGCACAACAACCATCACAGGTAATCTCGAAAACGTTGACTTAGGGGGCATCTACTACTACATATGGAAGTCAGTGCTATATACAATATTATTATGTCTCCGCTGCCTCTAAGGATAAAAATGTTCAAATTGACAGAATATTATCGAGCCCTTTCGTTTAATGTGTTAAGTGCAAATAATTCGCCGCTAAGCCTGTCCATGTGCATGAAATAAGGATACTAAATCGGCACAGCATACTTCAAAATCGGTCTTATCCGATAGAGACCTAGGCGACCTAGTGTGGTGTCAAATGAAAGCTTATGAAAACACGAGTAAAAAATATATATATAATGTAATACTTGCGCACACTTTTTTTCGTATTACTTTTAAAAAATCGCTGTCCCCTAACTTATCTCGAAAAGTACTGATCAAAAAATTTTGAAAAAATTCTGGAATATTCTCCACGGGGTATAGATTGAACGAAAATTATCACGAGTTATTTAATTACCTTTAATAATTTATTTGGTATATAAAAAAAAAAAAAATTTCAAGGTCACCAGTTTTCAGTAAAGATTGGAAGCAAACTTTGTTGAAAACTCATTTGGGGTATGTTATGTGAAGTCACTGATCATTTTATACCACCCTAACAAAATTTTTTATTTTAAAAACAATCTACGTACGGAACACTAATTGTGCAAGTTCAACTTGCACTTGACCGGTTTTTTTTTTTTTTTAATTTACTATTTTCCGAGCTGAAATTCGAGCTCGAGATTCCAGCCTAGAAAGCGGACACTTTACCCCTACGCTATGAGGACTTTCTTGTGGGCCAATCGCGGGCGTTTTTCTTGCAGCTCGGTTTTCAAACGGTCCAATAACGATGAATAATATTCACCTGTAATAGTTTTACCCTTTTCCAGATAGTCGATGAGGATTATCCCTTGCGAATCCCAAAAGACAGTCGCCATAACCTTTCCGGCCAAAGGAACGGCCTTCGCCTTTTTTGGTGCAGATTCCCCCTTGGTAACCCATTGTTTAGATTGTTGTTTGGTCTCAGGAGTATAGTAATGTATCCATGTTTCATCCACAGTGACGAAACGACGCTTAAAGTCCTCCGGATTCTTCTGGAACAGCTGCAAACCATCCTTGCAACACTTCACATGATTCCGTTTTTGGTCAAGCGTGAGCAATCGCGGCACCTATCTTGCGGATAGCTTTCTCATGTCCAAATGTTTATGCAAAATATTATGTACCCGTTCAGTCGAGATGCCCACAGCACTAGCAATCTCACGCACCTTAACTCTTCTGTCATCCATCACCATACCATGGATTTGATCAATGTTTTCTGGAGTCGTAACCTCCACAGGCCATCCAGAACGTTCAGCGTTACTTGTGCCCATATGGCCAGTCCGAAAATTTTGAAACCACTTATAAACTGTTCTAATCGAAGGTGCAGAGTCACCATAATGTTTATCAAGCTTCTCTTTAGTCTCCTGAGGCGTTTTGCCTTTCATAAAGTAATGTTTAATCACCACACGAAATTCTTTTTCGTCCATTTCTTGAAAATCACTCGACTTCCTTGATTCACACGAATTCCAAACACAAAGAAATAGACCAATATGGCTGAAACTTGGTGTGCGTTCATTCAAGAGATGCTACTAATTAAACATGACCTCGATACGCGCCGGTGGTGCCATCTCTCGGACTTTGCACGGACTTTTCAAACCAGCCTCGTATATCTGCTGTAAACTAGTTTTTTTTTCTGAATGCCGTGGTTCATTATTTGATCCGCCCCTCAACTTTGTCACTGATGTTGTTTATTTGTCAAGGTTCTTTCCCCATTTGGCATAATAAGAAGACAGAATTTCTGATAGTATTGCAATTCGCATATATTATATTTGTTACTACTAAATTTTGCAATTTCATGTTGTTGGATTAACAAATTCATATAATAAAAGGAAATATTTATATGATTATGAAATTCTTAAATAACTCATCAATACCGGGTTAGATGATGCAGACCTCATATATAAGTTGAAAATAGGCACTACGGATACAATTCTCAAACAAATCCAACACTCTGTGGAGAGACATTGGTTTTGTCTACAAGTAGATTGTTAGTTCCTAATTTGTTTTTTAATTGTATTCAGACTTATCACAAGAAACAGTGGTTTACAAACTTTTAAGAACATAACTTTCTTTAGAGTTGTGGTGTGGAAAGTATATCGATGAAATGGTTCAATTCTTCCACATATTTGTATTTAAAAAAGGAAAGATTAGAAATTGATTTAATTATTACTAGTTTGAAACCTTTTGTAGGATAATAGTTTTCGTAATTTCTTTTTATGGTTACACCACACGCCGCCTCCTACTGTTAAATCTCTAAATCACTACAACAGCAGCTCGTGCTTGCCGAGATTTCACCTTGTTTCTGAAAGGCTATAGGTTGTCCTCTATGTAACACATAATTATGAACAGTTACAAGTAGTTAATATAAAAGAGTTCTTGAAGAAGGTCGTACGACTCACAGTGGGTAGAAAAAAACATTACCGTTCAAAAATCCTTACAGACCTCAAATTTCATCGAATATACTATACTTTTTTTTTAAATCATCGCACGAAAAGAACTGTCGATCCATATTTTGGAAATATATATTTTAATTGGCCATATTACTCAAATACTGTGTTAAAAATTGATCAATCCTATTGACTTTACTATTGATTTACTACTGACCAAACAAATGTATTCCTGCGTAACTTGTGAACTCTGTATACAGCCGTTCAGTTATTTTTATATAGTAGAAAAATACGAGGATCAATCAAATGAAACCCCTAAAAGTGCAATAAAATTTCGAAAAGTTGTGTGACTGATTCGGTAGGTGACAGTGGTGTTCCTTTGAGTTTCACAAAATGACCGACAGGTGGCAGAGTGATGCTTTAACAAAGAAGAAGGCAACAGCATTGGTAATAAGATGGCTACCCCGCTATCAACATGCATTTCGTTAGAGCAGCGTCTGTGATGCGTTTTTTGAGTAGTCAAGGTGTGAAATCAATTAAAATTTATCACAAGATGACAGCGCAGTACGGTGATTCGCGCTTCTTCCGAAAAGATCAAGCAATGAATGGCGTCATAGCTCATTGCCGAAGCCAACAAAAATTCCGCACTCAACTATCAACGGGAAAAGTTATGCTCACTCTTTTCTGGGATGCAAAGGAAGTAATTTCGGAACATTACAGGGAAAGAAGAGTGACAGTAAGCAGTACTTTTTATTCAAATCTGCTTAAAAATCAAGTCGCGGTGTACGACCAACGTAATTTTGGTCACTGAATCCAAATATAATATCCGATTTGCTAATAAGTAATGGTCCAAAAACGGCCTCAAAGTGTTCAAAAGTCGTTAAGTTAACAATTATAACGAGAAATACATATTCCGATGTGTTTTTAGTCCCTGAATCCAAATATGATATCTGATTTGCTCGTACACACATTTCGAATTAGGAGAAAACATATTTAGATGTATTTTCGATTATTGAATCCAAATGTTATAAAAAGGGCCAGGTATGTTATATCGACGTAAAGTTGGTCACTAAATTCAAATTTAACGTCTGATTTGCTCATGTATCTATACGATTTCAAGGGCATAAAGGAGTAGAATCAAATATATACCGAGCCTTAGGCTTGACATAACCTAACGGATAAAATCATAAAAAAGGAGAAGAGAGACACTTTTTATATCTGGTTGTCATATAAAACTTTATTGTAGGTGAAGTAAAAGTAGTAAAGAAAGTAAAAATTTTTAAGACATATCATCGATTTAAATTTTTTCTAAGAATCCAAATTTAATATTGTTTTTGGAAAATTTCAATAAAAAAAGTAAAAAAAAAATTGAAAAAAAAAAAATAACTTGCATAAGAATGAATAATTTGCATAAAAGATTTCTCTCGCAATCAAGATGCCCCTGCAATGCAATTAAAATTTAAAATTTTTCATCTTTCATTCAGAAATTTTTATTATTGTACATTTACGGGGGTTTTAATTTGTCAGCCTGTATATGCTAAGTAAGTTGTTTACTAACCTTCAAAATTTTCTTTTAATAACTAAAAAATTGTATTAAACCTGTTTTTTTATCGTTAAAATTTTCAATCTCATAAAAATAATCATCATTTTTACACCCCGAGCTGTGAGAGGCAACAGGACTCACGTTAATTAAGCACCCCAAGCCGTGAGTTGCAAGGGGACTCACGTTAATTAAGCACCACAAGGCGTGAGAGGCAAGTTACCAAACACCCAAAGTCATCAAAATGCACTTTTGGCCATTTTGAACCCATTTTTCGACGCTAACTGAATTCAGTAGATGTACGAGCAAATCAGGTATCATATTTGGATTCAGTGACTAAAAACACATCGGAATATGAATGTCTCGTTATGATTGTTAACTTGACGACTTTTGACCACTTTGAGGCCGTTATTGAACCATTACTCGAATTCAATAGGTTTATTAACAAATCGAATAAACTATTTGGATTCAGTGATTAAAAATATGTAGGAATATATATGTTTTGTCAATAGTAAATCAATAATAAAATCAATAGTATTTTTTTCGCAGATTGATCCATTTTTTATCACAGTATTTGCGTAACTAGATATATTACTAGCGTGCATCGCTCTGCAAAGAATCAAGTATGCTATATTAATTGACCTCTTCCGATGAAAGTAATTATAGAATATACTGAGATTACCAACTTTTTTATCGTTGCAAGAATCATGGCTTCGAATCCCAAATCAGTAGACTAATTTTCTTCTGAAAGTCATAACGGTGGGTTATTTTATCTCTAAAAATTTTTTACCCCCATTTTTTATGCTATTATCCTTTTCATTGCAAAGTCCGAGAACATGGGCAGAACCACAACAATTAGCTCCTTAAAGCCACTTCATGCAATCTGATGAGCTCGAAAAGTTTTAGATATCAAAAAAAAACTTTTATTAATTGTTTGAAATTGTTTGGAAAAACTCTATATCGTCCCGAATTCTGCGACATAGAGGAAGATAGACAGATTAACCAAATTATATTTCTACAATATCTTTGCCTCTGAAAAAGAATGATCTGCAAAATTCTCATTGATATTTCACAAACTAATTTGGAGCTTACATAGGCTCATTTCACACTTGAGGCATCATGTGGATTCTTCTTTATTTGTAATTTCAACAATATAACAAAGCTGCATGGAAGCGCCAATGGCATAAACACAACAGCTACACCTTCATTAGCAAGAGAATATATTCAGCAATAACAGCAACCTTACCCCAAATGTCAAGTACCAGAGCCTCTAAGGATTGTAATCCATCTTGCACTTTTTTACAGTATTATAACCGAAAGGCAATGTATATTTTATGTCTGTTGCCTTGTTGCCTCCATGTTTAATTCCCCGCCGAGCCATTTAGCTAATTTGTCTAATGTTTCAGATCAGAACGCCAATAAGTCTCGAGCGTGCTAACGAAGATAAACTTTCCTTAGGAGTAAATCACGGCTAGTCTTCGTTTTGCCTCGTATCGAGATTTACTACGTTCCGAACAGGCTATATAGAGCGGAACACGGACTGCGAAACGGTAAAGAAGTCGATTTGTTGGTTTTTGATTTAATTTCCGATAAGCTATTGATTCAACACTGTAAAGTACAAAAGTGTTATGAAAGTGAGCTCGATAGCTATTTATTACATACTCAAAGTATTGGCTGTAGAAGTTATGATTTATTTTTAGTATTATGTAGTTTAAATATAATTTCTTTTTTATATAGGGTTACAGGGAAAGTCGTCCTAGATAATTAAGGACATTATAGTTTAGGTCGCTTCTGACCGATTTGACTCTATGACATGATGTCCTAAACTTAACCGTTTTCGAGATATTGAAGTTTAAAGATTTTCTAAAAAAAAAAACATGTTTTTTTTTGCTTTTATATCGATTTTTTTTTTTATTAGAGGTTCTCGAGTGCGATTTTTTGGTTATTTTTAGTTAGTCTGCATGTCAAGTATCAAAAATCATCAAAAAAATTTGAACTAGTTACTAACAGTTTCAAATGGCGGCTTGTTAATGTTTCTAAATTACGAATTTTTACCAAATGTTTCCTACTTTAAATCAATAAAGAGACAAAAAAATGTATGGATGTTATTCTGCAAATTATTTTTAAAACTTTTACGTCTTTTTAGCTATCAAAAAAGGTATAATACTAGGAGTTTAATAGAAAAACTGTACACAGAATGACACCTAAAGCGGGCTCGGGTAGCAAAAGGTAAATTTTTAGTTCTAGGTGAAAATAAGAAAAATACACGAATAAAACAAAAAACCTTGCAATTTAATATTTTTATTAATTATAATTCATGTTCTATATGGTCGCTCCTATTTCTAATACAAATTCTCATTCTTTTTTTAAATTACTTTTCACAACGCTGGTTGTGAAGTGCCGCCTCATTTCGTCAGCCGCATCAATTATTTTTTGTCTTAGGACATCCACGTTTTCGATAGGAGTCATCTGGTCGTATACAAGACTTTTCATGTGACCCCATACATAAAAATCCATCGGTGTTAGGTCTGGGCTTCTCGCCGGCCAAGGTATGGGTCCGCCTCTTCCAATCCATTTGTTGGGATAATTGTCATTGAGCCATGCACGAACACTTCCTCTGTAGTGAGCTGGGCAGCCATCGTGTTGAAAGTACATGTCTCAAACCAATAGGTAGATCTTCCATCAAATTAGGTAAATCGTTCCGCAAAAAATTGTCGTATTCCTCGCCATTCAAATTATCTGGCAGGAAGAATGGCCCAACCAAATAATTTGAGATTATACCCATCCACACATTTAAGCTGAATCTTGTTTGTGATCCTTTCGTTCTTTTTTTGTTTGGGTTGCCTTCCTCTTTAGAAGCCCAATAGTGGGCATTGTGGTAGTTTGTAAGACCGTCTTTGTCGAATTTCGACTCGTCAGTCCATAGTATTTTCTTAAAAAAAGATGCATCTTCGACATCGGTATTGAGCATAAATCTGCAGAATTCTAATCGTCGCAACGGATCCCCTTCTTCAATGACTTGCACGGGCGTATAGTGGTAAGAGTGTTGCCCAACAGTATGCATTACAAACCATACCTTCCACTGCCAAATACCAAGCTGTTGTGCGACAACATTTGTAGATATGTTTGGGTCCACCTCAAAGAGACGTCGTATTTCGTTTTCTTCGTCTTCGTCAAAGATACGTGGTCGTCCCATGTCAGTCCGCCGTCTTTGTACGGAACCAGTTTCTCGTAGTCTTCGATAAGTTCCATCAAATACGCTAACATCAGGTACACGACGAGTAGGATATCGCAGTATGTATTCATCACGTGCACGCGACGACACTCCTTCGCAAAATCCGTAACACATTAGGATGTCAGCATATTCCTCGTTGGTATACGTTGCCATATTCACAAGAAGAGATCAAAATCCAGTTACGAGCCAATTCACACAGTCAGAAGATGAAACACAGATATTTTTGAAAAGCACGGTATAGCACATCTGCCACGGACGAATCGCATGAGCAGACTAAAAATCATTCAATAATGTTTAGTGAACAGAAAACGTCACTCGCACAGAGAGTACCTCGACCGGAAAAAATGCTTACCCAACCCTTTTTATTGTTTGAAGGTGCAGGTAGTAAACCGATAATTGGTAGTATCTAAATTCTATTATTATGTTACTCTACATTTCGGCCTATTGAAATCTCATTTTTTTAGAATTTTCAATAGATCCAGTAGATATTATACCGTTTTAGATAGCTAAAAAGACGTAAAAGTTTTTAAAATAATTTGCAGAATAACTTCCATACATTTTTTTTTTCTCTTTATTGATTTAAAGTAGCAAACACTTGGTAAAAATTCGTAATTTAGAAACATTAATAAGCCGCCATTTGAAACTGTTAGTAACTAATTCAAATTTTTTTTGATGATTTTTGATACTTGACATACAGACTAACTAAAAAATAACCAAAAAATCGCACTCGAGAACCTCTAATAAAAAAAATCGATATAAAAGCAAAAAAAAAACATGTTTTTTTTAGAAAATCTTTAAACTTCAATATCTCGAAAACGGTTAAGTTTAGGACATCATGTCATAGAATTAAATCGGTCAGAAACGACCTAAACTATAACGTCCTTAATTATCTAGGACGACTTTCCCTGTAACCCTGTATAGAATATGTAAAATTTAATTTTTTTAAATAGTACTTTTGCTTAAGTATGTCTAGAAGTTTTACTAAAAATAACACTGCGTGACATGATTTTGGTACTCGAAAAACTGATTGCTATTATAGTTTCCTATTAGTTATAGTATGTAAGCAGTGGATGTCTTTTATTTCTATCACGTCTTGTTTTTAAGGTACACACCGATAACCTTTTCTTACCTACCCTCATATTCATAATAATAAATGTAATCGCTAGATAATCTATTGAGAGGATATGTTTATTTCTTGTTAGTTTTTTTTGAGATTACCTGATTAAGAGTGTAATAATACAGTTTTAAAGATGAATACTGAAAAAAGTAGTCGCCGTCAGTGCAAAACTTCACCAAACAAGTTTTGTTACGTGTGTAGACAGTACATTCTCAAGTCTCAAGGAAAAAAAAATATCTGAAAAAGTATGTACTGCGTATTTTCTATATTTTGGACGTACTGTACATCAAGATAAACCCTGGATTCCGCAACTGTTTTGTGTATCATGTTATGCTACTCTCCTGTCGTGGTTGAACGGAAACAAAACATCTATGTCATTTGCAGTACCGACTGTGTGGCGCGAACCTAGTAATCATTTTAACGATTGCTACTTTTGCATGACTGATGTACGAGGATTTTCAAAGAAAATTAAGCCTAATATCGAGTACCGTTCTGTGAATTCTGTATCAAAACCAATACCATATAGTGAAGACATGACTCCTCCTTTGCCTCCTAAGAAAAGTCAAACTGAAGAGTTAGATATACCAAGCGAAGAAAATAACGATGGACAAGACATGGAAGTTGACAACCAACATCCAGACTTTTTACCCTCTTCAAGTGATCTATGCCAACCGCATTTAATTCAACAACGGGAATTAAATGATTTGATACGGGACTTGAATTTGTCTGTTAGACAAGCCGAATTACTTGGATCAATACTACAGGAATGGCACTTGTCGGCACCAGATACAAAAATATCTGTACAACGAAAACGAAGTAAAGAAATGGCAACTTTTTACTCTAGTTCAGAAAACATATGTTTTTGTAATGACATTGTATCTTTGATGGGTGAGTTAGAAATTCCCTATGATACAAATGAATGGCGTCTTTTTATTGATGGTTCGAAAACAAGTCTGAAGGCAGTTTTACTTCATAATGGTAATAAATATCCGTCAATACCTGTGGCTTATTCAACAGTTTTAAAAGAGGCATACGAAAATATGAAATCAATATTGGATTTAATTAAATACAAAAATTTTAAGTGGAAAGTGTGCGCTGACCTAAAAATAATAGCTATGTTACTTGGTTTGCAAGGTGGATTTACTAAGTACTGCTGCTTTCTTTGCATGTGGGACAGTAGAGCTACTGATAAACACTATTTGATCAAAGACTGGCCAAAACGAACGGAATTTGTGTGTGGGAAGTCAAATGTAAAATACTTGCCTTTAATCAACCCCGAAGACGTCATTTTACCTCCTCTACACATAAAACTCGGCTTAATGAAGAATTTTGTGAAAGCGATGGAAAAAAATGGCGAAGGATTTTTATATTTAAAATCTATTTTTCCAAGATTAAGTGACGCAGAGTTGAAAGAAGGTATTTTTATTGGGCCACAAATACGCCTACTAATGAAAAACAACAAATTTGATCAAACACTAAATGACGAAGAACTATGCGCATGGACATCATTAAAAGGTTTTTTAGGAAACTCTTAGTGAACGATTGTTAAGAGCATACAAAAAGATGGGTTGCCGAATGTCATTAAAAATTCATTTCCTCCATTCCCATTTCTGTTTTTTCCATCAAATCTTGGAGCAGTGAGGAACGGTTTCAAGGTCGTTGGGACGTAGCTATGTTGGGAGATTACTGCTGGCTTTTAAAACGAGAAGATATTTCCCAACATAACAGGAAAAGTTAACTTTTAATGTACAATATAAACTTTTTACCATATATTTTATATTTAGTTGTGTCCAAATGTATTAATAATAAGTTTTTTTAGCAGTTTTATTCGAATTACTGAAAAATTTAATGAAGCTACTTGTACACTGTACTTCACTCCTTAATTATTTTACTTAAAATTGTTAACTATCGTACCTAAAAAACAGAATGTGATAGACAAAAAGTACTTATGTATTCTTAATACGAGTAAGTGGTGTGTATGAAGAAATAAACAGGACAAATTTAAGAGAGTACTTAGTTTTTTTTTTTAAATTTGTAACCCAGTGTAATTATAATTTGAAACAAAACAATTTTATTTTGTCTAAATTTGAAGAATTACTTGTTGGGGACCTATAAGAATATTAGTTATTTTTGGTTACGACTTTATTATTTTAAGTGTATTTTGTTATTCAGCTCAAAGCAAATTGAATTTTAAATCAAATTATGCAAAATAATTTATTAATTTACTTAATAATGTTTTCATACAAGCTACAAAAAAACCGATCAAGTGAAAGTTGGACTTGCGCAATTAGTGTTCCAAACTGTGACTGCCTTTAAAATAAAAATTTTTGTTATAGAAATATAAAACGATCAGCGACTTCACAAAACACATTCCCAATGACTTTTCAATAAAAGAATTAAGAACACAGATTACAAACTTCTCTAGTCAGGTACTGACTTAGTAGGCTAATCAGACCAACCAGAATAAGATAAAAACTTCCATATGACATGTATATATCTTAATATCCAATATGTTTTTTCTTACTTAATAATGTGGAGTAGTTATAGCATCTTAACTACCTATTAGTCAACACATCAACTTAACTCAATCTAGAATTTAGCGGTAAAAGTTTAAGACAAATATTTACTACCTAAATATTTGTTTAATTATAATCAAATAAAATTATTTTCTTTCTGTACCTACTGCTTAAAGCAGAAGCAATCAGTCCGGGTTAAATTCACAACTTCGACGAAGTAAATCCTCACCATTTTGGCGGTCAAATTATTTTTTATACCAGATAAATTATTATCAAACGAAATGTAATCCTGATAATTTTTACTCAACCTACACTTTATGGAGACTATTCTAGAATTTTTTAAAAATTTTTTGATCAGTACTTTTCGAGATAGGGTAGGTGTACAGGGGTTTTTCGTCATTTTTTAAAAATAATACGAAGAGGAGTGTGCGCAAGTACTATGTCATACATATTTTTGAGCTAGCGTTTTCACAAGCCTTCATTTGACACCCCACTCGATGACCTGGTAATTTTTTTTCATTTTTGATTTCATCTCCCAAAACTAACCCCTTAAGTCAAAATTTAACTTTGAAAGCTACACGGCCCTCATTGGTCCATCCATTCCTATATTTTAGCGAGATTTCAACTTTTTATGTCAAATAGTTTCAGAGAAAATCGGGTGTGACATATGAACGGACGGACAGACAGACAGACCGACACCGGAGTGTTCCCATAAGTGTTCCACATGGAACACTATAAATGTTAAGAACGTATAGTTTTTCTATTTAAAAACAATTAAGAATTAATTTTTGTTACCATGTTTTAAAAAACATATACCGTTCTATTATTATAAAATATATTAATTTGTTAAATCCGAGTAACATTTTTTTTGGTCACATTTTTCTAATGCCGAGTTAAATTTCACAATTGAAGCAATATAGAGTTGAAAATAATATAGAGATTATTTGAACAATATTAAAATAGCTTGTAAGGACGCAGAAAGCACGAGTTTCAAATATAATAAATTAAAATAAACGAAAAAATAGAGTAGAAAAGATTTTTATAAATAGTATGTTAAACACATTGGAGAAATAATTATCATTCTTCGACAATTTTAAAATTTTGAAAATTAGAACAATTTTCAATTATAACTACGTCAAAATATACACTAGTAACAGAATGTTGTGTTTTTTATGGGTATAGTACGAGGCGCTCTAAGAAAGTCTCTAAATCGTGATTTATCAGTATAACGTATATTCTTAGCATACAGTGCTTGGGGTGGAGTCAAGCGAGCTACATAAATCGTACACTCTCTATAAAAGTATTAAAAAAACAAGTTCAAGTCAATAACTTTGATAGAGAATCAATGTTTGAAGTAAATTTCCAACCGTCAATAAGGCGAACATCTTTTTTCTGGATAGAATCTAACAAACGCAGAATATAATTGGAAGCAGATCTTTAAACAAGGAAGTAGTATTCGGCTGACCATCTGATGTGACCTTTACGTGGGATTGAAGGTTGTAGTAGATTATACGGTTGCACGGTATGTTGTAATATGTGAAAGTTTTGAGACGCTTACTTTTCCATGCATGCAATATGACTTTGCCAAGATATATTTACTTAAAGGCCTTGCTTAATAAGTTGGGCGATGATGCTAATGAAATGAAGTGTCCTTAACTTAACGTAATTTTCATATATTTCGAATATACTGCCGAATTTTCGCAGCGTTAAATTTTACTATTACACAAACATAGACTTTGTTGCAGGTCTTGTTTCAATTGTACAACTTTCTACTAAGAGGGAAAATGTGTATGTAATATATATATATATATATATATATATATATATATATATATATATATATATATATATATATATATATATATAGTCAGTCCAAAAAGCCTCAATACTCCGCCTGCTTTCTACACTATTTTTCTGTTATGTTGTTGTAACTAATTAACTGGAACTATGAGAAAAAATATTTAAATTAATATTAGAAACTTAACCAACGAGGATTAGTATTAAAATCACACCGAACATTTTAATTAGTTATAAAATTGTAACAAAATTAATGTCAAAAAAGTTTCCATACACTCAAGGACTGCACACGTTAATCAGCCACATTTTATCAAGCTATCTATTGCTCGCTAAACTGAAAACAAATGACTAATAATCTGTCACTTGTTGCTAGTAATTTTGCAGTGGGTTTTCAAAGTGGTAATAAAAATTAGCGAGAGAAATTGTGAAAATCCATTTCAAGATCGGAAGATCACAACTGATTTGTGGAAAGATGGAAAATCGTACAAAAATATAGGAAAAATTGTTAAAAAGTCGCATGCTACTGTTCAATACATTGTAAACCAGTATAAATCAACGGATTCCTATAAAATTCGACCACGCTCCGGTCGTCCTAAGAAAGTGACTCCACGTGAAGAAGCCAGTATTGTTAGACAAATAATTATAGATCCCAAGAAAAGTGCACAACAATTAAAAGAAGAAGTACGGGCCTTATTTTCCAAGAATGTTTTTTTTTTCACAAACAATGAGAAATTGTTTACACAGGGCAGGCTATAAGGGGTGTGCAGCCAGAAAGAAGCCGTTAATTTCGGAAGCTAATAACAAAAAGCGGTTAGCTTTTGCTAGGGAATACGTTACTAAACCTCCTGAATTTTGAGAATCCACAATCTTTATTAAACTAAAATTAACCTTTTGGGTCCGATGGCAGAACAAAAGTTTAGAGAAAGAAGAATACTGCATTCGATATTAAAAACATTTGTTCCACGGTGAGACAAGAGGGTGGCAGTGTTCTGCTTTGGGAATGTATATCCATTGGAGGGGTTGAAAATTTACATTTTATTAATGGTACCATGGATCAGCATGTTTATCTGCACATTTTGAGAGACAATTTAAGAGAGTGTCCAAAGATTAGCACTCGAAAAAAGATACATTTTCCAACAGGACAACGATCCGTAACATAGCGCATACTTGATGCAAGAATGGATGATCCATAATGTGCGACAGCAGCTTCATACACCTCCGCAATCACCCGTTGTTAATCCCATCGAGCATTTATGGGAAGAACTTAAACGACGCATTCGCAAACATAATGTTTCAAATAGAGAAAAATTAATAAACGGAAAATTAAACGAATTGGAGAACATGCCAGCAGAAGTTACTAGAAAGCTGGTTGCAAGCATGAAAAAAAAGGTTACAGGAGATTATCAAGGCCAACGGCGGTCCCAGTAAATATTAGTTTTAACGAAGTTGTTATTTTCCGTTAAACTTCGTCAAACTATTATCTAAGTTGGGAATGTGGAATCTTTGGCACAATGATACTACTCAGTATATATCACCACTACACCAAACACTGTATTTTTGCATTCGACGCGCATTTCGCTAACCATGTTAGCTTCATCAGGAGTCAGTCAATCATCGCTCCTGATGGTTAGCGAAACGCGCGTCGAGTGCAAAAATAAAGTGTTTGGTGTAGTGGTGATATATACTGAGTAGTATTATTGGTTATTGTTAAGTGTAGGGAGACTTTTTTGATATTAATTTTGTTTATATTTTTATAACAATGATGTAACTTCTAAACAAAATGTTCCGTAGTTGTTTTTAATACTAATCCTCGTTGGTTAAGTTTCAAATATCAATTTAAACATGATTTCTCATAGTTCCAATTAATTAGTTAAACATAACAGAAAAATAGTATAGACTGCAGGTGGTGTATGGAGACTTTTTGGACTGACTGTATATATATATATATATATATATATATATATATATATATATATATATATATATATATATATATATATATATATATATATATATATATATATATATATATATATATATATATATATATATATATATATATATATATATATATATATATATATATATATATATATATATATATAATATATATATATATATATATATATATATATATATATATATATATATATATATATATATATATATATATATATATATATATATATATATCTATATATATATATATATATAAATATAAATATATATATATATATATATATATATATATATATATATATATATATATATATATATAATATAATTAGCATTTAGTTATATTGAGAAACGTATTATTTATTGTAGTCACTGTCATATTGGGATACATAGTACACAATTTCATCAACTACTTTCATCAAATTATATATATTTTCCACCGAGATGATAAAAGAGTGCCAGAAAAGGACAGAGAAAAAAAGAGAGAGTTTAAGGTATGCGTGTATAAGAAAGAGAACTTCTTTAAAGCTGGAATATAATTTCGAACTAGAAAGTTTAACTTTTAACTTTGTACAAAGCGCAAATTTGACCAATGATGGAATACTGCTCCCATGCTTGAGGCTCTGCTCCCAAACATATACTACATTTATTGGATTTTATTTAGAAGAGCGCGGTTTGCATGATTGGAGACTCAGAACTTAACTTGATTTCTTGGAACATCGAAGAACGTCTCGCTACTCTACAAGTGCTGTCATGGAAAGTGTTCTATGAATGTGGCCCACATAATTCCTCCCAGGGCGGTGCAAGAAATAGACATCGCGCTATTACATTACCTGCGTATGAGAATTAGCTTGTCGGTCCTCTAATAACCCTTTTCAATTAGTCTTTCATATGGACAACCTCATCTCTTAAAATGATTTGCCGAGGACTGTGTTTCCCACCGAGTGCAATTTATAGCTATTCAAAACCAACGAGAAACACTTTTTTCGTACACGCATCACTTCTATAGCATTTTAGGAATTTTTTCTCCAGACGTGTACTATGCCTGTAAGAAAAAACCGACTCCGGTGGAAAACTACCACACGGCAAACCTGGCGATATGGTTCCGATCCCGCGTTAAAATGTAGATCCGATTTGGCGGAGATTACTTAGACGTTAAAGTGGCGTTGAGGAAAATGACCTCTATGGCCTTTTTACTTACCTATAAGCATCTCCACTACTACTTCCTAATTGACTATGTGAGAGATTTTCAATTGTCGAGGTAGCTCCACAGGGGACGAAATCTAATTATATGTTTTTGCATTCTTAGTTACCAGTTTTGTAACGTTTTTTTTTTTTTTATGGGTCTAGCACACGTACTGCAGGGAAGTCCCTAAAGCGCTCCAGGAGCGGCATGTGTGCGGAAAAAAGCGATTCACGTTGTTCTTGAATCGCTGTAAATTGTACTTGGTGGGAAACACAGCGCTGGGCAAATTATTCCAAAGGGATGATGTTCTCCAGATAAAAGACTGCTTGAAAAGCGTTGTACGCGGAGTAACAAGCTGAACCTCATACGGATGTGAAGCACCAGCGCGACGTGTATTTCTAACATGCACCGCTTTGGGAGGAATTAAGCGGGCTACATCCTTCAAACACTTTCCATGAAAATACTTGTAGAACAGAATCAAGTCGCCAACCGTTCTTCGATGTTCCAGCAAATCAAGGCCGCCGGTCAGTTCTGGGTCTCCAATCAGACGAACAGCTCTTCTCTGAACAGAATCCAACAAATGCAGTGTATGTTTGGGAGCGGAGCCCCAAACATGGGAGCAGTATTTCATAGTTGGTCGAATTTGAGCTTTGTAAAGAAGTAACAGTTGTGGAGTATAAAGCTTTCTGGTTCGAAATAATATTCCCAACTTTTGAGAAGCTCTATTTGCTATACCTGCAACATGTTCATGCCAGGACATATTTGCTCCCAAACTAACGCCCAACAAATTGAGTGACGATGCAAGGGGAATGGAGTGCCCCGACATAACTATGTCGGGTTCAGCAACGTTAACTTTTTTACAAAAAAACTGCTGCCTGGGTTTTTGTAGCGTTAAATTCCACTTGGTTACTGTCACCCCAAGATAGAATTTCTTCCAGGTCTTTGTTAAGTTAAACGACCTCCTGCTGTCTGCGGATATTCGCCTGAGCAGCCGATGTCCGAGCGTTCAAAGTGAAAGAAGAGACAAGCGTACTGTCATCTGCAAATGTGTAGATTGGATTCCCGGTCTTTTCCAGCAGATCGTTAATGTAAATGAGAAAGAGAGTAGGAGACAGTATGGAGCCATGGGGCACACCGGCGTTGATAGTGAAGGTGTTAGAAATAAATCCGTCGACCGCCACTTGTAAAGAACGCTCTCTGAGGAAACACGAGAGCCACAAACAGAACTTTTCAGACACAACACAAGAGCGTAGCTTAGCCAACAGTCCATCGTGCCAAACACGGTCGAATGCCTTGGATATGTCAAGAAACCGCTCGAGATTATCCAAAATGTTCAATTGCGTTGTTCTAAACATGTGTTACATAAGTCAGAAGATCTCCTCCAACCAACTTTCACAATTTTTCCGAACGGAAAGCGAAAGCGAGAAACCTGTATATAGATTATAAAGTTTGTATCGTTTCTCCCATAACGAAAAGATTGTGGTTATTACTCCCTCGCTGACCTAAATTTAACAAATTAATATTAACTAGACATTAATAACAAAATAATTAATTCTAGAATATTAAAATAGTTCATAGAAATGAAGAAAACGAGCGCTTCCAGAATAGACGGAGAAGACTTAAACTAGACAGAGAAATTTAAGCTTAAAATCTTAAATAGAATTTCAAACAAGTTAAAATAGAGCTTTGCTTGTTTTTCCAATTAAGGTAATCTCCTTTTTAATGGCCATTATTTTCCGTGTTTGCAAAATGTTCATTATTTGTTTTTAAGGTTTAAAGAAAAGACTTACACTTAAAAATCTAATTTTCCCATAGATTAAATTTTCTTAGTTTAATTATTTGTAGAGATCATGAAAACCTAATAGACGTAAAGAAATTAAAATGAGTTCAATTTATTTTGTAGGATAGCTTTCATTGTTCTTTAGCTTAGTATTGCATTTGTTTCTTTATGCACCATTCTCAGGATGAGTGAGGTTTACAACTATTCCATGATCCTATACGTAAAACATCTATTAAAGTCTTTTCTATTTGCATTTTTGAAATCGTTGAAAATTAGTTTTACCAATACTAACGAAGAAATAGAGGCGGCCACAGCGTAGTGATTAAGGGTCTGCTTTCGATGCCAGCGAGTCGAGTTCATATCTCGGCTCGGAATAAAAATAAATAATAAAATAAAATAAAAAAAATAAAAATTTACAATGTGACGGTAGACTCTCTGGGGGAAGCAATGGCAAAATACCCATAGTATCATGCCTAGCAAAGCCCTTTCACTTTGACCGTTCAAAACCGACATTAAACTGTAGGTCCCCTTTGTTTGTGGAAATCTTAAAAAGGCATCAACCACAGGCAAAGGCGAGAGGGTCGCCTACGTGCGTATCAGATAAGGCGCTTCGAGAAGAAGAACGAATAAATAAAAATTTTCGGTATGAATTCCAATTTTATAAAATCATTTTTTTACAGTGAGTAGTAGTAAATTACTTCTCTCTACAACCGTAAAAAATAAAAAAACCGCAAACCAAGTGCAAGTCGGACTTGCGCAATTAGTGTTCTGTACGTCGATTGTTTTTCAAATAAAAATTTTTGTTACGGAGGTATCAATTTTTGTGACGGAATGATCAATAACCTCACAAAAAGCATCCCAAATGAGTTTTCAACAAAGTTTTTTTTCTGATCTTTACTGAAAACTGATGACCATGAAATTTTTTTTTTTTTTTTTTTGTTTACCAGATAAATTATTAAAGGTAATACACTCGTGATAATTCTCATTTAATCTACACCATGTGGAGAATATTCCAGAATTTTTTCAAAATTTTTTGATCAGTACTTTTCGAGATAAGAGCTATTTTTCGCAATTTTTTAAAAATAATATGAAGAAAAGTGTGTTACAATATATATATTTTTTGAACTCGGATTTTTACAAGCTTTCATTTGACCCACCTGGTAAATTTTGTTTTTTCACTTCGATTTCACACCCCAAAACTAACCCCTTAGTCAAAATTTAACATTCAAATTTCAACTTTCTATGTCAAACAGTTTCGGAGTGTTTCATATGGAACACTAGAAATCACGTTTATGATTTAATGGCAATATGAAAAGTGGCGATTTTTTTCATTGCCAATATATTTTTCACGTTATCATGACTCCGAAACTTCATTCCTCCAATTAAATTAATTCAGACAACTTGATTTGCTCACTTTTGTGACATTTTACAACGACGATACAATATTTTGAATTTGAAAACTATAAAAATGTATTGTCTGATAGTTCTTCTATCCCGAACTTTAGAATTAAAACAGAGTCATTGTCTCGTATGTCATCGATAGTTATTTAAGTGAATTTTCACTATGACAATAAACCAAAATATTTTAAGCAATCTAAACATTGGAAAATTGAAGCAATATTAAAGTTTGACCTTAATCATTAAATGAATTTCATTACCTGCCTCTATTATAAACTGATTCACTCGCTCTCGTGTCAGTACCCTAGACCTCTAAACAAGGTATCCAATTGACTTTATTTTCAAATATGTGCTAGACTTTCCAATATTCACGTTTTCTTTAACTTCAAGTGTTGTTTTGAACATGAAATATACTGACCATAATGTAGAAGGCTTAATATTACGGCACTTTTCAACAAAATATGCTAAAAAAACATCCTCAGACACTTTTCTTGTTTTGTTTGTAACACATCGTTTTTGAAATTGAAGGTATGTATAATTTTCAGTCGACTCTGAAGTTCGGCAGGGTTCGATGGTTCAGTAAATGGAAGGCGTATAAGCAACATGAGTTACGCTGATGACACTGCTATCTTCTACAAACATATCACCTTGAGCGAAGCATGCTACAATTATAGCGGGAAAGCGTGTTGCTGGGAATACGGATAAATCAATCTAAAACCAAGGTTGTGAGCATAGACAGAGCCAACAATAACCTACTCAATATCACGAAAGGTTTTACCTGTAAAGGTGTTGATAAATTTACTTATCTGGGCTCTTTAATTGCAAATTCTGGGAGTTGTGAGCAGAAATATGCTGAAGACTAGAGATTGCCCATCATGCTGCTGCTATCGCAATATATCTAAAACAAAAAATATTCGACTCCTGCATTCTCTAGTTTTTTCTATTTTACTATATGCCACAGATATGGACGCTTGAAGAAAAGGACCGCTCAAAACTCATGGCGTCTGAGATGTGGGGTTATCGCAAACTACTGCGTATACTATGGACTGCGCACAGAACCGATTTTGGAAGAACCAGCAGTAGCTAAAAGAATAACTGACTCATTTTGCGATACTTTGGCATAGCTAGGCGGAATAACGGTATGGAGTTGCTAGTCATAGAAGGAAAAGTAGATGGCCATAGATCCAGAGGCCGGTCTCCACGTCGCAGCTTGGATCAGTTTCGGGAGCTCATCGGAGTTGGAGTGCATGATGCAGGTCATCCTGCTGACGATAGGAACCAGTAGAAGGAGTTAATGTCACTGGCAATCACCACACCTCTGCTAAGAGGTCCGTACTGAGGAGGAAGAATATTATTATTGTCGTTTGTCTGGTAGAAGATTTAAAATGACCGAAATTAATGTATGATGTATATTTGGTGGATTACCTCTAAACTCAGTATCACTTTTAACTATATCTGTTATCTTGCAATAAAAAATACCTTACATTAAATTTAAAAACCGGAGCATATATCTCTTAAGAATCTTGTAGTCAAACTAGGTAATTGTTGATTGGTTGTAGCCTGGTTGGGCGATCGTCCCTGTTTATTCACTGAAGCGTCTTAGCTTACTGTGCTTCCCTCTTTTGGTTACCTGAGCATTGTCTCTTTAAGAAAGTTTATTAACTTTCTTACATGTGGTAATTTATCGCCACGCCACTGAATAGTTAATATCTGTTTCGAGTTAAAACTGTAACTTCATATATGATATGCATAAAGGTAAAATACCTCTTCACGATATAGTTTGCATGTCGTAGGACCATTGTAGATACCCATTCTTTGTAAATATTTCCTCAGGTGACAGTGGCTGTTGATTAGTCCCACTACTAGTTTGGTCTGGACCCTTGTTAAACGAAGGGCGTCAGTTGTCTTCGAGGATTCCTAGAATGCTGTAGTTTAGCATTTTTAGTTACACTCTGTCTTTTCAGATCTTTGTTAACTTGACAGTTACGGTTTTGGCCACATCAAGTCGCCTCCGTATTTCTTTTTCACAGCTGCTCTGACTCGTTATCACTGAACCGAGGTAGTTAAAGTGATTCGGTGTTGGATAGCCAGCAACATTTTTAACTTCGGGCTGATTGTTTTGAGCTCTATTCACAATCATCTTGGTCTTATTTAGCTCAAGCCCATATCTCTCACTAACGGTGTTGAGTGTGTTCCTGACATTCGGAAGTCCTTCTTTCGAGGCTGCCAAGACTACGGTATTATCGGCGTATCTAAGGTTGGATATTTTTGAAACCCCCCCCCCACTAATATTCCTCCTTGCCATTCGTCAAATACTTCACGAATTATGGTTTCGCTATATATTAAAAAGTATTGGCGATATTATGCACCCTTAGCGCACTTCCTCGCCAATCCTGGAGTGTCGGGAATAGATGTTGTTTATACCTGTTATGTATATATATATATATATATATATATATATATATATATATATATATATATACATAATATAACGTCTCTCTGTCTGTCTGTCTGTCGTTTAGTGCGCTTATCACTGGAGAACCACTTATCCGATTTACGTACTTTTTTTTTTTAAACATACATATGTTTTCTGGCCAGGTTATAGGCTATATTTTATTAGGATAGGTAGCATAAGGAATGAACAGTGACGATAATAGTGAATGAAGTCGCAAAAAAGTTTGCCGCTAGCGCGTTCCTTTGCAATACACAGCCTAAACCATTAAATATGGAACAATATTATGTAGCAGAGAATATCTATAATCTATAATATACATATAAAATGCAATGTCTCTCTGTCTGTCCATTAGTGCGTTTATCACGCGAGAACCACTTATCCGAATTACGTATCTTTTTTTAAATTCATACATATATTCTTTGGCCAGGTTATATAATAATAATAATAATCTATATCTATAATATATATAAAATGCAACATCTCTCTGTCTGTTTGTCTGCCTGTCCGTTAGTGCGCTTATCCCTCGGGAACCACTTATCCGATTTACATGATTTTTTAAATTCATACATATGTATGACCAGGTTATAGATATATATTTTATTACATCTATAATAATATACATAAAATGCAACGTATCTCTGTCTGTCTGTCCATCCGTTAGTGCGCTTATCACTGGAGAACCACTTATCCGATTCTTTTTTTAAAACAAACATATGTTCTCTGGTCAGGTTATAGACCATATTTTATTACGATAGGTAGCATAAGGGATGAACAGTGACGATAATAGTGAATGAAGTCGGAAAAAAGTTTGTTGCTAGCGCGTTCTCTTGCAATCCACAGCCTAGACCATTAAATATGGAACAATATTATGTAGCAGAGAATATCTATAATCAATAATATATATAAAATGCAGTGTCTCTCTGTCTCTCTGTCAGTGCATTAGTGCGTTCACGCGAGAGCCATTTATCCGATTTACGTGTTTTTTTTTTTTTTAATTAATACATTTGTTGTCTAGCCGGGTTATCTATAATCTTCTATCTATAATATATATATAAAATGCAACGTCTCTCTGTCTGTCTGTCTGTTGGATCGTTAGTGCGCTTATCACTGGAGAACCACTTATCGGATTTCCGTGCTTTTTTTTTTAAACATACATATGTTCTTTGGCCAGGTTATCTATCTATAATATATATATATATATATATATATATATATATATATATATATATATATATATATATATATATATATATATAGCAAGTCTCTCTGTCTGTCTGTCTGTCCGTTAGTGCGTTACGTGCTTTTTTTTTTAAAACATACATGTTCTCTGGCCAGGTTATAGGATATATTTTATTGCGTTATGTAACGTAAAGAATAAGCAGTGACGGTAATAGTGAATCAAGTCGGAAAAAAGGTTACCGTTAGCGCGTTCTCTTGCAATACACTGCCTAAACCATTAAATATGGAACAATATCATGTTGCAAAGAATATAATATATATATAAAAAATGTAACGTCTCTCTGTCTGTCCGTTAGTGCGCTTATCACTTGAGAACCACTTATCCAATTTACATATTTTTGTAAATTTATACATATGTTCTATATAATTCGATATAAGCCTAGATAATGGGAGATAAGGTGAGATAATGGGAGATAAGTATAAATAATGGGAGATAAGGACAAATAATGGGAGATAAGCAGAGATAAGTCTAGATAATGAGAATTATGGTGAGATAATGGGAGATAAGGATAAATAATGGGAGATATGGAGAAATATTGCGAGATAAGTCGAGATAAGCCTAGATAATTGGAGATAAGGTGAGATAATGTGAGATGAGGGGAAATAATGGGAGATAAGGAGAAATAATGGGAGATGGCAGAGATAAGGCTTGATAATGGAAATTATGTAGAGATAATGGGAGATAAAGAGAAATAATGGGAGATAAGGAGAAATAAAGACAGATATTTTATTACGTTAGGTAACGTAAGGAATAAGAGGTGACGATAGTGGTGAATCAAGTCCACGCGAGCGGAGCCGCGGGCACTGCTAGTATATATATATATATATATATATATATATATATATATATATATATATATATATATATATATATATATATATATATATATATATATATATATATATATATATATATATATATATATATATATATATATATACACACACATATATATATACATTTTTACATACATACAAAAAATTACATATCACCAACATTCAATCAACAAAACTTGATAAATAATGGGCGTTTATAGTTAAGAAATACATAATTTCACAACGTTGCAAATAAAAGAGAACAGAGAAGATGTTTATAGGAGCCAGAAATTGATGAAATAAACAATACCACATAATTCCATCAAAATATGGTTGTTCTCTCAATTATAAACGCGAATAAACGAGAAATCCAACAAGTATGATTTGTACATACACAGCCACCTCACTAAGCATTTAATAGAATTCAGTTTAGAATTAATATGTAAACGTTTAATTTTTTACCAAAATTATAGAAATAAATCTTTATTTAAATAGATTTATCCCACATTTTATAACGGTATGAAATTTAAGCTAAAAAATGTTTTAAAAAATCTATTTGGAGTTGAATTGTAAGATTTATTGTTTATTACTAGATTTTCAGTTTCATGTAGGTTTTAATTGTTACTGTTATATACGTATATTATGTATATATATATATATATATATATATATATATATATATATATATATATATATATATATGTATATATATATAATCTACAGGTATAAAGGGTAAAAAATTGAATACATAGAAAGGACAAATAATATACTTTTATAAAAAAAAATGTACCTTGTTACAGGTCAGTACGATTATATATATTTGGTTCTCGAATCATTTGAATGACTAAACTTCTTTCTATATTTAATATGCAGACATGAAATCCAAATGTTTAACGACTAATGTTTTCGAAGACCACTCTAGTAAAATTTGCCACTTAATAGCCCTATATTACAGTTTTGGATACCTTAACTTACCCATAACTATGTAGTTATGTAGCTGTGATTAAATTATTAACTAACAGATTCCGTATTAGTGGACAAGACCACTTCTTGCATGAAACCTTTATGGTGTAACCTACAACACATTCTACAGGTAAATTGTTTACGATCCAATTACCTTACTGTGAAATACCTAAACGATGTTCTAACGGAATATATTGCAATTATTAACTGGTGTTACAAATACTTAGAGAGAGTCATCAAACTGTTTACTGAACAAACAAGAAGCTTGCTAAATAAAGGTTATTTCGGTTATTCAGTTCTCGGGTTTGTATCTAGAACAAGAGATAAAACATAAAATACAACTTGGTCCATTTTTACTTTCCTTTCTAATGATCTTCTGTCATTAACACAAATTATTCATGTCATATATTGCGCATTTTCCATCACATATACCAACTTTTGATATGGGAGATTTTTCCTATGTCCAAAAATTTTGTATTGTTAATTACATGATACATTTTTAACCTCGGCATGAAGCTTTAGTCTATACTATTGAGTTTGAAGATATTGGAGAGGATCAGATTTATATTAATTTTAAGTAAAAAAGTACAATACAAAAGAGGAAGTTGGTGCTGAGTTTGGTTAAATAAAAGAGTATTGTTGCGAGAAACATATGACATTGGAGTGATTTTTCGACGTTTTGCCCACAGTTGCACAAGGCATTTTCAGGGAGCATTACTCTTCTAGATTAGAACATGTACATATATACATACATATATATATATATATATATATATATATATATATATATATATATATATATATATATATGTATATATATATATATATATATATATATATATATATGTATATATATATATATATATATATATATATATATATATATATATATATATATATATATGTATATATATATATATATATATATATATATATATATATATATATATATATATATATATATATTTACGTGCTTTTTTTTTAAACATACATATGTTCACTAGCCAGGTTATAGGTTATATTTTATTACGTTAGGTAACATAAGAAATAAGCAGTGACGATAATAGTGATTCAAGTCGGAAAAAAGTTTGCAGCTGGCGCGTTCTCTTGGAATACACTGCCTAAACCATTAAATATCGAAGAATATCATGTAGCAAAGAATATAATATATATAAAATGCAACTTCTCTCTGTCTATCTGTCTGTCCGTTAGTGCGCTTATGCCTTTAGAATCGTTAATCTGATTTACATGTTTTTTTTTTTAATTAATACATTTGTTCTCTGGGCAGGTTATTTATAATCTTCTATAATATATTTAAAATACAACGTCCCTCTGTCAGTCTATCTGTTTGTCCGTTAGTGCGCTTATCACTCGAGAACCACTTATTCGATTTAAGTTTTTTTTTTCTTTAATTCATACATTTGTTCTCTGGACAGGTTATCTATAATCTTCTATAATATATATAAAATGCAACATCTCTCTGTCTGACTGTCTGTCCGTTAATGCGCTTATCACTCGAGTACCACTTATCCGATTTATGTGTTTTTTTTTAAACATACATGTGTTCCCTGGCCAGGTATATAGGATATATTTTAATACGTTAGGTAATATAAAAAAAAAGCAGTGACGATAATAGTGAATCAAGTCGGAAAAAAGTTTGCCGCTAGCGCACTATCTTGCAATACACTGCCTAAACCGTTAAATATGGAACAATATCATGTAAAAAAGAATACAATATCTATAAAACGCAACGTCTCTCTGTCTGTCTGTCTCTCTGTCTATTAGTGCGCTTATCACTCGAAAACCACTTATCTGATTTACGTGTTTTTTTTTTAACTCATACATATGTTCTCTGGCCAGGTTATATAATAATAATAATAATAATCTATATAATATATATAAAACGCAATGTCTCTCTGTCTGTCTGTTAGTGTGCTTATCATTCAAGAACCACTTATCCGATTTACGTGTTTTTTTTTTTTAATTCTTAACTTAATATTTATCAAAAAAAATCTATAATATATAGCAAACGCAACGTCTCTCTGTCTGTGTCCGTTAGTGTGCTTAGCACTCAAGAACCACTTATCCGATTTACGTGTTTTTTTTATAAAATACAACCTCTGGCCAGGTTATAGAATCTATTTTATTACGTTAGGTAACATAAGGAATAAGCAGTGACGATAACAGTGAATCAAATCCATGCGAGCGGAGCCGCGGGCATGGCTAATATATATATATATATATATATATATATATATATATATATATATATATATATATATATATACCTGATAGATTTTCACCGAATTCTGGTTAAGTGTATTTATTATTTTCCACAGACCATAACCTGCACCTTTATTAATGCTGTTATGGTGTTTGTAACTTTCTGTTACAAAAAGTGAAGCATGAAAGAAAAATTTTGGTTCCTCCTACACTGAGGGTATGTCCGCAGAGTATTGATGTTCAGCTACAGGTGCTTATACAACTTGTATCTTTTGGACACATCTTTCGTTCAATTCTAGATCATCAAGTTTTTCCTACATATACCGAACCTGCTGGAAATGTATTGCCGTTTAGTTGATATCCAAAAAAGGCCTTTACCTTGCCAGACAACTACGGACCAGTCGCACTGCTTTCACGAATATCGAAAATTATGAAAAATGCTATCAATCAGCATTTTCTAAAATATCAAGAATTCTTCGACATTATTAGCGTTAATTAGTATGGCTTTCGCAAGCAAAAATCAACAGGAGATGTTCCTACTTATGTCATATACGTTTCGACAGTTCACCATTTTAAAGAATCTCGAGAGGTTGCTTTTGATATATTTGAGGCAGTCGACTGTGTTTGGCATAACGGATTGTAGCTAAACTTCGCCTATATAGTGTGAAAGGTTTTTTTTATGACTGTCGTGTTTCCTTAAAGAACATTCCCTTCTAGGGCTGATTCATGAGAGAGAGAGAGAGAAATTCTATCTTTGATAAACAATAACCAATCCAAATGGCAGTATTTTTCTAAAAAAGTTAACGTTACGGAACCCGATGACGAGACACTTCATTCCTCTGGCATCATCACTGAATTCGATGGGCGTTAAATTGGGAGAAAATATTTATTGACGTAAATATGTTACATATATAGCAAATAGAAAATCTCAAAGGCTGAGGATATTATTGCATACTACAAAACTTACACTTTACACAACTTTTACTTCTGTACAGGGTCAACGATAGAGCAAAGTTCATTATCTCATTTGTTTCGAGAATGACGAAAAAAATGTTAAATACAATAGTTTTAGGGAATGTTAAGGTGCACAGTTTAAAATTATTTTTGAGTATACAGGGTACTTCAAAAGAGTGTGGCTGATATAACACATGTTTTTTTTTTAAATGGAACATCTTATTTTCTCATTTATTTTTAAATTCTGCTTAAAAATTTATAACTTTTTAGTGTTTCGTACGGAACACTTATAAGATCACTTCGGTGTCTGTCCGTCTGTCTGTCCGTCTGTCCGTCTGTCCGTCTGTCCGTCTGTCCGTCTGTCCGTCTGTCCGTCTGTCCGTCTGTCCGTCTGTCCGTCTGTCCGTCTGTCCGTCTGTCCGTCTGTCCGTCTGTCCGTCTGTCACACCCGATTTTCTCCGAAACTATTTGTCGTAGAAAGTTGAAATTTGGTAGTAATATAGGAATTGATGGCCTCATCAGAGCCATGTAGTTTTGAAAGTTAAATTTTGACTTAAGGGGTTAGTTTTGGGGGGTGAAATCGGAAGTGAAAAAAAAATTTTTTTACTAGGTAATCGAGTGTGGTGTCAAATGAAAGCTTGGGAAAACACGAGTAAAAAATATATATATAATGTAATACTTGCGCGCACTTTTCTTTGTATTATTTTCAAAAAATCGCGAAAAATCGCTGTCCACCCGCCTTATCTCGGAAAGTACTTATCAAAAAATTTTGAAAAAATTCTGGAATATTCTCCACGGGGTGTAGATTGAACGAAAATTATCACGAGTGCATTATCTGTAATAATTTATCTGGTATATAAAAAAAAACAGCAATTTCAAGGTCATCAATTTTCAGTAAAGATTGGAAATAAACTTTGTTGAAAACTTATTTGGGGTGTGTTTTGTGAAGTCACTGATCATTTTATATCACCATAACATAAATTTTGACTTAAGGGATTCGTTTTGAGGGGTGAAATCGGAAGTGAAAAAAAAATTTTTTTTACTAGGTCATCGAGTGTGGTGTCAAATGAAAGCTTGTGAAAACACGAGTAAAAAATATATATATAATGTAATACTTGCGCACACTTTTCTTCGTATTACTTTTAAAAAATCGTGAAAAATCGCTGTCCCCTACCTTATCTCGAAAAGTACTGATCAAAAAATTTTGAAAAAATCTTGGATATAGAAAAAAACCAAAATTTCAAAGTCACCAGTTTTCAGTAAAGATTGGAAACAAACTTTGTTGAAAACTCATTTGGGGTGTGTTTTGTGAAGTCACTGATCATTTTATACCACCCTAACAAAATTTTTTATTTCAAAAACAATCAACGTACGGAACACTAATTGTGCAAGTTCAACTTGCACTTGACCGGTTTTTTTATTAATAATGTTGTATATCTAAACCTAGTAGTTTTTTTTAATATTTCTAATTTAAAAAAAAAATACTTGTTTTGGAAGTGCTAGCGAAATACTCATAATTGGAAAACAAAATAAAGAAGTTTGAATTAGATGCTACAGGGTGTTCGGGTTAAATTTATGCATTTCGACTGTTTTAAATTGAAAAATCTTAAATTTTTTAAATGGCACATCCTATACATTATTATTTTTTTTTGATAGATTTTACAAAACCCTCCAACTTTTATTAAGTATGTCATATACCTATTTCTAGTAGTTTTCGATATATTTTGAATTTTATCAATTTTAACCCTTGTTTTTAATACACTTAAGCTATAACATCATAGTTGCCAAGACAAACTAAAAATGTAGGCATTGTCAAATTTTGACATGTCTATTAAGCAAGTAAAAACAGTTTAATTTGTTGTAGTAAGTGACGTATAAAGGTTATGGATTTTTCTAAAAATGAATTAATTGATATGGTTTGTATATTGGGCGAGGCGGGAAAAAATTATCTTTTGGCAGTAAGGCTTTACAGAGCGAAGTACCCTAATAGACATATACCATCTAGAAAATCTTTTCAGTACTTAATGGAACGGTTTGATGGTAGTGGTAGCGTTGATTATATGAAACCGAAAATAGTAAACCAAAATGCTACCAATGAGGAAAAAGAAATGGTGATTTTATTTCATGTTGAAGATAGTCCCCAGGTCAGCAGCCGTCAACTAGCTGACTTATCTGACACACCCAAATCTACGGCTAATCGCACTACGAGAAAATACAAGTATCATCCCTTGCATACGGAACTACACCTAGAACATCAAGACCGTGATTTTGAACGACGAGTAAACTTTTGTACCACCATGAATGGAACAATAGAGGCCGATCTAAATTTTTTATCCAAAATAATATTTCCTGATGAAGCTACTTTTCGCAATAAGAGAGCAGTTAACAGCCATAACATGCATTATTATTCAACAGTTAATCCATTTTGGGTCCGGGAAGTTTAAAACCAAAACCATTGGTCGCTTATTGTATGGTCTGGAATATTAAATTTTCGAATTATTGGTCCATATTTTTTCCGTTAATCGCATAACGGGCCTAGATATCTAAATTTTTTACGAAACGAATTACCCCAGTTTCTTGAAGAAGTTGATAACTTGGAAAGGGAACAAATGTGGATTCAACAAGACGGAGCTCCTGCTCATTACCACCGGGAAGTTCGGGACTTTATACTAAAGAAGTGAGAGAAAATATAGTAAAACGATTAAACGTGTGTATTCAAGTAGATGAGCATATTTTTGAACATTTGTTACGTCATGATAATTAATCATTAGATAAGCTAAACCTAGTAGTTTTTTAATATTTCAAATTTTTAAAAAAATACTTGTTTTGTAAGTGTTAGTGAAATACTCATAATTGGTACGACCGTCCTGTAGAGATAAAAAAAAATGAAGAAGTTTAAGTTAGATGCTACAGGGTGTTCAGGTTAAATTTATGCATTTCGACTATTTTGAATATTATTATTTTTTCTGATAGATTTTACAAAACACATTTTACAAAACAAAGTATGTCATATACCTATTTCTAGTAGTTTTCGATTTATTTTGAATTTGATCAATTTTAACCCTTGTTTTTAATACACTTAAGCTATAACATCATAGTTGCCAAGACCAACTAAAAATGTAGGCATTGTCAAATTCTGACATGTCGATTAAGCAAGTAAAAATAGTTTGATTTGTTGTAGTAAGTGACGTATAAAGATTATGGATTTTTCTAAAAATGAATTAATTGATATGGTTTATATACTGGCGAGGCGGGAAAAAATTGTCTTTTGGCAGTAAGTCTTTACGGAGCGGAGCGGAGAAAATACAAGTATCATCCCTTTCATATGGAACTACACCTAGAAAATCAAGACCGTGATTTTGAACGACGAGTATATTAGTATTAACTATTTGTTTATGTTTTCACAATAGCGTAAGTGTATTAAAAACAATGGTTAAAATTGAAAAATTCAAAATAAATCGAAAACTATTAGAAATAAGTATATGATAAACTTAATAAAAGTTGGAGAAGTTTGTAAAATCTATCAGAAAAAATAATAATATATGGGGTGTGCCAATTAAAAAATTTGAGTTTTTCAATTTAAAATAGTTGAAATGCACAAATTTATTTTGAACACCCTGTAGCATCTAACTCAAATTTCTCTACATATATCTTTTTTTCATCTCTATAGAACGCTAGTATCAATTATGAGTATTCCACCTTCAGAAACAATGGCGCTACTGGCAATTTTTTACAAAACTGGAAACTAGTATTTTTTAAAAAACACTGAAATATTAGAAAAACTACTAGGTTTAGGTATATAACATTATTCATAAAAAAAATTATAAAATTTTACGCAGAATTTAAAAGTAAATTAGAAAATAGGATGTTACATTTAAAAAAAAACATATGTTATATCGCCCACACTTTTTTCAAGTACCCTGTATACTCAAAAATAATTTTAAACTGTGTACCTTAACATTCCCTAAAACTATTGTATTTAACATTTTTTCTTCATTCCCGAAACAAATGAGATAATGAACTTTACTCTATCGTCGGCTCACCCTATACAAAGCTCAACAATAATCAGTGATGGAACAGTGCTTCCGTGATTGGAGCTTTGCTTCTAAACACCCTTTGTGTTGTGATTTTATTCAGAAGAGAACTGTTCATCTGATTGGAGACCCAAACCTCACCAGTAGCCTTGATTTGTTTGAACATCGAAGAATGGTTGGGGACTTGAGTCAATTCTACACGTACCTTAATGGAAAGTGCTCAATGAATGTAGCCCGCCTAATTCCTTCCAGAGCAATGTATGCCAGGAATACGTAACACACTAATACACCACATCCGTATAGGGTTCATCTTGTCACGCAACATATAACCCTTTTTGGGCAGTCTTTTAAGGGGTGAGATACACCTGGGCGCTGCAAAAACTGTGTGTATAAAAAAAATATCTTAAAGGTTAATAATTGAATAATACAAAACAATAACGATTATATATTTTTATTGTACTTTAAATTAAAAGAATTTTTTTAAAATATGTTAATATTATTTTTTAAGGGTAAAATGGACCACTGATGAAAACTATAGCGCCTCCTTGTCTGCAGACTAATTAGTAATCTAATTTACAAAAATAAAAATTAATCTTGTAAAATCGTTGTTAAAAATTGTCGCAGAAATTTTTTTCAAAAATAAAAAAATTACTGTGTTTCAAATTTTAGTACGCAATTTTCGACAAAAAAATTTGTGTTTAATTATTTATAAAAAATTATCTATTAGAAAAATTTTAAAAAATCTCTCGACATTTTGTAGAAAAAGTAATTATTAAGATTTAAAAAAAAAAGTTAACAAGTATTAAAAAATTACTGAGTAATATTGCAGAGCGTGTCTGAAAACAGGTAGTAATCCCAATCCGACGCCAGATCACATTTAATGTTATAACTTTGTAATGGACTGGAATCTTCTTAAAATGTTTTTTTTTTTTAATAATTCTTGTAAGTATAGAGAACAAAAATCCGTAAAAAAATCGAATTTTTGAAAATTCCAGGTTTATGTAACCCCTTACATGGGAAATCTCTTTCCTTTGGAATGATTTTTCCACGACCATGTTTCTGAACGATCACAATTGACAATGATTCAAGATAAACGTGAGTAACTTTTACTGCAAGCGTATCACTTCTGGAGGGCTTAAGGAGATGGTGGCGAACCGATGAAAGCTTCTGAAATTGGTTCAGGAAAAGTTCCTTAAAAAATGAAATATGTACACGACAGATATGCGTCTTTTAAATCTACCAGAGATGAATCAAACTTATTATGCTGAAATAAATCTGATATCGGAGGTGAAATATTAATTAGAATATTTGTCTACATTTACTGACATTCGCAAATGTTCATTCAGTTTATTTAAACATCTGGCTCCTTGGCAAGGTAGTAATAAGAAAATTGGACAATGCTTATGATCATCAAGACAATTCCTTTACAAAAAGGAGGTTTCTGTAAAATCCCCTATTAGTGTGGTAGAATGCATGTAGGAAAAACTGGAAGGTCAATATAAACTACAATTAAGAATCACGAAAGGTGTATTAAAAAGAAATAAATCGTATATTTAACTATAACTGATAGGTCTGAAATAAAGATCTTAGATGACTAAACTCAAACCTCGTTGATTAAACCTATTGATTTCTATGTATTTTCGCCATCTAAAAACGACTTCGAAGGTCCTATAGCTCAAAAAATCAATTGTTATAAACACATTTTTGTGTTATATCGTTATATATGTAATTGTTATAAAACAAATATCTCATATTCTCGATATAAAATCATGTCTAAAAGCCTTCAAATTTCACACTTCAGGGTTTTTGGGGATAGTGAAGTTATATTTTTAATATAAAATTTCTCAAGGGTTGAAAATACAGGTATAGTGTGGAATATTTGCAATACGAGTTGCAAAAATGCTAAACGATGACTTGCTTTCTTTATATGATTTATTTATCAGTTTTATCGTATGTAAATGGATTTGGAGGTGTGCTACATGAATCCTAAGTTGATTCCAACTTCTGGGGTACGCACCCTACTTCAGGGGTTGTGGGTAAAATTTTGTCAGACTACTTCAGGGGTTGTGGGTAAAATTTTGTCAGATACAAAATTTATGAATAAAAAAATGGTTACTTTGGGATTTTTGGAGATACTTAATCAATTTCTGAAGTTAGTTTTTTAATACAACACTTTTCAAGGGGCGGTAAAATTTTACACATACTAAATATAACATTTATGAATTAGAGGATGTCGAATTTTAAGCATTTTTTGGCACATTAAGTAACACAAATACAAACATAAAACTAAATTAAATAAATTCAAAATTAACTGTGTTTTAATTATATGTTAATTTAATATTAACTGTAATTTGTATTCAAAAAATACAAAAGTATTAAAAAATACCAAAGTATTAAAAAATAAAAAGTATTAAAAAATACAAAAGTATTTTTTTACTAAATAGATTATTTTTATTGTTTTAAGTAAGTTTGATTTTCTTCTTTCAAAATTCTTCGTTCGTGGCAAATCAAATTCTTTGATCCACTTAAACACGTTTGGTTATTAGATAATGATGTTTTAAGGACAAACTGTTTTGAAGGTGATACAGATATAGATTTATTACAAAAGTTTTAGTGCTCTTATACGGTGAAGTCTCCATATTCAACAGAAAATTGTTCCTATTCTACTGCGAATTTACAGTGTTCACCAATTTGTTCTTGTACATAAAAATGTCAAAGAAAGAATAATTCAATGAACGAGCAGGATATTGCTGATGGGCTTGACGAAAAAAAACTACAAAAAGTGATAATTTAAAAATTTATGAATTAAATTTAATAAATAGAATTTTATTTCCTTAAGGAGAAATCATTATGCAATTGTGTTTTGCATGCACTTTAATTGCATTATTAAGTAAACGCCTCGACTTTTGAAACTGATTATTATAATATTTATTTACAAATAATTAATTATTTTCTATGTCATAAATATTTTGTTTCAGTCAAAATTTCACCTCAACCTCTATAGAAGGGTGAGCACCCAGAAAATGGTAATGACAATGAATATTTCACCCTCTAGCCCAATTTTTAACCCTTATAAAATGTTATATTTATATAATATCAGAAATAGATTCAGCATCTCTAAAAACCCCTGAGCAATCATTTTTTTATTCACAAATTTTGTATTTAGTATTTGACAAAATTTCACCCCTAATCACTATAGTAGGGTGGATACCCTAAAAATTGGAATCAACTTAGAATTTATGTAGCACACTTCCAAGTTTATTTCTATATGATAAAACTTACAAATAAAGCCAGTCATTGTTTAGCATTTTTACAACTCGTATTGAAAATATTTCACCTTCTACCCCTATCAATCTTTAAACAATTTTATATTAAAAAACTAACTTCAGGAATGAACTCAGCATCCCTGAGAACCCCCAGGTAAGAAATTTGAGGGCCCGATGTTATATGCAGTATGTAAGATAATTTTTTTATAATAATTATACGATATAACACAATAATTTGTTTATAACAATTGATAGACTATGTTTTAAGATATAGAACCTTCGGAATTATTTTTAAAAGGCCAAAATATGTAGAAATTATTAGGTTTTATCCATAAAGTTTGAGTTTAGTCACTAACTTTTTTCTAAGCGTTATTTCAGACCGAAACCTTTCACCTATGAACATAAACCCTCGACAGGACATATCATCGACGTAAGAAAAAACAAAGTTTTTGCTTTACTCTCTAATTTCTACAGAAGAAATTTAAATCAAAATTTACAAACGACCTTACGACATTATAGATTCGGGTTATACTGGTAAAAAACGAATATTAAAGATTCTTAAGATATTAAACATTCCTAGTGCAAATTGTCGGAAATTACTCCAATTTGGCAGTAGTATAAATTTAGGATACACTGGTAAAAAACGAATATTAAAGATTCTTGAACATTCCCAGGCAAACTGTCGGAAAATCACTCCAATTTGGCAGTATTTTATATAAAAAATCACGATTTCTTTTCTAACTGAAACTGTGAAGCTTCGATTCACGTTATTGTTAAACCTACAATATTTTATTGTATATGTAAGACTGGATCTAAAGAAAATTTCATTTTCTTCTGATTTGTCAATATCTTTGAGAGCTTTTTAAGCTTTTATGTTAGAGAACGTGTTTCATTACTTCTAAGCTCGTATCGCCAGTAAGTCGAACGTCTTGAAAAATCTATTGACAATCTGCTCGGTGAAGTACACTTAAATTTTTAATCGGACTTTTCTTGAAGAAAAATATCGGACTATCCTACTTCTACTATTTTACTGTAAATAATTTATTTCTATTTTTCCAGAAAGTCCGCTAAGCGTTACCTGATTGATTTTGTTTTTCTTTTCAGAAAATATACGCTTTTAAGGAGATTGTTATTTTTAGTAAGAAAAAATATCTTGGCCAACCGATAAACTCCTTATATCATCCCCATAGATTTTTGTGTAACCTTGTAACACTCGATAATTATTACACCTAATTGAATATCTACTCAACTATGTAAAGATTCTTATGAAAATATCTAGATATATTTAGACAAGGCAAATCCTTTTATTAAAAATAACTGTGGAAAAGTATTACTAAATGACTCCTCTGTTCTTTCTATCACAAACATACAGAAATAACAGTAAAGATTAATATATGAGCATCTATATTCATGGTTTATCTATAGACGGAACTTTCCTTAATCACCTTTGTTTTACCGACGACTCAGTGCTAATAAGTAACGATCTTGACGAACTCTCGACGATGCTCAACCAATTGAATGATGTATCAAAGAAAGTGAGTTGGTCTATGAACCTTGACTAAACTAAGGTAATGACACCGGCTCCTGGTCAAGTTTATGTTGACAATGCAAACAGAGAGGTGGTAAACGAATGTATATATCTAGGAAATAGTATGGAACTTGGATGGTGGAACCAGGCTTCGGAGATCGGCCGAAGAGTAGGCTTAACCTGGGCTGCATTCAGAAAGTTGAGTCATCTTCTGAACAACACCATATTGACCATGAACATGAGGAAGAGAGTATTTGATATGTGCATACTGCCAGTGATGACTTATGGTATTGAGACAGTGACTTTGTCTCAGAGAAGTTGAAAACAACGCAGAGATCAATGGAGAGAACGATGCTCGGCATTAACCTAAGGGACCGAGTAAGGAATGAGGACATCAGACCCAGGATTGGGGTTACCGATGTGATCGAGAGAGCAGCAAGACTAAAATGGCAGTGGGCGGGATATATAGTTCAAGCTCCTAACGACAAATGGACAAAGAGGCTTCTGTGTTGACGTTTAAGAATATTTGTATGGAGCGCAGGACGTCCCCAGCTTCGATGGCGGGAGGATATAAGGTGGTATTCGAGTGCATCGTGGACGTAACTCGCCCAGGACCGCACAGCATGGAAAGGAATGGAAAAGGCCTACGTTCAGGTGAGCACGGCGACGGGCTGAAGAAGAAAAACAATTCATGGTTTCAGTAAACAGATACATCAGGAACTACTAACTTGGTCTAGAAAGTTACAATATGCTCAAGCTTAAAATAAAATTTGTCTTTTTGTTTCAACGAATTAACATAAATCTACCTTCTTCAGTTAAAAACAAAACATACGATGTAAAAAAACTTCATTTGAATATCAGTATTTTGGATGAATTTATGCCCTAATAAAATTTACACTAACAATTTTTCTATCCAAAACTGAAATTAATTAATTAATTTTTATTAAAATATATATATATATATATATATATATATATATATATATATATATATATATACACATATATTTATATATATATATATATATATATATATATATATATATATATATATATATATATATATATATATATTTACATATATATATATATATATATATATATATATATATATATATATATATATATATATATATATATATTTAGAAATAATCTGGGACATCGCTAAATGCTAACGCTAACTATAGAAAGCAATAACGTTCGAAGCGAAATTAGTATTTCAAATTTTACTATTCTTATGTTTACAAAATTGTAAAACTTGTTGCTAATTATGTTATTGAAAGTTTTTTAAATGTCTGAAACAAATTCGCGGGTGGCCACAAAATTTTGATAACTGTGTGTAGTACAGCTGTAGGAGCTTAAAGCTCTTCAGTTATTACGTGAAACGAAAATTATATATGTATTAGAATTTTTAATGTTGTTAATTAAAATGATCATATTTTATTGTTAAATGTATCATTAGCCATTATTATTTGATATTAACACCAGATTATTTATGTTTTTACCTTGAAAATCTGGTGGTTTTAAGAAAATATTTTGATAAATAAAACTATTACATTACTACCTAAAAGTGCCTTATTTCATTATATTAAATTATTTCTACTCTGCAGGAAGTTGTACAGCAAAATAAATTCTTAAATGCAGAAAGTAGTAAGATAAGGTAGGCATGTCCATTAATAAGAATAGAATAACTTCAAGTTACTTTTATTATTATTGACTTATCAATATCCTGTAAGAAGGAAGTAAAATGTTAACTATTAGAATGTTGCAGCCATCTGTCCAAATATTATTTTCTTTGTTTAACATCTTTAATAATATATGGTTAGTAATTTTATTAAAGGACCGGAAAGTAATAAATTTGTGGAAGTAACATTCTACGACTTACCATACGCTTTCGAATGTAAAAGCCAAGAAAATTAAAAAATTCGGAACAAAATATTAGTACAAATCAATTTAAATCATATTTAAACAATAGATATTATAGTTCCCTTCATAATAAAACTTCTGATGTAAAAACTCTTTTGAATGGTGTCTCACTGGGGACTAATTTTATTTTTAAATTACATAAATAATTTGAGAGTTAGTACTGAAAATACTTCTTCTTCTTTATAAATCACTCCTTCTCCACTGCAGGGGATGGGCCTCTTCAAGTTTCTTCCAATTGTCTCTATCCTGTGCAAGATTGAGCCATCTACTGCCTGCTGTCAACCTGATATCATCAGTCCATCTTTTCATTGGTCTTCCGACACTTATTAACTTAATTATTAAGTTTGTATTATATTTTCTAACGACTATCTGTATCAGTATATAATAATTTACAATTTGATAAGCCCATTTTTGGTATCATAAATCCATAATCGAAATTAAACATAGTTTGGATATATCCAAAATAGACCTACCAATATATAGTGGTTTGTTAAACATCAATTCAGATTTATGTAATTCTATTGTCATTATATTTTCATCCAGAATAGTTCGACTATGGAAATTGGTATTCTTTCTTGATGGCTTTATTCAATGTTTCATACTCATGTGTACCTCTTTCTTTAGATTTTCTTTCTTTTATGAGTTTAATTATTTTGGGAGAGAAATTTTCATTTTCTGCTATTGGTAGAACATTTCCTTAATTGTTACTTCGACACTAGATGTAATTTTTCTTTAAGTTGGTTTATTTCCATTCTATCTACTGCTTGGAGTTTACTTTACAATATAGTTTGTATCTGTGATTGATTTTTCTTGAACACCTCCATGGTTTGAAATTTTATGTGTTTATGTTTAATCATGTTCTTTCCTCTTACTTTCAGATTTATTTTAAATAAAGCTCTTATTAGCCGGTGGTCGCTACCTGTATCAAACTTGTTGAGTACTGACATCTTTGAGCTATTTTCTTCGGTTTGTGATAATATAATCGATCTCGTTTTACTATCCGGACTTCCATGTCCAACGCAACTAAACAAGCAGCACAACACTAGTTTCACTTAAATTAACATTAAACGAAAATAGAACAACCAGTCTAATATTTTCTCAGAAGTCAAATCATAACGGTAATTATTAAGGACACCCAAATATGCAAAGCGCATATATTGCATATTTTGCATATTATATGCATTTTTCTAAATAATTGCATAAATGCTTTAAAAATAGCATATATGTGCATATTTGAAGGAATTTATAATAATGTAGGTCTTTGGCAGGCGTTTTCATTCATTTTTCGGAATAAGGGTCAATGTTTAGGCCGCCGCGGCCGCGCCGGTGGTTTTCCCCAAATAAATTTTATTATTTTATGGTCAGTAAGAACCAGTCAGTAAACCACAGACGGCCATCAGAGCATACCTGTATTATTAATTTATTAGATTTCATTTTTGGTTGTGCTGTTAAAGTGGTTACGTCGATTTGTGCTTTTTATCTTGTGAGTCGTATTTGACTACAGTGAAATGCCCAATGGCAGTAGTGTGTCAGTGTGGATTAAACCATACAAAGAACTAACAATAGATATTGGAAAAATCTACTGTTCTGCATGTGTTAAAATTGTAAGTAGTCAGATGCAGCACCGTACATGGTAAAGGCCGGGCAAAAATTGAAAATTTTTTATCCAAAGTTAATACATGTAACATGTCTCGCTCATGCTTTAAATAGAGTTGCTGAGGAAATTAGGAATCATTTTCCGCTTGTGAAAAGCTTAATTTCTAACATGAAGAAAAGCGCCTTTAAGGATTCAGTTATACAAAGAAAAACTACCAAACACTCATCTTCCACCTCAACCTGTTATTACAAGATGGGGCACATTTTTTTATTGCGACAACTTCTGTCAACTAGATGGTCTAATTGCAGAATTATCAGACGAATCTTCTCAATCCCTTACAGAACTTAAACGATTATTCAAAAACAAGAAGATAAAACAACAACTTTCCTTTCTTAAAACAAATTATAGCTTTGTTTCTAAAACCATAACTCAAATGGAGGAATCTAATTTGCCATTAACCCGAAGTGTTCAACTAATAAAACAATGTGAGGTCGCTTTTGAAAATGTCGCAGGTAAAATTGGGAGCAAAATTCTTCAAAAATTTCGGAATGTTATGGAAAAAAATAGTGGGTTTCAATTTGTCAGTCAAGTAGCTAATGTTTTAAAGGGGGATTTTACTGATTCCATTGATTTAGATCCCATGCTATTAAATAATTTTAAAAACGCCCCTATTACATCAGTCGATGTGGAAAGGAGTTTCTCAATTTATAAATTTTTATACAACGATAGAAGACAAAACTTTTTAATGGAGAATTCTGAGAAACATTTAGTAGTTTATTGTTTTTATAACTAACGGCGACCCTGTCTTTTGCAATATTTGCATATTTTCGCTTACTTAGTTGCATCGCCCTGTATGTATCAAATTTAAAATGTATGTTTTATTATGCTGTTTAGGTTTTTTTTTATAATATGTACCTACATTATTATTATTATTATATGTTCATCTTTAAGTAAAGTAATAAAATACATTATTATTTATATTTATTTTTTACTTTGTATAATATTATATTTAGATTTAGTTCATTCGCCCTGTATGTTGAAAATTTAAAATGGGTTTTTTATTGCTACATTTGTATAGTACTCGTATCATGTAATGTGAAACAATAAATTTTACATTTACATTTTTTAAGTCTATTTCGATTTTTTTACTGCATATTTACAACAAGTATGTGCATATTTTGAGAAAATTATTTGCATATTTATGCGCCTATTTTAAAGTTTTTCACTTGCATATTTGGGTTTCCTTACTAATTATCTTCGAAATGTAAAATATTTGGGCAGACATTTTGATTTGTAATTGCCATGCAGAATTTAAACCAAAGAGTTATGCAAAAAATATGATCTGTGGTCATATAATTTTGGGCCATACCAGTGATTCATCCCAATCTTTTGTTTACAATATAAAATTCTTCTTGTTAGTACAAGGATAAGATACAAGATCGATGTTAAGAATACTTATTGGTCAATTGAAAGTTTCAAACCTACCTAACAAACTCAATATTAAAACACAGATTAACATACCCAATTATATTACACAAAGATGAATATACATTAGAGAGACTTTGCAACCCTTATTTTGGTAGGCCACTGTCTTTATTTGAAGCATGTGCCCACCGTTTGGAGCTTGTGCAGTAGTAAAGGGAAGAAATTAAATACAAAAATTAAATTAAATTAAATAATAAAAAATACAGTAATATTGAAATGATAATCTTTTATTGCAAATAACACAAACAGTTAATTAATGTTCAGATTATGTTGAAATTTTGCAATCTTGGCATTACAGTATGTGTAGTACTAATGTCAAATGAAATTTTGTTTATCGCACCTTCGTATTACCTTGGAAATATTGAAGGAAGTGATAGAAACATGCCAGACACAACTTTAATTTAGAAACCTGTGTTTACCCATCAAATATTAATAACCGGTGTGTTTAATCATGAAATGAATGAAAAAATCCCCTAGATTAATAGAAGATGAATTTTAATCTAAACTTGCAATTCCTTCGTGTTAATACTGTGCATACTTGAGATAACAATAAGGAAAACGGCATGTGAAAAACAGGTGTTGTAAGATCTCTCTAATTAAAATTGACTTCTTAAGCAAGTAGAAAAAGATACTCCTTCTAAACACGAAATCATTAAGGGAATTAACTTTTCAGCCCAAAATTGAAAATAAGCTAATTTCAAGAAGCATAACATAGTAAAAGTGAATATATGGGAACCGGGGGTTTGAGTTTTGGTGACCAATGATTGTTCTGACGTTCCTAAATTATTTTGTTTTACACTGTTTTTAATTGTTTCGAATGTAATTATTTGACGTAAATTTCTGTATTTCTATATTTTCTCTACGTTATTTGTATTGCATATTCACAATATTAATGATGTTCATCTATGTTTTACATTTGTACGATAATTTTCTTCATTTCTGTGTCGTTTATTTTATCTATACCATTTTATTTTAATGTTGCTTTTATCGTTTATTTTATATATACCATTTTATTTTAATGTATTTTTTATGTATTTTTTACATATGTAAACACTATCTCGAGAAGCACGAAATATATCTATCTGTCTATCTATCTTATATGTATATGTTTTCTATATACACGAGCAGAAATTTTTCAATTCACAACATATATTTACAAGTCCTATTCGTCGTTGTATTTGTAATCAAACTTTCGTTTACATATTTCCATTATTTGTGGAGATATAGGGTTGCAGATTGTTGTTCTGCTTTAAGATTATATAGAAGATGGCAAAATACATTTTATCTAACTTTTTAAAACATATCTGACAAATAATGGTGATTTTCATAGAGCTATTCTATGTACAGTTGAAAAGAGAAATTAGACATTTTCCCACAGTTCTATTCTATATGATATTAAGAAAAGTGTTTTTTAGGTGTAATTACCAATATATTTTTTACTTTTTGTGTTTAAAAGACGTATTTAAAACTTTATGATAATCCAATTTATAGACAATAGCACCAGTGAGTTGGTAATTATGATAAAATGACAAAAAATCAGTTACGATGGTTACAAGCTTTTTTATTAAAAATAATTAAAAATATTAATTACAAGTTATTTCTTAAAATTACAAACTTTAAATTCGATAAATAGACTCATGGAACTCTAAATTTCATTTTTTTTTTGGTAGCATTTTATTTTAATGTATAGTCTATCATTTCTTTGATCTATACCATTCTATTTTATTATATTTTTAAAATATTTTTGAAATGTGTAAACACTATCTGTGTGTATACACAATTAGACATTTTTTAATTCACAACACACTTCGAGATCGTATTGTCGTATTTATAACCAAACTTTTATTTACTTATCTCCATTATTTGTGGAGATAGAGGGTTGCAGTTTGTGGTGCTGCTTCAAGATTATATGGAAGATGTCAAACACGTTTTATATTACTTTTTATAACATATCTGAATAATAATGGTGATTATTATAAAGCTATTTTATGTATAGTTCAAATGAGAAATTAGACATTTCTATTTTATAAGATATTAGGAAAAGTGTTCTTAGGAGTAATTACCAGCATATTTCTTATTTTTGTGTTTAAAAAATGTATTTGAAACTTTATAATAACTCAATTTATAGACAATAGCACTAGTGAGTTGATAATTATGACGAAATGACAAAAAATCAGTTACGATAATTTCAAGCCTATTTATTAAAAATAATTAAAAATGGTAATTACAAATTATTTTTTTAAATTACAAACCTTGAATTAGGTAAATAAACTCATGGGACTTGAAAAGTTGCCTAGTTCCAACTTTCATTTTCTGAGTTTGTGACTGGAATATTATTTGTCGTTTTAAATTTTTGGTAGCATTTTATTTTAATGTATTGTCTATCGTTTATTTTATTTATACCATTTTATTTTCGTGTATGTTCTATGTATTTTTGACATGTCTAAACGCCGTCTGTAGAAAGCACGAAGTATATCTATGTGTCTATCTTATAGGTATATGCTTTCTATATATAGACAAGCAGAAATTTTTCAATTCACAACAGATATTTACAGATCTTATTATCGTTATATTTATAATCAAACTCGATTTACATATTTCCATTATTTGTGGAGAGAGACGGCTGCAGTTTGTGGTACTGCTTCAAGGTTATATGGAAGATGTAAAAGCACGTTTTATATTACTTTTTAAAACATATCTGAAAAATAATGGTGATTATTATAAAGCTATTTTATGTATAGTTCGAATGAGAAATTAGACATTTCTATTTTATAAGATATTAGGAAAAGTGTTTTTAGGAGTAATTACCAACATATTTCTTATTTTTGTATTTAAAAAAATGTATTTAAAACTTTATAATACCTCAATTTTAAGACAATAGCACTAGTGAGTTGGTAATTATGACCAAATGACAAAACATCAGTTACGATAATTTCAAGCCTATTTATTAAAAATAATTAAAAATGTTAATTACAAATTATTTTTTAAAATTATAAACCTTGAATTAGGTTAATTAAACTCATGGGTCTTGAAAAATTGTCTAGTTCCAACTTTCATTTTTTGAGTTTGTGACTAGAATATTATTTGTCGTTTTAAATTTTTGGTAGCATTTTATTTTAATGTATTGTCTATCGTTTATTTTATCTATACCATTTTATTTTCATGTATGTTCTATGTATTTTTGACATGTGGAAACACTATCTGTAGAAAGCACGAAATATATCTATGTGTCTATCTTATAGGTATATGCTTTCTATGTATAGACAAGTAGAAATTTTTCAATTCACAACAGATATTTACATATCTTATTGTCGTTGTATTTATAATCAAACTCTAATTTACATATTTCCATTATTTGTGGAAATAGAGGGCTGCAGTTTGTGGTGCTGCTTCAAGATTATATGAAAGATGTAAAAACACGTTCTATATTACTTTTTAAAACATATCTGAAAAATAGTGGTGATTGTTATAAAGCTATTTTTTGTATAGTTCAAATGAAAAATTAGACATTTTCCAACACTTCTATTTTATAAGATATTAGGAAAAGTGTTTTTAGGCGTAATTACCAACATATTTCTTATTTTTGTGTTTAAAAAATGTATTTAAAATTTTATAATAACTCAATTTATAGACAATAGCACTAGTGAGTTGGTAATTATGACGAAATGATAAAAAATCAGTTACGATAATTTCAAGCCTATTTATTAAATATAATTAAAAATATTAATTACAAATTATTTTTTAAAATTATAAACTTTGAATTAGGTAAATAAACTCATGGGACTTGAAAAGTTGCCTAGTTCCAACTTTTATTTTTTGACTTTGTGACTGGAATTTATCGTTTTAAATTTTTGGTAGCATTTTATTTTAATGTATTGTCTATCGTTTATTTTATCTATACCATTTTATTTTTGTGTATTCTCTATGCATTTTTGACATGTGTAAACACTATCTGTAGAAAGCAAGAAATATATCTATCTGTCTGTCTATCTTATAGGTATATGTTTTCTATATATACACACGTAGAAATTTTTCAATTCATAACAGTTATTTACAGACCTTATTGTCGTTGTATTTATAATCAAACTTTAATTTACATATTTCCATTATTTATGGAGATAGAGGGTTGCAGTTTGTGGTATTGCTTCAAGATTATATGAAAGATGTAAAAACACGTTTTATATTACTTTTTAAAACATATCTGAAAAATAATGGTGATTGTTATAAAGCTATTTTACGTTTAGTTTAAAAGAGAAATTAGACGTTTTCCAACAGTTCTATTTTATAAGTTACTAGGAAAAGTCTTTTTTAGATATAATTACCAACATATTTTTTAGTTTTTTTGTTTAAAAAAAAGCGTATTTAAAACTTTATAATAATTCAATTTATATACAATAGCCCTAGTGAATTGGTAATTTTGATAAATTGACAACAAATCAGTTACGATACTTTCAAGTTTATTTATTAAAAATAATTAAAAATGTTAATTGTCAATTATTTCTTGAAATTACAAATTTTGATTTAGATATATAAAACTCATGGAACTGGAAAAGTTGCCAAGTTCCAACTTTCATTTTTTGAGCGAATGGAATATAATTTATTGTCTGCGAATGGAATATAATTTATTGTTTTAACTAATTTTTTTTTGGTAACCAGCGAAGCTAAAAAAATTTAACTCTTCCATTTACATGGTGGTAATTTTTTTTCTTAATTTGTTTTACCTGTTACTACCCTAAAGTTAATATAATTGGAAATAAAGCATCAATCAGTTCTTAATCACTGTAGTTCTAATTAATACGAGAGCATATAGGCTAACAATGTTACAGTTAAGCAGTTGTGCTTAAACACACATTATATCCAGATTCTGTTTAACTAAGGATTAAGCCCATTTGAATCTTTAATTTAACGGTAATATCAGTGTGATATTGGAGCCTACGCTTTACTAGTATTTCAAAGCAATTATAGAGAATTATGTAAGGTATTTTGTTGAAAGCTATCCAGTATTAGAAAAAATAACCGGTCAAGTGCAAGTTGAACTTGCACTATTAGTGTTCCGTACTTTGATTGCTTTTAACATAAAAAATTTTGTAACGGAGGTGTAAAATGATCAGTGACTTCACAAAATACACCCCAAATGAGTTTTCAACAAAGTTTGTTTCCAATCTTTACTGAAAATTGATGACCTTGAAATTTTTGTTTTTTTTATTATTTTTATTTTATTTTTATGGGTCTAGCACACGTGCTACAGGGAAGTCCCTAAAGCGCTACAGGAGCGACACGTGTGCGGAGAAAAAGCGATTCACGTTGTTCTTGAATCGCTGTTGATTGTACTCGGTGGGAAACACAGTCCTGGGCAAATTATTCCAAAGGGATGATGTTCTCCATATAAAAGACTGCTTGAAAAGCGTTGTACGAGGAGTAACAAGCTGAACCTCATACGGATGTGAAGAATTAGCGCGACGTGTACTTCTAACATGCACCGCTTTGGGAGGAAATAAGCCGGCCACATCCTTTGAACACTTTCCATAAAAGTACTTGTAGAATAGACTCAAGTCGCCAACCGTTCTTCAATATTCCAGTAAATCAAGGCCGACGGTTAGTTCCGGGTCTCCAATCAGACGAACAGCTCTTCTCTGAATAGAATCCAACAAATGCAGAGTATGTTTGGCAGCGGAGCTCCAAACATGGGAGCAGTATTCCATAGTTGGTCGAATTTGAGCTTCGTAAAGAATTGACAGTTGTTGTGGAGTATAAAGCTTTCTAGTTCGAAATAATATTCCCAACTTTTGAGAAGCTCTCCTTGTTATGCCTGCAACATGTTCATGCCAGGACATATTTGCTCCCAAATTAACGCTCAACAAATTGAGTGACGATGTTAGAGGAATGGAGTGCCCCGACATAATTATATTTTTGTAGCGTTAAATTCCACTTGGTTACTGTCACCCCAAGATACAATTTCTTCCAGGTCTGTGTTAAGTTGAATGACTTCCTGCTGTCTGCGGATATTCGTCTGAGTAGCCTATGTCGAAGCGTTCAAAGTGAATGAAAAGATAAGTGTCATCTGCAAAGCTGTAGATTGGATTCTCGGTCTTTTCCAGCAGATCGTTAATGTAAATGAGAAAGAGAGTAGGAGACAGTATAGAGCCTTGAGGTAAACCGGCGTCGATAGTGAAGGTGTTAGAAAGAAATCCGTCGACTGCCACTCGTAAAGAACGCTCTCTGAGGAAACATGAGAGCCACAAACAGAACTTTTCCGACATACCATAAGAACGTAGCTTAGCCAACAGCCCATCGTGCCAAACACGGTCAAATGCCTTGGATATGTCAAGAACAAGCGCTCGAGATTCTCCAAAGTGTTCAGTTGCGTTGTTCCAAACATGTGTTACATAAGTCAGAAGATCTCCTGTTGACCTATGTTTACGAAAGCCATATTGGTGATCGCTAATAATATTGAATCGTTCAAGATATTTTAGAAGATGCTGATTGATAACCCTCTCCATGACTTTCGATATTATTGAAAGGAGTGCGATTGGTCGGTAGTTATTTGGCAAGGTCTTCTTGCCTTTTTTAGGTATCGGCTGAACTGTAGCACGTTTCCAGGAGGAAGGAAATATTCCCTTTCTGTAGGATAGGTTGAAAAGTCTACAGAAAACTGGTGTTCGTTCCCTCGCACAGATTTTAAGAACTATGTCAGGTATTCCGTCAGCGCCAGAAGCCTTTTTGGTGTCTAGCTTCATCAGAATACGCTTTATGATACGCTGTCTGAAGACAACATCGGGCATCCTTGACTGCACTATGGGAATAGTAGGCGGTGTTTTTCCTTGGAAATCGACAGTAGAATGTGAAGCAAAGGGTTCAGTCAACAAATTCGCTTTCTCAACAGGTGTCGTTGCAATAGAATTATCTGGCCGTGTGAGTGGTGGTATGGTGGATTTGGTGAAATTTTGACTAACTGCCTTAGCGACTGACCAAAAGGACCTTGAATTGCCGGGACAGGCGAGAAGTTTGTTTCTAATCCGTTGATTGTGTACCTCCTTGGTTTCGTCGATAATTTCGTTGCATCTGTTCCTGGCACGAACAAATGTGTTATGATTTATGGTGTTATGATTTTCGCGCCATTGTCGGTGTGCAAGATGTTTAGAAGCAACAGCTTCTTTGCATTTTCGGTCAAACCAAGGCTTGCCGTTGGAAGGACATTTGTTCGAAAAAGGGATGTAAGCATCCATACCGGCCAAAATAATATCGGAAACTTCCCTGACGCAGTCCGATGGGTCGTCGGATCGAAAACAAACGGCAAGGCAACCAAGGGATCCCATGAGATCTTCCCGTTTAGCAGACTTGTAGTGCCAAATCTTGTGCGGTTTAGGCGCCTCTCTGTCATTGATTGGTAGAATACTCGATGTCGAAAGTAGTTTATGGTCGGAAGAACCTAACGGCGGATTTACGCTAACTGTGTAAATCTCCGGATTGGTGGCTAAAAGGAGATCAAGAAGACTGGCAAACTCTCCGTCTCGATCAGGGATCCGTGTTGGTTCGTCAATAAGCTGAGTTAAACTACAACTGATTGAAAATGATTCTGCTTCACGACCTTGTTCGTCGGTAGTATTTGAATATTTAAGCCTGTTGATGTTGTGGACATTAAAGTCGCCCAGGATGGCAATTTCGGCATTTGGATAGTTAATTTGTAAATGATCGATGGTGTCTGCAAGGGAAGCGAAAAGTGTTCTAAAGTTAGTATCACTTGGTGGTCGACAGAGGATACAGATGAACCTTGTGGTTGGTTGAGTCGTTATTTTTAACCACATAACATCAAACTTTGGGGGCTCCAGAGCCTCTTCTCGTTGGCAAGAGAGGTCGCTTCTGACATAAAGATAGATTCCAAAGTTACGCCTAAATCGGGAATAGAAGTCATACCCAGGATAAAGATAGTTTACTGTGCTGGTCGATGAACTGACCTTAGTTTCACAGAGAGCGAGTACATGAGGTTTATTTGATTGCAAGTGTTGGTGCACTGAATTTATGTTCGTGGTTAAACCTCGTATGTATGTATCCATTTTGAAATTCTGATCTCTGCATGTCGACGCCCCTGAACCAGCCCCCACCCGGAGATCCGAACCGGGGGCTATTTTACCTCCGGAATTTTTTGTATCCAGGTGCCTCATCATGCTATTTGGTCCCACAATCCGGGACATCGGCACAGCCACGAAACGTTAAGCAACTTCACGCAGCCTAAGCCGATGCGATGGTATCACACCGGGCGATGCTGGTGAGATATGGGCATCTACCATCTAGGTTGTTCTTTAAGTCGCCTCCTACGACAGGCAGAACATACCGGGGGAGATATACTATCCCGCTCCCCCACGGGGAATTAAAGGTAATGCACTCGTAATAATTTTTGTTCAATCTACACCCCGTGGAGAATATTCCAGAATTTTTTCAAAATTTTTTGATAAGTACTTTTCGAGATAAGGCGGATGGACAGCGATTTTTCGCGATTTTTTAAAAATAATACAAAGAAAAGTGCGCGCAAGTATTATATATATATTTTACTCGTGTTTTCACAAGCTTTGATTTGACACCACACTCGACTGCCTAGTAAAAACATTTTTTTTTTCACTTCCGATTTCACCCCCCAAAAATAACCCCTTAAGTCAAAATTTATCTTTCGAAACTACATGGCTCTGATGAAGCCATCAATTCCTATATTATTACCACATTTCAACTTTCTATGACAAATAGTTTCGGAGAAAATCGGAGAAAATCGGGTGTGACAGACAGACAGACAAACGGACAGACAGACGGACACCGAAGTCATCTTATAAATGTTCCGTACGGAACACTAAAAATATATATTTTTGTATAAAACGTAAACGGAAAGAATTCAAGCAGGGAATTATAAAAAATCGCCTTACCATCTCCTCCTTTAGAATTAGTCTCAATTTTTGTTTATACTCTCGATATGAGGTTGAGGCACGTTTTGATTTTTTAGGAACATGACAGCGGCGCACTCCCACTGTCTCCGAAATAAATTTTTAATCCTTGAAGTTGACTTGAAAGTTATTAACAGGAAATATCAAGGAATTTTTGGGATCGATTACTGTTAGTAACATTACAAAAGTATACCAGAAAGTGCTGTTTGATCAACTAAAAACCATATAGGTATTATTACAGATAAAATTCTGTAATTTGATTGGCTGTACAAAATATGGGGCGAAGTAATCATCTAGAAAAGCAAAATATACAAAAATTTAATAATATTACTATTCAAAGTCGTTCCATCTTTAGAGTTGTGCCTTATTATTTTTTTCTCAAAAATGGTGTATCGCATCTCAGAAAATTGTGTTCGGTGTGAGTTAAATGGATCGAATAAATTTTATAATCTTGAATGAATGATTAAATGAATGATTGAATGAATGATTGAATGAATGATTGAATGAACGATTGAATGAATGATTGAATGAATGATTGACTGAATGATTGAATGAATGATTGAATGAATGATTGAATGAATGATTGTATGAATGATTGAATGAATGAATGAATGAATGATTGAATGAATAATTGAATGAATGATTGAATGAATGATTAAATGAATGATTGAATAAATGATTGAATGGATGATTGAGTGGATGATTGAATGAATGATTGAATGAATGATTGAACGAATGATTGAACGAATGGCTGAACGAATGATTGAACGAATGATTGAACGAATGATTGAACGAATGATTGAATGAATGATTGAATGAATGATTGAATGAATGATTGAATAAATGATTGAATGAATGATTGAATGAATGAATGAATGAATGAATGAATGAATGAATGAATGAATGACTGAATGAATGAATGAATGAATGAATACTTTATTTAGCTTCTAGCTAATACATTACAATACTTAAATTTATAATTTATAACATAATATGCAATTTCTTGTCTAATTGAACGACTAATCAGTTTTCAAAACTCTGACAAACTTTTTGCATTTTTGGCCTCATTGGGGGGAGCATTAAAAAGTCGGACTCCTTCCTGGAACAATGACCTCATCAAAAATGTGAAAATTATCCCTGGATCTTATATTGTGCTGGTGAAGCTCGTAACGCTGATTAGAAATTTGTTCAGATAACCTGGTAATTTCCTGTGAACTATTTTATACATGAATATTAAATTACTTATTTTAATGCTCTCCTCAACAGACATCCAATTAAGATGCCTCAGCATACTTTGAATTGAAGTATATATGTTACAACTCAACAGTACTCTCATACATTTATTTTGCAGTATTTGCAGCCTTCTCAAACTTTCCTAAGGGCATGCCAATAATAGAGAGTTATAATAAGTAAAGTGAAGACTGATAATTGTATTACACACTAGCATTTTAGACCACCCCGAAAGATTTCCTGCAATCCTTCTGAAAAACCCAATCTTTTTCCCCAACTTTTTACATAAATATTTAACATACTGCACAAAATTTAGTTGTAGGTCTAAGACCATTCCCAAATATTTAATTTCACAAACCCGTTCAATAACCGCATTGTTCATCTGAACAACATGAGTATTATTATCAAACTGACCACACCTACCCCTTGTGCCCAAAACCATAAATTTAGTTTTTTCAGAATTTAATTTGAACTAATTATACAGGACAGCCAACTCACCATTTAATACTTCGGTGACTTCCGCAAAGTCGAAACCGAGACAAGTGTGTCATCAACAAACAGGCTCACAAATGATTTTTTTAATACTTTGTGAATATCATTTAAATACATAATAAATAAAAGTCTTATAAGCAATGATGTAAAATCAGATCACTTTTTGAATTAAAAAGGATATTTTAATGGGCTTTTCCGTTATAACCGACGTTAATAATTTGAGCACTACCATATTAAAGATTATTAAACGTAATTTCCAACATGAACAAGTTTTCTACAGTTCAACAATATTTTTTTATAGCCGATTCAACAATTAATTAAAATCATTCCGAAAAATTATTATGGCGGTCAAAATAATGAATATAATAAAATATTCTCTACGGTGGATTTGAAAAAGCTTATTTTGATAATATAGTATTACTTCACTTGAGGTCTATGTAACTAATGATTTTATGTTTAAAGCAAATCTCATTTATTGTTAGTAATAAAAAAGTAATTGAACGTCGTATTACGTTGCCAATTATACGAATGTTTTTATTGAAGTCTTTGAAATCTACCTGTGAAGTTCCAAATTTAAGTATACAATAGGATATATACCTAAGTAAAGATGCAAACTTATAGCATCATTTATATATACTACTTTTTCTATTCTGGTTAATATAATTAAAATTTGATATTCAAGCAGCTAAAGAAACTACTTTATATTTTAATTTTGTCATTAATTTCAGAAATTAAAAATGCTAAAAATTAAATTTGTTGGTTTTCTAACCAAAAGTGTGAAAACCCAAACTTAGTTGAAAACCCAATTATGATGTCATATTTAATTTTCAGTGACTAGACACTGGAAACTATGGTTTGTTCTATTATCTAAAAATTAACACATCTAGATCTTAAACAGGTTCCTGCGTAATCATCCTCATTTATTAAATATAGAGATCAAGATTTTTTAGTGATTTTCTAGTTAAAAGTTAAAACATAATTAGAATAATAGTATATTAATCAACGAAGTCATATAAAATACTCAAGAAATGATGGTATCTATTTTTTTATACTTCACTAAGGACATTGTCAAAAAAAAAAAATTAAAAAATGGCAATTCCAGTAAGTTATATATTTAATATAATAATATTATCTAAGCTGGTAATGTGGAAACTTTGGCACAATGACACTACTCAGTATATATCACCACTACACCAAACATTTTATTTTTGCGCACGACGCGCGTTTCGCTAATTATATTAGCTTCATCAAGTCAACGGAATTAAACCTTTATCGTAAGTACAGTAGTAAGGTCAATCATCGCTCCTGATGAAGCTAACATGGTTAGCGAAACGGACGTCGAATGCAAAAATAAAGTGTTTGGTGTAGTGTTGATATATACTGAGTAGAATAATAATATTATATTAAGTTATTTACATATAAATTATAATATTTAGTGTGTAAAGAGTAACTGAATTTTCCAGTAAATTATACTTTATTAACAAAATATTTCCGTACTATAAATAGGTTTTTTTTATCGTTCATTTCCCCACCTAAGTAGGGATTTTACCGTTTTTTTTTTAAATCCTGAGGATATCGGCGGCGATGTCGTAATACCCGTCAACGTTGTTCAAGTGCCGAAATACACATTTGGGTATTTCACAGCACCTTTTAGACAACGCGGTAGTGCTGCCACGGTTATTGAATTTCTGCAAATAACTACTGCCTACGTGGCCGGGCCACATATACTTAAATAAATTAATAAATAAAGTATACCGATCTGCCGAGATTGAAACCCGAGACCTTCTGCACCGCAAGCAAGTGTCTACGCAATAGAGCCACGAACCGCCACTATGATGACCAGATGATCTCTTAAATCAGATTCTAATATAAATATAATGACAAATTACCTTTAAAATACGCATGTAAACTAATAGATAAAGTTTCTTTTCTAGTCAAGATAGAGCGAGAACCTGCTAGTTTTTTACATTTGATATCCCAAATACAATAAAAGCCAGAGTATTCGATTAATATGTACTGCCGGTATTAACATATGGCACTGAAACGTGGACTTTAAATAAAAGAAAAATAAATATACTCCAGGTAACCAAAAGAGCAGTGGAGAGGAGAATGCTAAATATTATACTGCAAGATTGTATTCGAGATTAGAAGAAGTGACAGTGTAATACAACGAATATGTATATTAAAGTGGAATAGGGAGGGGTATATAGCAAGGAAGTTTGATAACATATGGACACGTAGTACAGTTGAATGGAGGCCTAGAGAACACAAAAGATGCAGAGGTAGACCACAGACAAGATGAACGGACGACATAAACAGATTAGCGGGACACAATTGGATGTAAAAAAAAAACAAAGCCTATGGATGAAATAAGCTAATGGTGATGATGATGATAAAATTAGTCCGAGCAGTTTTAGAGAATTTATACATTGATTAGTTTCACTCAAAAGGCCTAATTTAAAACCATAATAGGTCTAAGCCTTAAATTCCGTTATTTACTAGACTTAGATAGATCAGTCTAGTGTTAACGTTAGACCCAGCTAAACGATCGATTTTACAAACGTTACAATATGGACACCCTCAGCCATATAATTTAAACGGATTGTAAAGCTATAAATATCAAAATTAGACTCAAAATTCTTCTCAGGCCAAAAAAAATCATAACTGACGAATTAAATTACATAACAATTCAATTAAATTTTCTTATAAACACCCTCTTCACACTTTTTTGGACATAAAGAAGAAAGCTCAGACGAAAAGAAAATTCACTTTATTGTAGCCTCATATTTTTATGAATTATAAAAGTAATTTTTCCAGTATTTCACAGTGAAATTTGTTTCCAATGGATATAAATAATAAGTATTGCAAAACTAGTTTCCAGACTACACAAACCATCTTAGAGAATAATAAAGTAGTACTATTTACGCAGGGGTTTGTTTTTCAATGCAAATTTGTGCGTTGTACTATAATATATGTATGGTTTTGCGAAAGAAAAATGAACGTTTTACATGTAGTTCGATACCGTAATATCATTTAATAAATTTTTAGCTGTTTTTGTTGAGTAATAACAACTTAATTTCCACTATTATTCAACAGCAATTAGGTCACGTTATAAATGAATTGCACACCCACTTGAATATAAGACTCTTATTATTCTGTATATAAATTAGAGAGAAAGCTATGTTATGTGCCTATAAATTTTAAGGTTAATTTTTTTTTTGGTATTACTTATAAGACAGTTGTATGTAGGATAAAGATTAACTAAATCTATGTCCCATATATAACATAATGTGTATGCCATAAAATTTGAAATATATATTACATTATTTCACGGCCCATATATATATATATATATATATATATATATATATATATATATATATATATATATATATATAAATGTCCAGTGTTCTATTTTTAGGAATATATGATCTTGGTCTATTTACTGTCGGTTATTTTATTCTATATTATGTTTAAATCCGGAACACGTAGACACGTCTATTTCCAAGTCCCTTGCCGTAAACAAGGCTATCGAATTTCTTTTTATTTCAACATACTAAAGTGTTTTCACAAAAAATATAACTTAACATTATTTTTAACGGAGTTCTCTAAAGGCCAAATTTCGATATTCTTGAACTTGCATGGATAAATGAGTATTTTAAACTTTCTTCTTCTTAGAGTACCGTCTTCATTAATGAAGGTTGGCAATAATATCAGCGAACGCCTGACGTTTCTGGATAGCTCGGAGCAGTGCATGGGTTTCCAAGCTTGTCCAGTCTCTGATATTTTTCAACCAGGAATGCTTTTTTCTACCTATGCTCCGTTAGCCTTCAATCTTCTCTTCCATTATGGGTTTCAAGCTCTCACATTTGTCACCAGGTATTATATGATCCAGATATGCGGTCATTTACTTAATTATTTACAAAAGTTCTCTCTCACCTTGTGTTTGAGGTAAAACATCTTCGTTTGTAACATGTCTGTGGTATCCTTCGGAATCTGCGAAATATTGATATCTTCAGGGCCTCAATCCTGTTCGTCGTACTAACCCTGAGAGTTCATGACTTTCAGCAATACCCTAAAACTGAATGCGCATAGCGTTTTACAAGTCTTAAACTCAAGGTGCGATTGCAGATAAATGACCGCATCAGATTAAAAGTGGCTCTTGCATGCTCAATTCTGGCTCTAGTCTCCATTTCAGAATTCAAACCTCTATCTATCTAAGTTCCTAGATATTTGAATTTCTGTACTACTTCAATTCTCTTTCCGTAATATTATTATTTATAGGTGGTTCTGGGTTTTTCGATATTATGAGCATTTTCGATTTGATGGTGTAGTAGTACTGATCTCCAACTTCGCTGAGCCTATCTAGTAAAAGTTACAGGGTTTCCCGACTGTCTGCTATTGTCGCGGCATATCTGAGGTTATTTAGTATGTGACCGTTGATTTTAATGCCGTCTGTTAGGCCTCCTAGTGCTTCTTCGAAAACACCCTCAGAGTATAAGTTGAACAATAACGGTGACAAAATACAACCTTATCCTCTCCTCCTCTCCTCTTTCAATAGTCGTTGAGTTCGTTGTTATATCATGATACTATACTTGTGCTGTTCGGTTCCAGTATCGACTCTTAATGATTTCATTATCATTTTTATTGAGCCCCTGTGTTTCTAGTATTTCTAAAAGTTTCACGTGGTCCACTCGGCTGAACCCTTTCTCGTGGTCTATAAAGCATCTGTACATATTTCGTTGTTGACTCCTGCACTTCTGAAATAAAACGTTTGATCCAAACAAAGGCTCTTCAGTTCCCATTCCCCCACGAAGTCCAAACTATGATCCACTGATATCTAGCTCGCATTGTCTAAATATCCTTCAATGTATGATTTTGAGGAACAGTTTAAGAAGATGACTCATCAAACTGATAAGCCTGTATTCATTACATCCTTATATACTCGCCTTTTTCGGCGAAATAAATTCTAACTTTAACCACTCATTGGGGATCTCCCCGGTGGAATCAATTTTGATAAAGAACCGTACCCGCATGTCTATGTTTTCTTTTGCCAGCAGTTTTACTATTTCTATATGAATATTATCTGGTCCAGTAGAGTTTCCAGTCTTGTCGTTCTTTATGGCTTTTATAACTTCTTAATTCAGTATTTTAGTCGCGCTTTCTAGATATATACTTTCCAGTGTGTCTTTAGATCGGCGGCATCTATAATGGTTTTGTTACAAAATATATATTTTAACTTTTTGCTGTTTTCCGCTCTCACCTCTTTTGTTTCCTCATGTAGTGATCATTTTTCCTTTCTGGTTGTTCGATTTATTTACATTTTTCGTTCGTCCATTCTTCTTTAGCGTATCTAATCTTTGTTTGCACGTTCCTGTTTATATCTTTATACTTTTCTTAGTTCTTGTTTTTATAATCTCTTCTGTCCTCATAATGTCCCATATCTCATCAGTCAACCAAATCTTCCTCCTTTTTCCGTTTCTGATCCCAACTTCTTCTTTCTCTCTATTATACAATGTATTGTGTATTTCATGCCTTTGTTCTTGTCACTCCTGTTATTGTAATTTATTTTGGATAATTCTTTAATAACAAATTGCTTCTAAGTGAATCTGGGTTTTTAAATTTTTGGATATTTATTGAAGAGTTGGTAGGCAGCTTTTTAAATTTTATTTGTTAATTACTAACCAGCGGGTTGTGGTCACTGTTGATGTCATCTCCAAGATATGCCTTTACTCCATGTATGCCATTCCAATATCTATGGTTTATTAAAATGAAATCAATCTGATTCCGGGCTACACTATTTTTGTTGTGCTGAAGTGATTGCCAAGTATAAAGACGACGAGGAAGTAATTGAAACTAGATGTTAATGAAAACCAAATTTTTCCTTCTGGCCAAATTGTATTAAAGAATCTCCTCGCGCGTTTCATTCTCCTAGATCATACCTCACAACAACACCATTAACTTCTCCCTCTCCTACCTTGGAGTGGAAATCGCCAAAAACATAACTTTATGCTTTATCAAAATAAATTTAGTTAAATTATATTACTTCCCCCTGTTTTACGCCTTTAAATACTACTAGATGAAAATAAGAGATATTAAACATGTATCACGAAACGTGTGTTTTAACTGATCTAATTTTTTTTTAAATAAATATCCTGTCTTTCCTAGGCCAACAGATAAAGCTTTCGTTATAGCTGTCTACATTTTGATCGATTATTGTATAATTAACTGAATATGCAAATGGTTTGAAAATTTTCAATACAATACTGCAGTTAGAAGATTAGTTTCACTGGGGCTTATTTGAACAATATTTTATATCGCTAAATTTAATGTAATACCGTGATGACCGTAAAACATAACATATTTTTCAGATTCTTTGACTTTAAAACCATGTCATATAATAAAATATGTATGAAGCTTCTTCTACCCCTTTTACCTCCGTTCCACTAACCAATCTTTTATGGGCATAGCACACGCGCTACCGAAACAACGAGCGTATGGAAACTACTACTTTGGCCTTGAATCATTACAAATTGTGCTCGGTGGGAAACACATTCCTAGGAAAATCATTTTAAAGAGATAAGGTGCTCTATATAAAAGAATTCCTCAATAATTACAGATTCCTTCCCTACTAGTGCAAGTTTATATAAAATTGATAATTTAATTTGTTCCTGAGATATCATGGCTACAAGCTGACAGAGAGAAATGGAAACTATGTTTTTTCCTAATCTAAGAGTAATTTTTTATGAATACGAGAAATGAAATACAATTCTTTAGATACCGTTATCATGACCAAAAAGTATTTATTATTCGAAAATTTTCAGGTAAAAACCTATTTATTTACTTGCCTCTCTTCTCTTATTCACTGATTCAGAAAAAACGTAGTTTCTTATCTCCATCGAACTGTCGCTTTGTCTATATGTCAGTCTGTTGCGACATCAACTCTTGAAGTAGGTAAGTAGCTTATACTTATTGGCGGCCTATGGCTCCGTGGCGTAGTACTTGCTTGCGGTGCAGAGGGTTTCGGGTCCCAATCCCGGCAGGTCGGTATAGTTATTTATTTAAGTATATATGACCTGGCCAAGTGCGTAAGGTAAAATCCCTACTCAGGTGAACGATGAACAACTTTTTGAACTACATGTCTTTTGGAAAAAAAATAAGATGCATAGAAGATAATACTAAGTTAAGGTCGAATAATATTAAAGGAGATTTTTTCCTGATTTCTAGTTGAGAGAATTAACAACTTTTAAACAAATATTTATGGGTGGGGAATTGGACTCGAATATATCATGTTATATTTCTTTTTTGAAACGTTGGGAGCCTGAAAATCATGTTATTATTTCATTATAGTCAATCTTAATACAAATAGTACGTAGAGTTCGTAACGATGTAATAAACAAAGTGATCTTTAAAAAATCATTGACTTTTCCCTTATTTCTGGATGTTAGATAAAGCCGATTTGTAAACGAAGTTATAGTAAAACCATTTTATTAAATATAATATTTTCTTCCTTCTGTTAATTTTTGTTTTCATAAGGAGTTTATGATGCATTTAGCCTGCTCAATTCCTTCCAGAGCGGTGCATGAACACGCGTACCACTCTTTTCAAAAATTCTTTACTTCTATCTTCTCATTAGATCAACCTTGCTTACATGTGGTAGCTGGCTGGCGGATAATTTAAAACTGTTATTTAATTAGTTTAATTGAGACTTAATATTTATTTATTTTATTAATAATATTTTTAGTTAAGTCTTTAAGACTGATGACAAAGTAATGCAATCAGAAACTTTTTCTTAAAAACTAAAAGAAAGAAGATTTACTGAAGTTAGTCCTTTTTTATGGGCGTAGCATACGTGCGACAGAGAAATCACTAAAGCTCTACAGGAGCGACACGTGTGCGGAAAAAGCGATTCATGTTAGTCTTAAATTGCTGTAGGTCGTAATCTGTGAAAAACACAGTCCTGAGTAAATCATTCCAAAGGGATAATTTTCTCCATATAAAAGACTTCTTGAAAAGTGTTCTATAAGTAGTAATAAGCTGAAACTTATACGTGTAAAAATAGCATGCACCGCTCTAAGAGGAATTAAACGCATCCATCAAAAATTTTCGTTAAAATTACTTGTAGATTAGACTCAAGTCGCCAACCGTTCTTCGATGTTCCAAGATTTTAAGGTTGCTGGTGAGTTCTGGGACTGCAATCAGGTGGAGAACTATTTTCTGAATAGAATCCACAAAATGTAGTGTACCTATGTTTGGGAGCTGAGCCCCAAACATGGAAGCAGTATTTTATTGTTGGTCGAATTTGAGCTTAGTACAGAATTAATAGCTGTTATGGAATGTAAAGCTTTCTAGTTCGGAATAGTATTCCCAGCTTTTAAGAAGCCACATGTTCATGTCAAGAAATATTTACTCTTAAGTTAAGGCCCAGAATTTGAGTGACGATGCTAGAGGAACAGAGTGTCCCGACATAACTATGTCAGGTTCCGCAATGTTAACTTTTTTAGAAAAAACTGCCGCCTGGGTTACTGTAGCGGTAAATTTTACGTGGTTACTATCACCTCAAGATAGAATTTTCTCCAGATCTTTGTTGAGTTAAACGACTTTCTTCTATCTGTAGATATTTGCATGAACAGGCGATGTTTGTTTAAAATGAATGAAAAAACAAACGTACTGTCATTTGCAAAGCTGTAGATTGGATTTCTGGTCATTTTCAGCAGATTGTTAATATAAATGAGAAAGAGAGTAGGAGATAATATGGAGCGTAGGGGCATCCCGGCACTGATAGTAAAGTCGCTTGTAAAGAGCGCTCTTTGAGGAAACCCGAGAGTCATAAACAAAACCTTTCAGACATACCATAAAAGAGTGACTTAGCCAACAATCCGTCATGCCAAACACGGTCGAATACCTTTGATATATCAAGTGCAACCGATGGAGATTCTTCAAAATATTCAACTGCTTTATTTCAAACATCTGTTAACATAAGTTAGAAGTTCTTGGGTTGTTTTTTGGTTACCAAAACCATATTGATGCTCGCTGATAATGTTGAATCCTTCTAGATATTTAAAAAAAATACTGATTGATGGCCTTTTTCATAACTTGTGATATTATTGAAAGCTATGGGGCTAGTCTTCTTAGCTTTTTTGGGTATCGGTTGAACTGTACCGCATTTTTAACAAGAAGAAAATATTTCCTTTCTGTAAGATAGGTTCAAAAGTCTACACACATCCGGAGTTGGTCTTACTCTTAATTGGGCTCAGGTTATTGACAGCTATTCAACCTGGAGAAGCTTATTTTTCCACGTGTTTTCTTTTCTTTATTACCTAATAATCTGGTCGTTATGACGTGCCGTCCCCAAAAGAAAGTTTTAATTTTTACAATACTCTGTATCAAATGACTATTTATTGAATTACTTAAAACTAATTATCATTAGTTTATACATAGGTATTTCAAATTTTAAACCAACCATTTTTTTGGATATAACTTGAAAAAAAACTCTTGCTGCTTTTTTTCTTAAGGATATTATCTCGAAAACCGCAACTTCAAATACTTGTGTAGTGCTAATATTAAAACTATCTTGACAACTTTATATCGGTATTCTACCGAGATACCACTTGTTTTCGCGTTCTAAGAAGATTATTTTAACATTTATACTGTTAAAAATAAGAAATAAAGTAAATATATATTAGAGAGATTATGCCAAGGTTTACCGTTAGAGGGACATTTCTTCGAAAAAGAGATGTAAGCTTCCATGCCAGCCAAAAATAACATCGGAGACTTCCCTGGCGCAGTCAGTTGGGTTGTCGGATTGAAAAAAAACGTCCATCCAAGGGAAAGTTCGAAAATATTCCATGAGATCTTCCCATTTAGCAGATTTGTAGTGCCAAATCTTGCGCAGCTTAGGCGCCTCTTTGTCACTGATTGGTAGAATACTCGATGTCGAAAGCAGTTTATGGTCGGAAGAACCTAACGGCGGATTTACGGTGACCGTGTAAATATCCGGATTGGTGGTTACAAACTGGCAAACTCCCCCTCTCGATCAGGGATTAACCATATTACGAGTCATTTGTGCTTAAAATCAGAATACCAACTATTTTACTGGTATCACTAGGAAGAACTTAACAACAGCCTACGTGAGAAATATAGAGATAGCTATACAAGGTATCTCATTTAAGAGAAATAAATGCTGTACAACAGTTGCGGTTTTTATTTTAGAATAACCTGTTGGGATTCACGTGTTTGATGCACCGAACTGGTGATTAATATATTAAACTAAATCTATTGTTTATTTTCGTTAGGATACAATACTGGCAATATAGTTATTAAAATGAAAAGGAATTGCACACAAAAAAAATTTCACAACTCTTAAAATAAGCGCTTCCTTATTGGGTGTTTTTATATTATCGAAGAGGAGAAGTGAACATAACCTTGTTTTTTTTCGTAATTTCGTTTTCGTGGTATTTTTGTGATTTCTTTTCTATTATTTTTGTTTTATAAATGAATCAAAAAACCGAAAATGTGTTAAGAAGTCCCAAATAGATTGGAGAATAATTTATTACGCTGAATAATCCTTTTTTAAAAAATAAAATTATATCTTTGCATGAAGTTATCCGATTACAGTGAACTAAGAACATTTAAAGAATGATATACATCTACCATTTCGGATGACAAAAATTCAGTTGACACAATTAAAGAATTTACTTAAACTGTTCATCAAAACTATGTAAAACACTTAAACTTTCATAGGGTATGGCAGCATCTCATTAAAAGAAACAGAAGAAAGTTAGGTTAAGTTTCTGTAGATCTTCTATAAAAAGGATTTTTTTAAAAATTCGCCTCGTCGAGGTCTATGTCAAGGAAATGGTTTATTAGTATTTAATGGGTCAAGACAAAAAGTCTCTAAGTTAAAGTTATATCTACCAGGTTTTTATCACTTCCTTTAATGTTTCCAAGTTAATATGAATGTAAGATAATATAAATTAAAATTAGCAGATTTTGGACTAAACTATTTTAATGAAGCTAGGCACCAAAAAAGTTTCTGGCGCTGACGGGATACCTGGCATAGTACTCAAAAACTACGTGAGAGAACTAACACTAGTTTTCTGCAGACTTTTCAACCTATCCCATAGAAAGGGAATATTTCCTTCCTGCTGAAAATGCGCCCCAGTTCAGCCGATATCCAAAAAAGGCAAAAAGACCTTGCCAAACAACTACCGACTAGTCACACTGCTTTCAGTAATATCGAAAATTATGGAAAAGACCATCAATCAGCATCTTCTAAAATATCTTGAAAGATTCAATATTATTAGCGACCAGTAATATAACTTTCGTAAACATAGATCAACAGGAGTTCTTCTAACTTATGTAACACATGTTTGAAACAACGCAGTTGAACACTGTAGAGAATCTCTTGATATATCCAAAGCATTCGACCGTGTTTAGCACGATGGATTGTTGGCTAAGCTACGCTATTTATGGCCCTCAAGTTTCCTCAAATAGCGTTCTTTACGATTGGCAATCGATGGATTTCTTTCTAACACCTTCACTATCAACGTCGGTGTACCCCAGGGCTCCATACTGTCTCCTACTCTCTTTCTCATTTACATTAACGATCTGCTGGAAAAGACCAAAAAATCCAATCTACAGTTTTGCAGATGACTGTACGCTTATCTCGTCATTTTCTTTAAATGTTCGAACATCAGCTATTCATGCAAATATCCGCAGACAGCAGGAAGTCGTTTAACTTAATAAGGACCTGGAAGAAATTCTATCTTGGGGTGATAGTAACCAAGTAGAATTTAACGTTACAAAAACCCAGGCAGTAGTTTTTTTTAAAAGTTAACGTTTTTGAATCCGTTATAGTTATGTCAGGGCATTCCATTCCTTTGGCAGTGTCACTCAATTTTCTGGGTCTTAATTTGGGAGCAAATATGTCTTGGCATGAACATGTTTCAAGCATAGCATGGAGCTCAAAAACTGAGAATATTATTATGAACTAGAAAGCTTTACATTAATTTCTTTACATTCTTTACATAGCAATCATTGGAGTAAACAGATGAATAATTCCATAATTTTACAACTGCGCATGCTTCCCTTTAATTTTGCGCATGCCTAATATGACGGTAATGACAAAGGGCGCCCAAATAAACGTTGCAAAATCTTTTTATTTTCTATGCTACCTTTGGCAGGATCGTAATGGCGGCCATACACGTACCGACAAACCTGTCAGTTATGCCTGATCAGGTCATCGAAAATCGGCGGCCGGAACGCGAGTAGGCTATAGCCACCGCTTCCGGTTTTCGGTGGACTGTTCGGGCATAGCTGATAGACTGGCCGGTACGTGTATGGTCTTCATAAGTGTACAGGCCTACACAGAGATGACTAGCTAAATTAACAATTGAACTGTCGGACATTGTGTTCTTAACCTTTTATAATCAGCAGCGATTCAAAATTAAAAGTAATCCTTTGTACAAATTTTAAAGATAAGTTATTGCAAAAATAAATATTTAAAATGCAAAATAAAATTCCTGACATAATTATAGAGATTAGTTATGTTTGAAATATTACTTCAATAAAATTGTTACTTACTAACAAGGAATATTGTCTGGTGGCTGGCCGTGGCTCGGTGGCGTGGTACTTTGCTACTATGCAGAAGGTCGAGGGTTCAATCCTGCAGGTCGGTATACTTATTTATTTAAGTATATTTGGCCTGGCCACGTACATAGGTAGTAGTTGTTTGCAGAAATGCAAATAACGTCCGTGGCAGCACTACCGCGTTGTTTAAAAGGTGCCGTAAAATATAAAAATGTATGTTTCGGGACTTGGACAACGTTGACGGGTATTACAACATTCTCGCCAATCTCCTTGGGATATGGAAAAAAGCATAAAATCTCTACTGAGGCGGGGAGATGAGCGATAAAAAAAAATGCGTGCATGCATGGACGGCCATTAAAAAAATAATAATAAAAAATTAAGAAGTGCACCATCATTCGCCAAATTTTCTCAGAATTTGATAATTAGGCGTGGAGAATATAAATGATTTAGTCCACTTTTTTTGTTAGATGCTTGTTGAAGTTGTACATGAATTAAGTGCCCCCAAGTAGATAATATTATTATCGGATCTTTATTTACTTAGATTTCTATTACAAAGAAAATATGTCCGTTTACCATAAATCTTTCCTTCATCAATATATGCTTCGAAATTATATTGTGAATATAATGGGAGTGTGATATCTCTGAAGATAGTGAATATACCACGACATTTCTAAATTCTGAAGTATAAAAACTCCAAATTAACAATTTGTCACTATATATTTGTACGTTCGGCACAATGACACCACACAACAGTTATCAGTAAGATAAATTATATCTTGAACAACTTGGAAGTGTGATATCTCTGAAAATAGTGAATATGCCACAACATTTCTAAATTTTGAAATATAAAAACTCAAATTTAACAATTTGTCACTCTATATTTGTACGTTGGGCACAATGGTACTACACAACAGTTTTCTGTAAGATAAATTATATCTTGAATATCTTGCAAATGTGATATCTCCGAAAGTAGTTAATATGCCACAACATTTCTAAATTTTGAAATATAAAACTCAAAATTAACAATTTGTCACTATATATTTGTACGTTGGGTACAATGGCAATACACAACAGTTTTCTGTAAGATAAATTATATCTTTAATATCTTGGAAATGTGATATCTCTGAAAGTAGTTAATATGCCACAACATTTGTAAATTCTGAAATATAAATACCCAAAATTAACAATTTGTCACTAGATATTTGTACGTTGGGCACAATGGCACTACGCAACAGTTTTCTGTAAGATAAATTATATCTTGAATATCTTGGAAGTGTGATATCTCTGAAAATAGTCAATATGCCACATCACTTACAAATTCTGAAATATACAAGCTTAAAATTAACAATTTGGCCTATATATTTGTACGTTAAGCACAATGACACTACACAACAGTTATTAGGAAGATAATTTATATCTTGAATATCTTGAAAATGTGATATCTCTGAAAATAGTGAATATGCCACAACATTTCTAAATTCTGAAATACAAAAACTCAAAATTAACAATTTGTCACTATATATTTAAACGTTGGGCACACTGACATTACACAACAGTTATCAGCAAGATAAATTATATTTTGAGTATCTTGGAAATGTAATATATCTGTAAATAGTGAATATGTTACAACATATCTAAATTCTGAAATATAAAAGCTCAAAATTAAAAATTTGTAACTATATATTTGCTAAGTTGGGAATGTGGAATCTTTGGCACAATGATACTACTCAGTATATATCACCACTACACCAAACACTTTATTTTTGCCCTCGACGCGCGTTTCGCTAACCACGTTAGCTTCATCAGCAGTCAATCATCGCTCCTGATGAAGGAGCGATGATTGATTGCTGATGGAACGTGGTTAGCGCAACGCGCGTCGAGCGCAAAAATAAAGTGTTTGGTGTAGTGGTGATATATACTGAGTACTATATATTTGTACTTTGGGCACAATGACACTACACAACAGTTATCACCACACTTCATTTTTGCACTTAAGTGCAAAAATAGTGTTTGGTGTAGTGTACTATAGTCATAACTAAAGTTACTACAAGGGCTACCTTTTAAGTTTTTAGAAAAACAACGAAAGAAAAAAATTTTGGTACAAATCGGTTTATGGTTTCTCAAAATATTCGCCTTTGAGGTTTATACACTTTTCCAAGCTTTTGAACCATTTCTCGAAACATTTTATCCACTCTGTAGTTGGTACCACAAAAATAGTTTTGGAAGGATTTAATAGCTTCTTGAGGTGATGAAAATCGCTGTCCCCTTATTTCTTTTGACATTCGGGAACAAAAAGAAGTCACTGGGCTATAATTCAGGTGAATATGGACAATGAGATATAGTTTGATGTTTTTCTCCGTCAAATAATCAATTGTTTACCGTGCTGTGTGAGAGCTGGCATTATCATGATGAAGAATGATGTGACTTTTTCGGTTGTTTTTCCTGATTTTATCGATGACTTCTGGCAAACAAATTATTGTATACCATTCAGCATTAACTGTTCATTTTCGATAAAGCAATGGCTGCAACATGTCC
>CM032446.1:217235616-217305616 GCA_019049505.1 Pachyrhynchus sulphureomaculatus
TTACTAACCTTCAAAATTTTCTTTTAATAACTAAAAAAATTGTATTAAACCTGTTTTTTAATCGTAAAAATTGTCAATCTCATAAAAATAAATCATCCATTTTTACACCCCAAGTTGTGAGAGGCAACAGGACTCACGTTAATCAAAAACACCCCAAGCCGTGGAGTTGCAATGGGGGACTCACGTTAATTAAGCACCACAAGGCTGTGAGAGGCAAGTTACCAAACACCCAAAGTCATCAAATGCACTTTTGGCCATTTTGAACCCATTTTTTTCGACGCTAACTGAATTCAGTAGGTTTACTGAGCAAATCAGGTATCATATTTGTGATTCAGTGACTAAAAACACTTCGGAATATGAATTGTCTCGTTATGATTGTTAACTTGACGACTTTTGACCACTTTGAGGCCGTTATTGAACCATTACTCGAATTCAATAGGTTTATTAACAAATCGAATAAATTATTTGGATTCAGTGATTAAAAACATGTAGGAATATATATGTTTGGGTCAATAGTAAATCAAATTAATAAAATCAATAGTAGTTTTTTCGCAGATTGATTCCATTTTTTATCACCAGTATTTGCGTAACTAGATTATTACTAGCGTGCATCGCTCTCTGCAAAGAATCAAGTATGCTATATTAATTGACCTCTTCGATGAAAGTAATTATAGAATATACTGAGTTTACCAACTTTTTTATCGTTTGCAAGAATCAAGGCTTCGAATCCCAAATCAGTATTAGACTTGTGGGAAAAGTCATAACGGTGGGTTATTTTATCTCTAAAAAATTTTTTACCCCATTTATTATTGCTATTATTATTTTCATTGCAAACTCCGAGAACATGGGCACTAAGAACCACAACAATTAGCTCCTTAAAGCCACTTTAGTCAGATGGAACTCGAAAAGTTTTTAGTTAATTGTTTGAAATTGTTTGGAAAAAACTTCTATATCGTCCCGAAATTATAGGATGTAGAGGAAGATAGACAGATTAACTAAAATTATGTTTTTACAATATCTTTCCCCTGAAAAAGATTAATCTACAAAATTCTCCTGATATTTCACAAATTTGGAGCTTACGTAGGCTCATTTCACACTTGAAAGCATCAATGTGGATTCTTGTTTTATTTGTAAATTTCAAACATTATAATAAAGCACATGGAAGCGCCAATGGAATAAAACACAACAGCTACACCTTCATTAGCAAGAGAATATATTCAGCAATAACAGCAACTTACCCAAAAATGTCAAGTACCAGAGCCTCTAAGGATTGTAATCCATCTTGCACTTTTTTACAGTATTATAACCGAAAGGCAATGTATATTTTATGTCTGTTGCCTTGTTGCCTCCGTGTTTAATTCCCCGCCGAGCCATTTAGCTAATTTGTCTAATGTTTCAGATCAGAACGCCAATAAGTCTCGAGCGTGCTAACGAAGATAAACTTTCCTTAGGAGTAAATCACGGCTAGTCTTCGTTTTGCCTCGTATCGAGATTTTACTACGTTCCGAACAGGCTATATAGAGCGGAACACGGACTGCGAAACGGGTAAAGAAGTCGATTTGTTGGTTTTTGATTTAATTTCCGATAAGCTATTGATTCAACACTGTAAAGTACAAGAGTATTATGAAAGTGAGCTCGATAGCTATTTATTACATACTCAAAGTATTGGCTGTAGAAATTATGATTTTATTTTAGTATTATGTAGTTTAAATATAATTTCTTTTTTATAATAGGGTTACAGGAAGTCGTCCTAGATAATTAAGGACGTTATAGTTTAGGTCGTTTCTGACCGATTTGATTCTATGACATTGATGTCCTAAACTTAACCGTTTTCGAGATATTGAAGTTTAAAGATTTTCTAAAAAAAAACATGTTTTTTTTTTGCTTTTATATCGATTTTTTTTTATTAGAGGTTCTCGAGTGCGATTTTTTGGTTATTTTTAGTTAGTCTGTATGTCAAGTATCAAAAATCATCAAGAAAATTTGAACTAGTTACTAACAGTTTCAAATGGCGGCTTGTTAATGTTCCTAAATTACGAATTTTTTACCAAGTGTTTCCTACTTTAAATCAATAAAGAGACAAAAAAATGTATGGATGTTATTCTGCAAATTATTTTTAAAAACTTTTACGTCTTTTTAGCTATCAAAAAAGGTATAATACTAGGAGTTTAATAGAAAAACTGTACACAGAATGACACCTAAAGCGGGCTCGGGTAGCAAAAGGTAAATTTTTAGTTCTAGGTGAAAATACGAAAAATACACAAATAAAACAAAAAACCTTGCAATTTAATATTTTTATTAATTATAATTCATGTTCTATATGGTCGCCCTATTTCTAATACAAATTCTCATTCTTTTTCTTAAATTACTTTTCACAACGCTGGTTGTGAGGTGCCGCCTCATTTCGTCAGCCGCATCAATTATTTTTTGTCTTAGGACATCCACGTTTTCGATAGGAGTCATCTGGTCGTATACAAGACTTTTTCATGTGACCCCACACATAAAAATCCATCGGTGTTAGGTCTGGGCTTCTCGCCAGCCAAGGTATGGGTCCGCCTCTTCCAATCCATTTGTTGGGGATAATTGTCATTGAGCCATGCACGAACACTTCCTCTGTAGTGAGCTGGGCAGCCATCGTGTTGAAAGTACATGTCTCAAACCAATAGGTAGATCTTCCATTAAATTAGGTAAATCGTTCCGCAAAAAAAATTGTCGTATTCCTCGTCAATCAAATTATCTGGCAGGAAGAATGGCCCAACCAAATAATTTGAGATTATACCCATCCACACATTTAAGCTGAATCTTGTTTGTGATCCTTTCGTTCTTTTTTTGTTTGGGTTGCCTTCCTCTTTAGAAGCCCAATAGTGGGCATTGTGGTAGTTTGTAAGACCGTCTTTGTCGAATTTCGATCGTCAGTCCATAGTATTTTCTTAAAAAAAGATGCATATTCGACATCGGTATTGAGCATAAATCTGCAGAATTCTAATCGTCGCAACGGATCCCTTCTTCAATGACTTGCACGGGCATATAGTGGTAAGAGTGTTGCCCAACAGTATGCATTACAAACCATACCTTCCACTGCCAAATACCAAGCTGTTGTGCGACAACATTTGTAGATGTGTTTGGGTCCACCTTAAAGAGACGTCGTATTTCGTTTTTCTTCGTCTTCGTCAAAGATACGTGGTCGTCCCATGTCAGTCCGCCGTCTTTGTACGGAACCAGTTTCTCGTAGTCTTCGATAAGTTCCATCAAATACGCTAACATCAGGTACACGACGAGTAGGATATCGCAGTATGTATTCATCACGTGCACACGACGACACTCCTTCGCAAAATCCGTAACACATTAGGATGTCAGCATATTCCTCGTTGGTATACGTTGCCATATTCACAAGAAGAGATAAAAAATCCAGTTACGAGCCAATTCACACAGTCAGAAGATGAAACACAGATATTTTTGAAAAGCACGGTATAGCACATCTGCCACGGACGAATCGCATGAGCAGACTAAAAATCATTCAATAATGTTTAGTGAACAGAAAACGTCACTCGCACAGAGAGTACCTCGACCGGAAAAAATGCTTACCCAACCCTTTTTATTGTTTGAAGGTGCAGGTAGTAAACCGGTAATTGGTAGTATCTAAATTCTATTATTATGTTACTCTACATTTCGGCCTATTGAAATCTCATTTTTTTAGAATTTTCAATAGATCCAGTAGATATTATACCGTTTTAGATAGCTAAAAAGACGTAAAAGTTTTTTAAAATAATTTGCGGAATAACTTCCATACATTTTTTTTTTCTCTTTATTGATTTAAAGTAGGAAACACTTGGTAAAAATTCGTAATTTTAGAAACATTAACAAGCCGCCATTTGAAACTGTTAGTAACTAATTCAAATTTTTTTGATGATTTTTGATACTTGACATACAGACTAACTAAAAATAACCAAAAAGTCGCACTCGAGAACCCTCTAATAAAAAAAATCGATATAAAAGCAAAAAAAACATGTTTTTTTTAGAAAATCTTTAAACTTTAATATCTCGAAAACGGTTAAGTTTAGGACATCATGTCATAGAATTAAATCGGTCAGAAACGACCTAAACTATAACGTCCTTAATTATCTAGGACGACTTTCCCTGTAACCCTGTATAGAATATGTAAAATTTAATTTTTTTAAATAGTGTACTTTTGCTTAAGTATGTCTAGAAGTTTTACTAAAAATAACACTGCGTGACATGATTTTGCTACTCGAAAAACTGATTGCTATTATAGTTTCCTATTAGTTATAGTATGTAAGCAGTGGATGTCTTTTATTTCTATCACGTCTTGTTTTTTAAGGTACACACCGATAACCTTTTCTTACCTACCCTCATATTGTTCATAATAATAAATGTAATCGCTAGATAATCTATTGAGAGGATATGTTTATTTCTTGTTAGTTTTTTTGAGATTACCTGATTAAGAGTGTAATAATACAGTTTTTTTAAAGATGAATACTGAAAAAAGTAGTCGCCGTCAGTGCAAAACTTCACCAAACAAGTTTTGTTACGTGTGTGGACAGTACATTCTCAAGTCTCAAGGAAAAAAAAAATATGTGAAAAAGTATGTACTGCGTATTTTCTATATTTTGGACGTATTGTACATCAAGATAAACCCTGGATTCCGCAACTGTTTTGTGTATCATGTTATGCTGCTCTCCTGTCGTGGTTGAACGGAAACAAAACATCTATGTCATTTGCAGTACCGACTGTGTGGCGCGAACCTAGTAATCATTTTAACGATTGCTACTTTTGCATGACTGATGTACGAGGATTTTCAAAGAAAATTAAGCCTAATATCGAGTACCGTTCTGTGAATTCTGTATCAAAACCAATACCATATAGTGAAGACATGACTCCTCCTTTGCCTCCTAAGAAAAGTCAAACTGAAGAGTTAGATATACCAAGCGAAGAAAATAACGATGGACAAGACATGGAAGTTGAGAACCAACATCCAGACTTTTTACCCTCTTCAAGTGATCTATGCCAACCGCATTTAATTCAACAACGGGAATTAAATGATTTGATACGGGACTTGAATTTGTCTGTTAGACAAGCCGAATTACTTGGATCAAGACTACAGGAATGGCACTTGTCGGCACCAGATACAAAAATATCTGTACAACGAAAACGAAGTAAAGAAATGGCAACTTTTTACTCTAGTTCAGAAAACATATGTTTTTGTAATGACGTTGTATCTTTGATGGGTGAGTTAGAAATTCCCTATGATACAAATGAATGGCGTCTTTTTATTGATGGTTCGAAAACAAGTCTGAAGGCGTCAATACCAGTGGCTTATTCAACAGTTTTAAAAGAGGCATACGAAAATATGAAATCAATATTGGATTTAATTAAATACAAAAATTTTATGTGGAAAGTGTGCGCTGACCTAAAAATAATAGCTATGTTACTTGGTTTGCAAGGTGGATTTACTAAGTATTGCTGCTTTCTTTGCATGTGGGACAGTAGAGCTACTGATAAGCACTATTTGATCAAAGACTGGCCAAAACGAACGGAATTTGTGTGTGGGAAGTCAAATGTAAAATACTTGCCTTTAATCAACCCCGAAGACGTCATTTTACCTCCTCTACACATAAAACTCGGCTTAATGAAGAATTTTGTGAAAGCGATGGAAAAAAATGGCGAAGGATTTTTATATTTAAAATCTATTTTTCCAAGATTAAGTGACGCAAAGTTGAAAGAAGGTATTTTTATTGGGCCACAAATACGCCTATTAATGAAAAACAACAAATTTGATCAAACACTAAATGACGAAGAACTATGCGCATGGACATCATTAAAAGGTTTTTTAGGAAACTCTTAGTGAACGATTGTTAAGAGCATACAAAAAGATAGGTTGCCGAATGTCATTAAAATTCATTTCCTCCATTCCCATTTCTGTTTTTTCCATCAAATCTTGGAGCAGTGAGGAACGGTTTCAAGGTCGTTGGGACGTAGCTATGTTGGGAGATTACTGCTTTTAAAACGAGAAGATATTTCCCAACATAACAGGAAAAGTTAACTTTTAATGTACAATATAAACTTTTTACCATATATTTTATATTTAGTTGTGTCCAAATGTATTAATAATAAGTTTTTTTAGCAGTTTTATTCGAATTACTGAAAAATTTAATGAAGCTACTTGTACACTGTACTTCACTCCTTAATTATTTTACTTAAAATTGTTAACTATCGTACCTAAAAAACAGAATGTGATAGACAAAAAGTACTTATGTATTCTTAATACGAGTAAGTGGTGTGTATGAAGAAATAAACAGGAAAAATTTAAGAGAGTACTTAGTTTTTTTTTTAAATTCGTAACCCAGTGTAATTATAATTTGAAACAAAACAATTTTATTTTGTCTAAATTTGAAGAATTACTTGTTGGGGACCTATAAGAATATTAGTTATTTTTGGTTACGACTTTATTATTTTAAGTGTATTTTGTTATTCAGCTCAAAGCAAATTGAATTTTAAATCAAATTATGCAAAATAATTTATTAATTTACTTAATAATGTTTTCATACAAGCTACAAAAAAACCGATCAAGTGAAAGTTGGACTTGCGCAATTAGTGTTCCAAACTGTGACTGCCTTTAAAATAAAATTTTTTGTTATAGAAATATAAAACGATCAGCGACTTCACAAAACACATTCCCAATGAGTTTTCAATAAAAGAATTAAGAACACAGATTACAAACTTCTCTAGTCAGATACTGACTTAGTAGGCTAATCAGACCAACCAGAATAAGATAAAAACTTCCATATGACATGTATATATCTTAATATCCAATATGTTTTTTCTTACTTAATAATGTGGAGTAGTTATAGCATCTTAACTACCTATTAGTCAACACATCAACTTAACTCAATCTAGAATCTAGCGGTAAAAGTCTAAGACAAATATTTACTACCTAAATATTTGTTTAATTATCAAATAAAATTATTTTCTTTCTGTACCTACTGCTTAAAGCAGAAGCAATCAGTCCGGGTTAAATTCACAACTTCGACGAAATAAATCCTCACCATTTTGGCGGTCAAATTATTTTTTATACCAGATAAATTATTATCAAACGAAATGTAATCCTGATAATTTTTACTCAACCTACACTTTATGGAGACTATTCTAGAATTTTTTAAAAATTTTTTGATCAGTACTTTTCGAGATAGGGTAGGTGTACAGGGGTTTTTCGTCATTTTTTAAAAATAATACGAAGAGGAGTGTGCGCAAGTACTATGTCATACATATTTTTGAGCTAGCGTTTTCACAAGCCTTCATTTGACACCCCACTCGATGACCTGGTAATTTTTTTCATTTTTGATTTCATCTCCCAAAACTAACCCCTTAAGTCAAAATTTAACTTTGAAAGCTACACGGCCCTCATTGGTCCATCCATTCCTATATTTTAGCGAGATTTCAACTTTTTATGTCAAATAGTTTCAGAGAAAATCGGGTGTGACATATGAACGGACGGACAGACAGACAGACCGAAACCGGAGTGTTCCCATAAGTGTTCCACATGGAACACTATAAATGTTAAGAACGTATAGTTTTTCTATTTAAAAACAATTAAGAATTAATTTTTGTTACCATGTTTTAAAAAACATATACCGTTCTATTATTATAAAATATATTAATTTGTTAAATCCGAGTAACATTTTTTTTGGTCACATTTTTCTAATGCCGAGTTAAATTTCACCATTGAAGCAATATAGAGTTGAAAATAATATAGAGATTATTTGAACAATATTAAAATAGCTTGTAAGGACGCAGAAAGCACGAGTTTCAAATATAATAAATTAAAATAAACGAAAAAATAGAGTAGAAAAGATTTTCATAAATAGTATGTTAAAACACATTGGAGAAATAATTATCATTCTTCGACAATTTTAAAATTTTGAAAATTAGAACAATTTTCAATTATAACTACGTCAAAATATACACTAGTAACAGAATGTTGTGTTTTTTATGGGTATAGTACGAGGCGCTCTAAGAAAGTCCCTAAATCGTGATTTATCAGTATAACGTATATTCTTAGCATACAGTGCTTGGGGTGGAGTCAAGCGAGCTACATAAATCGTACACTCTCTATAAAAGTATTAAAAAAACAAGTTCAAGTCAATAACTTTTATAGAGAATCAATGTTTGAAGTAAATTTCCAACCGTCAATAAGGCGAACATCTTTTTTCTGGATAGAATCTAACAAACGCAGAATATAATTGGAAGCAGATCTTTAAACAAGGAAGTAGTATTCGGCTGACCATCTGATGTGACCTTTACGTGGGATTGAAGGTTGTAGTAGATTATACGGTTGCACGGTATGTTGTAATATGTGAAAGTTTTGAGACGCTTACTTTTCCATGCATGCAATATGACTTTGCCAAGATATATTTACTTAAAGGCCTTGCTTAATAAGTTGGGCGATGATGCTAATGAAATGAAGTGTCCTTAACTTAACGTAATTTTCATATATTTCGAATATACTGCCGAATTTTCGCAGCGTTCAATTTTACTACTACACAAACATAGACTTTGTTGCAGGTCTTGTTTCAATTGTACAACTTTCTACTAAGAGGGAAAATGTGTATGTAATATATATATATATATATATATATATATATATATATATATATATATATATATATAGTCAGTCCAAAAAGCCTCAATACTCCGCCTGCTTTCTACACTATTTTTCTGTTATGTTGTTGTAACTAATTAACTGGAACTATGAGAAAAAATATTTAAATTAATATTAGAAACTTAACCAACGAGGATTAGTATTAAAATCACACCGAACATTTTAATTAGTTATAAAATTGGACTGCACACGTTAATCAGCCACATTTTATCAAGCTATCTATTGCTCGCTAAACTGAAAACAAATGACTAATAATCTGTCACTTGTTGCTAGTAATTTTGCAGTGGGTTTTCAAAGTGGTAATAAAAATTAGCGAGAGAAATTGTGGAAAATCCATTTCAAGATCGGAAGATCATAACTGATTTGTGAAAAGATGGAAAATCGTACAAAAATATAGGAAAAATTGTTTAAAAAGTCGCATGCTACTGTTCAATACATTGTAAACCAGTATAAATCAACGGATTCCTATAAAATTCGACCACGCTCCGGTCGTCCTAAGAAAGTGACTCCACGTGAAGAGGCCAGTATTGTTAGACAAATAATTATAGATCCCAAGAAAAGTGCACAACAATTAAAAGAAGAAGTACGGGCCTTATTTTCCAAGAATGTTTTTTTTTTCACAAACAATGAGAAATTGTTTACACAGGGCAGGCTATAAGGGGTGTGCAGCCAGAAAGAAGCCGTTAATTTCGGAAGCTAATAACAAAAAGCGGTTAGCTTTTGCTAGGGAATACGTTACTAAACCTCCTGAATTTTGAGAATCCACAATCTTTATTAAACTAAAATTAACCTTTTGGGTCCGATGGCAGAACAAAAGTTTAGAGAAAGAAGAATACTGCATTCGATATTAAAAACATTTGTTCCACGGTGAGACAAGAGGGTGGCAGTGTTCTGCTTTGGGAATGTTATCCATTGGAGGGGTTGAAAATTTACATTTTATTAATGGTACCATGGATCAGCATGTTTATCTGCACATTTTGAGAGACAATTTAAGAGAGTGTCCAAAGATTAGCACTCGAAAAAAGATACATTTTCCAACAGGACAACGATCCGTAACATAGCGCATTACTTGATGCAAGAATGGATGATCCATAATGTGCGACAGCAGCTTCATACACCTCCGCAATCACCCGTTGTTAATCCCATCGAGCATTTATGGGAAGAACTTAAACGACGCATTCGCAAACATAATGTTTCAAATAGAGAAAAATTAATAAACGGAAAATTAAACGAATTGGAGAACATGCCAGCAGAAGTTACTAGAAAGCTGGTTGCAAGCATGAAAAAAAAAGGTTACAGGAGATTATCAAGGCCAACGGCGGTCCCAGTAAATATTAGTTTTAACGAAGTTGTTATTTTCCGTTAAACTTCGTCAAACTATTATCTAAGTTGGGAATGTGGAATCTTTGGCACAATGATACTACTCAGTATATATCACCACTACACCAAACACTGTATTTTTGCATTCGACGCGCATTTCGCTAACCATGTTAGCTTCATCAGGAGTCAGTCAATCATCGCTCCTGATGGTTAGCGAAACGCGCGTCGAGTGCAAAAATAAAGTGTTTGGTGTAGTGGTGATATATACTGAGTAGTATTATTGGTTATTGTTAAGTGTAGGGAGACTTTTTTGATATTAATTTTGTTTATATTTTTATAACAATGATGTAACTTCTAAACAAAATGTTCCGTAGTTGTTTTTAATACTAATCCTCGTTGGTTAAGTTTCAAATATCAATTTAAACATGATTTCTCATAGTTCCAATTAATTAGTTAAACATAACAGAAAAATAGTATAGACTGCAGGTGGTGTATGGAGACTTTTTGGACTGACTGTATATATATATATATATATATATATATATATATATATATATATATATATATATATATATATATATATATATATATACATATGTATATATATATATATATATATATATATATATATATATATATACATATATATATATATATATATTATATATATATATATATAATATATATATATATATATATATATATATATATATATACATATATATATATATATATATATATATATATATATATATATATATATATATATATATCTATATATATATAAATATAAATATAATATATATATATATATATATATATATATATATATATATATATATTTATATATATATATATATATATATAATTAGCATTTAGTTATATTGAGAAACGTATTATTTATTGTAGTCACTGTCATATTGGGATACATAGTACACAATTTCATCAACTACTTTCATCAAATTATATATATTTTCCACCGAGATGATAAAAGAGTGCCAGAAAAGGACAGAGAAAAAAAGAGAGAGTTTAAGGTATGCGTGTATAAGAAAGAGAACTTCTTTAAAGCTGGAATATAATTTCGAACTAGAAAGTTTAACTTTTAACTTTGTACAAAGCGCAAATTTGACCAATGATGGAATACTGCTCCCATGCTTGAGGCTCTGCTCCCAAACATATACTACATTTATTGGATTTTATTTAGAAGAGCGCGGTTTGCATGATTGGAGACTCAGAACTTAACTTGATTTCTTGGAACATCGAAGAACGTCTCGCTACTCTACAAGTGCTGTCATGGAAAGTGTTCTATGAATGTGGCCCACATAATTCCTCCCAGGGCGGTGCAAGAAATAGACATCGCGCTATTACATTACCTGCGTATGAGAATTAGCTTGTCGGTCCTCTAATAACCCTTTTCAATTAGTCTTTCATATGGAAAACCTCATCTCTTAAAATGATTTGCCGAGGACTGTGTTTCCCACCGAGTGCAATTTATAGCTATTCAAAACCAACGAGAAACACTTTTTTCGTACACGCATCACTTCTATAGCATTTTAGGAATTTTTCTCCAGACGTGTACTATGCCTGTAAGAAAAAACCGACTCCGGTGGAAAACTACCACACGGCAAACCTGGCGATATGGTTCCGATCCCGCGTTAAAATGTAGATCCGATTTGGCGGAGATTACTTAGACGTTAAAGTGGCGTTGAGGAAAATGACCTCTATGGCCTTTTTACTTACCTATAAGCATCTCCACTACTACTTCCTAATTGACTATGTGAGAGATTTTCAATTGTCGAGGTAGCTCCACAGGGGACGAAATCTAATTATATGTTTTTGCATTCTTAGTTACCAGTTTTGTAACGTTTTTTTTTTTTTTTTTTATGGGTCTAGCACACGTACTGCAGGGAAGTCCCTAAAGCGCTCCAGGAGCGGCATGTGTGCGGAAAAAGCGATTCACGTTGTTCTTGAATCGCTGTAAATTGTACTTGGTGGGAAACACAGCGCTGGGCAAATTATTCCAAAGGGATGATGTTCTCCAGATAAAAGACTGCTTGAAAAGCGTTGTACGCGGAGTAACAAGCTGAACCTCATACGGATGTGAAGCACCAGCGCGACGTGTATTTCTAACATGCACCGCTTTGGGAGGAATTAAGCGGGCTACATCCTTCAAACACTTTCCATGAAAATACTTGTAGAACAGAATCAAGTCGCCAACCGTTCTTCGATGTTCCAGCAAATCAAGGCCGCCGGTCAGTTCTGGGTCTCCAATCAGACGAACAGCTCTTCTCTGAACAGAATCCAACAAATGCAGTGTATGTTTGGGAGCGGAGCCCCAAACATGGGAGCAGTATTTCATAGTTGGTCGAATTTGAGCTTTGTAAAGAAGTAACAGTTGTGGAGTATAAAGCTTTCTGGTTCGAAATAATATTCCCAACTTTTGAGAAGCTCTATTTGCTATACCTGCAACATGTTCATGCCAGGACATATTTGCTCCCAAACTAACGCCCAACAAATTGAGTGACGATGCAAGGGGAATGGAGTGCCCCGACATAACTATGTCGGGTTCAGCAACGTTAACTTTTTTACAAAAAAACTGCTGCCTGGGTTTTTGTAGCGTTAAATTCCACTTGGTTACTGTCACCCCAAGATAGAATTTCTTCCAGGTCTTTGTTAAGTTAAACGACCTCCTGCTGTCTGCGGATATTCGCCTGAGCAGCCGATGTCCGAGCGTTCAAAGTGAAAGAAGAGACAAGCGTACTGTCATCTGCAAATGTGTAGATTGGATTCCCGGTCTTTTCCAGCAGATCGTTAATGTAAATGAGAAAGAGAGTAGGAGACAGTATGGAGCCATGGGGCACACCGGCGTTGATAGTGAAGGTGTTAGAAATAAATCCGTCGACCGCCACTTGTAAAGAACGCTCTCTGAGGAAACACGAGAGCCACAAACAGAACTTTTCAGACACAACACAAGAGCGTAGCTTAGCCAACAGTCCATCGTGCCAAACACGGTCGAATGCCTTGGATATGTCAAGAAACCGCTCGAGATTATCCAAAATGTTCAATTGCGTTGTTCTAAACATGTGTTACATAAGTCAGAAGATCTCCTCCAACCAACTTTCACAATTTTTCCGAACGGAAAGCGAAAGCGAGAAACCTGTATATAGATTATAAAGTTTGTATCGTTTCTCCCATAACGAAAAGATTGTGGTTATTACTCCCTCGCTGACCTAAATTTAACAAATTAATATTAACTAGACATTAATAACAAAATAATTAATTCTAGAATATTAAAATAGTTCATAGAAATGAAGAAAACGAGCGCTTCCAGAATAGACGGAGAAGACTTAAACTAGACAGAGAAATTTAAGCTTAAAATCTTAAATAGAATTTCAAACAAGTTAAAATAGAGCTTTGCTTGTTTTTCCAATTAAGGTAATCTCCTTTTTAATGGCCATTATTTTCCGTGTTTGCAAAATGTTCATTATTTGTTTTTAAGGTTTAAAGAAAAGACTTACACTTAAAAATCTAATTTTCCCATAGATTAAATTTTCTTAGTTTAATTATTTGTAGAGATCATGAAAACCTAATAGACGTAAAGAAATTAAAATGAGTTCAATTTATTTTGTAGGATAGCTTTCATTGTTCTTTAGCTTAGTATTGCATTTGTTTCTTTATGCACCATTCTCAGGATGAGTGAGGTTTACAACTATTCCATGATCCTATACGTAAAACATCTATTAAAGTCTTTTCTATTTGCATTTTTGAAATCGTTGAAAATTAGTTTTACCAATACTAACGAAGAAATAGAGGCGGCCACAGCGTAGTGATTAAGGGTCTGCTTTCGATGCCAGCGAGTCGAGTTCATATCTCGGCTCGGAATAAAAATAAATAATAAAAATAAAATAAAAAAAATAAAAATTTACAATGTGACGGTAGACTCTCTGGGGGAAGCAATGGCAAAATACCCATAGTATCATGCCTAGCAAAGCCCTTTCACTTTGACCGTTCAAAACCGACATTAAACTGTAGGTCCCCTTTGTTTGTGGAAATCTTAAAAAGGCATCAACCACAGGCAAAGGCGAGAGGGTCGCCTACGTGCGTATCAGATAAGGCGCTTCGAGAAGAAGAACGAATAAATAAAAATTTTCGGTATGAATTCCAATTTTATAAAATCATTTTTTACAGTGAGTAGTAGTAAATTACTTCTCTCTACAACCGTAAAAAATAAAAAAACCGCAAACCAAGTGCAAGTCGGACTTGCACAATTAGTGTTCTGTACGTCGATTGTTTTTCAAATAAAAATTTTTGTTACGGAGGTATCAATTTTTGTGACGGAATGATCAATAACCTCACAAAAAGCATCCCAAATGAGTTTTCAACAAAGTTTTTTTTCTGATCTTTACTGAAAACTGATGACCATGAAATTTTTTTTTTTTTTTGTTTACCAGATAAATTATTAAAGGTAATACACTCGTGATAATTCTCATTTAATCTACACCATGTGGAGAATATTCCAGAATTTTTTCAAAATTTTTTGATCAGTACTTTTCGAGATAAGAGCTATTTTTCGCAATTTTTTAAAAATAATATGAAGAAAAGTGTGTTACAATATATATATTTTTGAACTCGGATTTTTACAAGCTTTCATTTGACCCACCTGGTAAATTTTGTTTTTTCACTTCGATTTCACACCCCAAAACTAACCCCTTAGTCAAAATTTAACATTCAAATTTCAACTTTCTATGTCAAACAGTTTCGGAGTGTTTCATATGGAACACTAGAAATCACGTTTATGATTTAATGGCAATATGAAAAGTGGCGATTTTTTTCATTGCCAATATATTTTTCACGTTATCATGACTCCGAAACTTCATTCCTCCAATTAAATTAATTCAGACAACTTGATTTGCTCACTTTTGTGACATTTTACAACGACGATACAATATTTTGAATTTGAAAACTATAAAAATGTATTGTCTGATAGTTCTTCTATCCCGAACTTTAGAACTAAAACAGAGTCATTGTCTCGTATGTCATCGATAGTTATTTAAGTGAATTTTCACTATGACAATAAACCAAAATATTTTAAGCAATCTAAACATTGGAAAATTGAAGCAATATTAAAGTTTGACCTTAATCATTAAATGAATTTCATTACCTGCCTCTATTATAAACTGATTCACTCGCTCTCGTGTCAGTACCCTAGACCTCTAAACAAGGTATCCAATTGACTTTATTTTCAAATATGTGCTAGACTTTCCAATATTCACGTTTTCTTTAACTTCAAGTGTTGTTTTTTGAACATGAAATATACTGACCATAATGTAGAAGGCTTAATATTACGGCACTTTTCAACAAAATATGCTAAAAAAAACATCCTCAGACACTTTTCTTGTTTTGTTTGTAACACATCGTTTTTGAAATTGAAGGTATGTATAATTTTCAGTCGACTCTGAAGTTCGGCAGGGTTCGATGGTTCAGTAAATGGAAGGCGTATAAGCAACATGAGTTACGCTGATGACACTGCTATCTTCTACAAACATATCACCTTGAGCGAAGCATGCTACAATTATAGCGGGAAAGCGTGTTGCTGGGAATACGGATAAATCAATCTAAAACCAAGGTTGTGAGCATAGACAGAGCCAACAATAACCTACTCAATATCACGAAAGGTTTTACCTGTAAAGGTGTTGATAAATTTACTTATCTGGGCTCTTTAATTGCAAATTCTGGGAGTTGTGAGCAGAAATATGCTGAAGACTAGAGATTGCCCATCATGCTGCTGCTATCGCAATAAATCTAAAACAAAAAATATTCGACTCCTGCATTCTCTAGTTTTTTCTATTTTACTATATGCCACAGATATGGACGCTTGAAGAAAAGGACCGCTCAAAACTCATGGCGTCTGAGATGTGGGGTTATCGCAAACTACTGCGTATACTATGGACTGCGCACAGAACCGATTTTGGAAGAACCAGCAGTAGCTAAAAGAATAACTTGAACTCATGAAAAAAATTTTGCGATACTTTGGCATAGCTAGGCGGAATAACGGTATGGAGTTGCTAGTCATAGAAGGAAAAGTAGATGGCCATAGATCCAGAGGCCGGTCTCCACGTCGCAGCTTGGATCAGTTTCGGGAGCTCATCGGAGTTGGAGTGCATGATGCAGGTCATCCTGCTGACGATAGGAACCAGTAGAAGGAGTTAATGTCACTGGCAATCACCACATCTCTGTTAAGAGGTCCGTACTGAGGAGGAAGAATATTATTATTGTCGTTTGTCTGGTAGAAGATTTAAAATGACCGAATTTAATGTATGATGTATATTTGGTGGATTACCTCTAAACTCAGTATCACTTTTAACTATATCTGTTATCTTGCAATAAAAAATACCTTACATTAAATTTAAAAACCGGAGCATATATCTCTTAAGAATCTTGTAGTCAAACTAGGTAATTGTTGATTGGTTGTAGCCTGGTTGGGCGATCGTCCCTGTTTATTCACTGAAGCGTCTTAGCTTACTGTGCTTCCCTCTTTTGGTTACCTGAGCATTGTCTCTTTAAGAAAGTTTATTAACTTTCTTACATGTGGTAATTTATCGCCACGCCACTGAATAGTTAATATCTGTTTCGAGTTAAAACTGTAACTTCATATATGATATGCATAAAGGTAAAATACCTCTTCACGATATAGTTTGCATGTCGTAGGACCATTGTAGATACCCATTCTTTGTAAATATTTCCTCAGGTGACAGTGGCTGTTGATTAGTCCCACTACTAGTTTGGTCTGGACCCTTGTTAAACGAAGGGCGTCAGTTGTCTTCGAGGATTCCTAGGATGCTGTAGTTTAGCATTTTTAGTTACACTCTGTCTTTTCAGATCTTTGTTAACTTGACAGTTACGGTTTTGGCCACATCAAGTCGCCTCCGTATTTCTTTTTCACAGCTGCTCTGACTCGTTATCACTGAACCGAGGTAGTTAAAGTGATTCGGTGTTGGATAGCCAGCAACATTTTTAACTTCGGGCTGATTGTTTTGAGCTCTATTCACAATCATCTTGGTCTTATTTAGCTCAAGCCCATACCTCTCACTAACGGTGTTGAGTGTGTTCCTGACATTCGGAAGTCCTTCTTTCGAGGCTGCCAAGACTACGGTATTATCGGCGTATCTAAGGTTGGATATTTTTGAAACCCCCCCCCCACTACTATTCCTCCTTGCCATTCGTCAAATACTTCACGAATTATGGTTTCCCTATATATTAAAAAGTATTGGCGATATTATGCACCTTAGCGCACTTCCGCGCCAATCCTGGAGTGTCGGGAATAGATGTTGTTTATACCTGTTATATATATATATTATATATATATATATATATATATATATATATATATATATATACATAATATAACGTCTCTCTGTCTGTCTGTCTGTCTGTCCGTTAGTGCGCTTATCACTGGAGAACCACTTATCCGATTTACGTACTTTTTTTTTTTAAACATACATATGTTGTCTGGCCAGGTTATAGGCTATATTTTATTACGATAGGTAGCATAAGGAATGAACAGTGACGATAATAGTGAATGAAGTCGCAAAAAAGTTTGCCGCTAGCGCGTTCCTTTGCAATACACAGCCTAAACCATTAAATATGGAACAATATTATGTAGCAGAGAATATCTATAATCTATAATATACATATAAAATGCAATGTCTCTCTGTCTGTCCATTAGTGCGTTTATCACGCGAGAACCACTTATCCGAATTACGTATCTTTTTTTAAATTCATACATATATTCTTTGGCCAGGTTATATAATAATAATAATAATCTATATCTATAATATATATAAAATGCAACATCTCTCTGTCTGTTTGTCTGCCTGTCCGTTAGTGCGCTTATCCCTCGGGAACCACTTATCCGATTTACATGATTTTTTAAATTCATACATATGTATGACCAGGTTATAGATATATATTTTATTACATCTATAATAATATATATAAAATGCAACGTATCTCTGTCTGTCTGTCCATCCGTTAGTGCGCTTATCACTGGAGAACCACTTATCCGATTCACGTACTTTTTTTTTTAAAAACAAACATATGTTCTCTGGTCAGGTTATAGACCATATTTTATTACGATAGGTAGCATAAGGGATGAACAGTGACGATAATAGTGAATGAAGTCGGAAAAAAGTTTGTTGCTAGCGCGTTCTCTTGAAATCCACAGCCTAGACCATTAAATATGGAACAATATTATGTAGCAGAGAATATCTATAATCAATAATATATATAAAATGCAGTGTCTCTCTGTCTCTCTCTCAGCGCATTAGTGCGTTCACGCGAGAGCCATTTATCCGATTTACGTGTTTTTTTTTTTTAATTAATACATTTGTTGTCTAGCCGGGTTATCTATAATCTTCTATCTATAATATAGATATAAAATGCAACGTCTCTCTGTCTGTCTGTCTGTTGGATCGTTAGTGCGCTTATCACTGGAGAACCACTTATCGGATTTCCGTGCTTTTTTTTTTAAAACATACATATGTTCTTTGGCCAGGTTATCTATCTATAATATATATATATATATATATATATATATATATATATATATATATATATATATATATATAGCAAGTCTCTCTGTCTGTCTGTCTGTCCGTTAGTGCGTTACGTGCCAGGTATTATAGGATATATTTTTTTTTTTAAAAACATACATGTTCTCTGGCCAGGTTATAGGATATATTTTATTGCGTTAGGTAACGTAAAGAATAAGTAGTGACGGTAATAGTGAATCAAGTCGGAAAAAAGGTTACCGTTAGCGCGTTCTCTTGCAATACACTGCCTAAACCATTAAATATGGAACAATAACATGTTGCAAAGAATATAATATATATATATATATATATATGTTAAAATGTAACGTCTCTCTGTCTGTCCGTTAGTGCGCTTATCACTTGAGAACCACTTATCCAATTTACATATTTTTGTAAATTTTATACATATGTTCTATATAATTCGATATAAGCCTAGATAATGGGAGATAAGGTGAGATAATGGGAGATAAGTATAAATAATGGGAGATAAGGACAAATAATGGGAAATAAGCAGAGATAAGTCTAGATAATGAGAATTATGGTGAGATAATGGGAGATAAGGAGAAATAATGGGAGATATGGAGAAATATTGCGAGATAAGTCGAGATAAGCCTAGATAATTGGAGATAAGGTGAGATAATGTGAGATGAGGGGAAATAATGGGAGATAAGGAGAAATAATGGGAGATGGCAGAGATAAGGCTTGATAATGGAAATTATGTAGAGATAATGGGAGATAAAGAGAAATAATGGGAGATAAGGAGAAATAAAGACAGATATTTTATTACGTTAGGTAACGTAAGGAATAAGAGGTGACGATAGTGGTGAATCAAGTCCACGCGAGCGGAGCCGCGGGCACTGCTAGTATATATATATATATATATATATATATATATATATATATATATATATATATATATATATATATACATATATACATATATATATATATATATATATATATATATATATATATATATATATATATATATATATATATATATATATATATATATATATATATATATATATATATATATACACACATATATATACATTTTTACATACATACAAAAAATTACATATCACCAACATTCAATCAACAAAACTTGATAAATAATGGGCGTTTATAGTTAAGAAATACATAATTTCACAACGTTGCAAATAAAAGAGAACAGAGAAGATGTTTATAGGAGCCAGAAATTGATGAAATAAACAATACCACATAATTCCATCAAAATATGGTTGTTCTCTCAATTATAAACGCGAATAAACGAGAAATCCAACAAGTATGATTTGTACATACACAGCCACCTCACTAAGCATTTAATAGAATTCAGTTTAGAATTAATATGTAAACGTTTAATTTTTTACCAAAATTATAGAAATAAATCTTTATTTAAATAGATTTATCCCACATTTTATAATGGTATGAAATTTAAGCTAAAAAATGTTTTAAAAAATCTATTTGGAGTTGAATTGTAAGATTTATTGTTTATTACTAGATTTTCAATTTCATGTAGGTTTTAATTGTTACTGTTATATACGTATATTATATATATATATATATATATATATATATATATATATATATATATATATATATATATATAATCTACAGGTATAAAGGGTAAAAATTGAATACATAGGAAGAACAAATAATATACTTTTATAAAAAAAAATGTACCTTGTTACAGGTCAATACGATTATATATATTTGGTTCTCGAATCATTTGAATGAATAAACTTCTTTCTATATTTAATATGCAGACATGAAATCCAAATGTTTAACGACTAATGTTTTCGAAGACCACTCTAGTAAAATTTGCCACTTAATAGCCCTATATTACAGTTTTTGGATACCTTAACTTACCCATAACTATGTAGTTATGTAGCTGTGATTAAATTATTAACTAACAGATTCCGTATTAGTGGACAAGACCACTTCTTGCATGAAACCTTTATGGTGTAACCTACAACACATTCTACAGGTAAATTGTTTACGATCCAATTACCTTACTGTGAAATACCTAAACGATGTTCTAACGGAATATATTGCAATTATTAACTGGTGTTACAAATACTTAGGGAGAGTCATCAAACTGTTTACTGAACAAACAAGAAGCTTGCTAAATAAAGGTTATTTCAGTTATTCAGTTCTCGGGTTTGTGACTAGAACAAGAGATAAAACATAAAATACAACTTGGTCCATTTTTACTTTCCTTTCTAATGATCTTCTGTCATTAACACAAATTATTCATGTCATATGTTGCGCATTTTCCATCACATGTACCAACGTTTGATATGGGAGATTTTTTCCTATGTCCAAAAATTTTGTATTGTTATTTACATGCTACATTTTTAACCTCGGCATGAAGCTTTAGTCTATACTATTGAGTTTGCAGATATTGGAGAGGATCAGATTTATATTAATTTTAAGTAAAAAAGTACAATACAAAAGAGGAAGTTGGTGCTGAGTTTGGTTAAATAAAAGAGTATTGTTGCGAGAACCATATAACATTCGAGTGATTTTTCGACATTTTACCTACAGTTGCACAAGGCATTTTCAGGGAGCATTACTCTTCTAGATTAGAACATGTACATATATACATATATATATATATATATATATATATATATATATATATATAATGCAACGTGTCTCTGTCTGTCTGTCTGTCCGTTAGTGCGCTTGTCACTGGAGAGCCACTTATCCGAATTACGTGCTTTTTTTTTTTAAACATACATATGTTCACTAGCCAGGTTATAGGTTATATTTTATTACGTTGGGTAACATAAGAAATAAGCAGTGACGATAATAGTGATTCAAGTCGGAAAAAAGTTTGCCGCTGGCGCGTTCTCTTTCAATACACTGCCTAAACCATTAAATATGGAACAATATCATGTAGCAAAGATATATATAAAATGCAACTTCTCTCTGTCTATCTGTCTGTCCGTTAGTGCGCTTATGCCTTTATAATCATTAATCTGATTTACATGTTTTTTTTTTTAATTCACACATTTGTTCTCTGGGCAGGTTATTTATAATCTTCTAAAATATATTTAAAATACAACGTCCCTCTGTCAGTCTATCTGTTTGTCTGTTAGTGCGCTTATCACTCGAGAACCACTTATTCGATTTAAGTGTTTTTTTTTTTTAATTCATACATTTGTTCTCTGGACAGGTTATCTATAATCTTCTATAATATATATAAAATGCAACATCTCTCTGTCTGACTGTCTGTCCGTTAATGCGCTTATCACTCGAGTACCACTTATCCGATTTACGTGTTTTTTTTAAAACATACATGTGTTCCCTGGCCAGGTATATAGGATATATTTTATTACGTTAGGTAATATAAAAAAAAAGCAGTGACGATAATAGTGAATCAAGTCGGAAAAAAGTTTGCCGCTAGCGCACTATCTTGCAATACACTGCCTAAACCGTTAAATATGGAACAATATCATGTAACAAAGAATACAATATCTATAAAACGCAACGTCTCTCTGTCTGTCTGTCTCTCTGTCTATTAGTGCGCTTATCACTCGAGAACCACTTATCTGATTTACGTGTTTTTTTTAACTCATACATATGTTCTCTGGCCAGGTTATATAATAATAATAATAATAATAATCTAAATAATAATAATAAAAATAATAATCTATATAAAAAACCCCCGGATACCGGGCGCCCTCCGGGAGTAAGTAGCCTTGCTGTGGCATCCAGGCTCTGCCGCAGTCGACCTTTCTTTCCTAGGATACTCGTGGGAATACTATGTTAAACAATAATAATTATAATAATGAAAATGGAAGGGTGTTGCGGAGGCGGACCCCTGTCGTACAAACAGCTACAGCAACACCACAACGGCAACTACAGACGAACCAAACAACCGCCTCAGTCGAAACTACTCCCGATAGTTTTACCAGATCCGACATTGTAGGTGATGGAAATTGCCTTTTCCGTGCAGTTAGCTTACACTTATATGGCCACCAGAACCATCATGAGAAACTCCGAGAGGTTGCTCTAAGATATTTACAACAAAACTGGTCGGAACTTCATACATTTTCATTAATTGAAGTCGACGATATAAAAGACTTCAATAACTATTATAATTATATGCGGAAAAATGGCACCTATGGAACGAGCCTAGAGATACTTGCCCTCTCGGAAACACAAAATAGCAACTTTCATATCTTCTCAAAACAACGAAGAACAAGACATACAAAAATAACTTTTACGGACAGACCAACAATAATAAGCACGGGAAAAAACAACAAAACCATTTACCTTCTACTAACAGGCGACCCAATGTCGGGACACTTTGAGCTTCTGACACCACAAAACATTGAAAACATTCCAGAGAACAACAGACCAATAAAAGAAGCATCGGGCGAGCGACGTAACGGTCGAGGACGTCGCGGGAAATGGCAGCTCGACCAAAACGACGAAGACCAGGCAACCGAAAATGGACCTGCCAAAAGTGTTGTGTCGGCGACTAAGCCGACACCCACCAAGGCGGGAAAATCACAGCAGCGCATGAGTTGCACCACAGGAATCAACGAACACGCCATGCGTTGCTGTAATGAAAACACAAAACCTGACAAAGAAATCACTGAGAAGAGAATCACTCGCCGCTTGGACCCACCAACATCAATCCCAAGCACAACCGACGTAGATACGGGACAAACACAACCACCAAAGCCAGGCCAGGGCCCGTATGTTTTGCAAGGACAACATGCAACTACCAAGGCTGGAAAACCAAGACAGCGGTTAAAGTGGACGGATGAGATGAATAGGACGGTGATGCGCTGTTACTACACCGCCACTAAACTCGAAACAATAACATCGGGCTACAGACAGCAACTGCACAGACTTTTCTTGACCGAATATCCACATCTGCAATTACTTGTTTCAGAACAGAGAGTAATAGACCAAAAAAGAGTTATTACCAAGAACAATCGTCTCACACCTCTCGAATTGCAAACCATCAAGGACACAGTGGCTGTTGAACTGAACACAGACCAACCAAACAATAGAAACAATAAAGCAGATTCCGAACCAGCCTCACACACACAACCACCCAATCGAACGCAACAATACCCACCACCCAGGAGGAGCATAACGCAAAATAATATTGCGAGTACCGCGCAACACCATATCACAGACAACAACATGAATCACTCGCCACCCTCAACGACATCCACACAACATCACCCCGAATCACCTCTCATACAAACACTTAAAGCAAAAATGGAGTCACATCTAGCTCGATGGTCAGGCACCGACCCCACAACAAGAAATCCCATCCCTCGTTTAATCTTCAGACAGTGCACGCAACCAATCCTCAACACACTAAACAAGCACATAATACCTCAGTATATAACAGACTTAAGCACAATCGAAGACATTCACACAATAATATACGCAGCAGCAATCACCACTCTAACACAAAATAATCAAAAACTCCCTCAACGACAAGGAAACCCCAACAGGACAAAACCAAAATTCAAATGGCAAATAAGAATAGAAAACAAAATCAACAACATCAGGAGAGATCTAGGACATCTTACCCAGTTTTATAAGCGGGAACGCGTCCAAACGTGTCACACAGGGGGCAAACAAGATCAAATCTAAGTCTCCCAACAGAACACTGCCAGAAATCCTCGATACTTTGAAACAAAAACTATCTGTATATGCCACAAGACTCCGTAGATACAAAGAATCAAATGAGAGGAAAGACACCAACAACCTCTTCCGAAGAAGCGAAAAACAGTTCTACCGGAAAACTATGTACAACAAACAGATAGCAGTGACTGAACCACCAAACAAACAAGAACTCACAGATTATTGGAAAAGTATCTGGTCAGAACCCAAACTACACAATAATAACACCCCCTGGATCAAAGCCGAAGAAGACAAACATAAACATGTGACAGAACAAGAAGATACCACATTTAATACACAAGAAATTACAGAAACTATCAAACACACACACAACTGGAAATGTCCTGGAATAGACAATATACAAAACTTCTGGTACAAACAGTTTACCACCACACACGAAGCACTCACACACCAAATCAACAAAGCCATTCTACAACCACACACATTTCCCACTTTCCTCACACAAGGAATAACATACGTTAAACCCAAAAGCTCAGACACCACAAACCCGTCAAACTACCGACCTATCACCTGTCTTCCAACCCTATACAAGATCATCACAGCCACAATTTCGAAGAAAATAGAACAACACCTAACAGACAACAATATCCTCACAGAAGAGCAGAAGGGATGCAGGAAAAATAGTCGAGGATGCAAAGAGCAGCTGATTATAGATAGCGTGATTATGGGACAAACCAGAAAAGAACACAGAAACCTTCACATCGGTTACATAGACTATAAAAAAGCCTTCGACTCCATACCCCACAGCTGGTTAATTAGGGCCCTAGAAATCTATAAAATCAACCAACACCTCAGGCAGTTTCTCGCGCAAATTATGAAAACATGGAAAACCAAAATACGCCTAGAAACAGAAACCGAACGGATCCAAACAGAAGAGCTGTACATCAGACGGGGTATATTTCAGGGAGACTCGCTCAGTGCTCTATGGTTTTGCCTCTGTCTCAATCCACTCTCAAATATACTAAGCAGAACAGAGCATGGCTTCAATATCAGACACCAAAAAGTGAATCAACATAAAATAAACCACCTCCTATATATGGACGACATAAAACTCTACGCTGCCACACAAACACAGCTGAAAGAACTCCTCAAAATCACAGAAATATTCACCTTAGATGTCAATATGGAATTTGGTATAAGTAAATGCAAAGTGCTCCACATCAACAAAGGCCAATGGAAGGGCCACCATGAGACAGAAACCATCAACAATGAAACGCTCGATAACATGTTCGATAAAGAAACATACAAATATCTAGGCTTCCAACAAAGCACCAAACTCAACCACACTCACATCAAAACAGAGCTCAGAACCGAATTCAAAAACAGACTGACGAAACTTTTGCAAACAAAACTCAACTCTAAGAATCTCACTAAAGCCATCAACACGTTCGCTATACCTATACTCACATATTCATTTGGTATCATCAAATGGTCACAAACAGACATAGAAAATATTCACATCCTAATACGATCTCAATTCACCAAATACAGGAAATTACACCCCAACGCATGCAAAGAAAGACTTACCATCGAGAGGAAGGCAGGAGGAAGAGGAATTATAGATATCAGATCATTACACACAAAACAAATACAAACACTTAGGAAATTCTTTCACAGCAAGCAAACCAGCCTCCACACAGCGACAGTGAAAGCAGACAAAAAACTACACACCTCTCGACTTAGCCCGGGCAGACCACTCAGCAGATACCCACAGTCACACCCAATTACAACAGGAAAAGATGAAAACGTGGTCAGAGAAAACACTCCACGGAAAACACAGATACCACATAGAACAAGACCACGTAAATAAAAAACAATCATACACCTGGTTACGGGATGGGCAGCTATTCCCTGAGACTGAAGGCTTCTTACTTGCCATCCAGGATAAAGTCATATTAACCAGAAACTACCAAAAGTATATCATCAAAGACCCGACTATTGCAGAGGACAGATGTAGGAAATGCCACCAGCAGAAAGAAACGATCGAACACATAACGAGCGGATGTAAAATATTGGCCGGAACGGAGTACACAGCCAGGCATGATTCAGCTGCCAAAGTGGTTCACCAAGCACTAGCCACAACATACAGACTCATAGAAAACACAGATCCCTACTACAAATACACCCCAACATCCATACTTGAAAATGAAGATTACAAGCTCTACTGGGATATCGGTATCCATACAGATAAAACAGTCTCCGCCAATAGACCCGATATTACTTTTCAGTGCAAAAAAGGAAAAGTCACCTATCTGATTGACATAGCTGTCCCCAACGACACAAACATCCAAGCGAAATACACAGAAAAAATTTCCAAATACACAGACCTTGCAACGGAAATAAAAAGGCTATGGAGACAGGAAAAAGTCATCATTGTCCCCCTCATTATATCAGCCACAGGCCTTACACCAATAACATTCACACCACATTTAGTGCAATTGGGACTCAACACAGACATACACAGAAACATTCAGAAGTCAGTGATTTTGAAAACATGTAACATTGTCAGGTCATTCCTTAATACGGAATAGTAATAGCGTTTGTGCTGACTTGGTTTTGGCCCGTCAGCCAAACATGGAACCACATTGATCAAATGTGAGAAAGAAGAACTTTTTGCAATAATAATCTATATAATATATATAAAACGCAATGTCTCTCTGTCTGTCTGTCCGTTAGTGTGCTTATCATTCAAGAACCACTTATCCGATTTACGTGTTTTTTTTTTTTAATTCTTAACTTAATATTTATCAAAAAAAATCTATAATATATAGAAAACGCAACGTCTCTCTGTCTGTGTCCGTTAGTGTGCTTAGCACTCAAGAACCACTTATCCGATTTTCGTGTTTTTTTATAAAATACATACTCTGGCCAGGTTATAGAATCTATTTTATTACGTTAGGTAACATAAGGAATAAACAGTGACGATAACAGTGAATCAAATCCATGCGAGCGGAGCCGCGGGCACGGTTAATATAAAAATATATATATATATATATATATATATATATATATATATATATATATATATATATATATATATATATATATAGTGTATTTATTATTTTCCACAGACGATAACCTGCACCTTTATTAATGCTGTTATGGTGTTTGTAAATTTCGATTGATTCCCTTAACTTTCTGTTACAAAAAGTGAAGCATGAAAGAAAAATTTTGGTTCCTCCTACACTGAGGGTATGTCCGCAGAGTATTGATGTTCAGTTACAGGTGCTTATACAACTTGTATCTTTTGGATACATCTTTCGTTCAATTCTAGATCATCAAGTTTTTCCTACATATACCGAACCTGCTGGAAATGTATTGCCGTTTAGTTGATATCCAAAAAAGGCCTTTACCTTGCCAAACAACTACGGACCAGTCGCACTGCTTTCAGTAATATCGAAAATTATGAAAAATGCTATCAATCAGCATTTTCTAAAATATCAAGAAGGCTTCAACATTATTAGCGTTAATTAGTATGGCTTTCGCAAGCAAAATTCAACAGGAGATGTTCCTACTTATGTCATATATGTTTCGACAGTTCAACATTTTGGAGAATCTCGAGAGGTTGCTTTTGATATATCCGAGGCAGTCGACTGTGTTTGGCATAACGGATTGTAGTTAAACTTCGCCTATATAGTGTGTCTGAAAGTTTTTTTTATGACTGTCATGTTTTCTCAAAGAACATTCCTTTCTAGGGCTGGTTCATGGGTTTCTTTCTAATACCTTTACTATCAACGCGGGTGTGCCTCAAGGCTCAATACTCTCCTATTCTCATTCCCTTTTAACATTAGCCATCTATTGGAAAGAACCAGGTATCCAATCTACAGCTTTGTAGATAACATTACGCTTATAACTTCATTTACTTATGCTCGAACATCGACTACTAATGCAAATATTCGCAGAGAGAAATTCTATCTTTGATTATACAATAACCAATCCAGATGGCAGTATTTTTCTAAAAAAGTTAACTTTACTGAACCCGATAACGAGACACTTCATTCCTCTGGCATCATCACTGAATTCGATGGGCGTTAAATTGGGGAGAAAATATTTATTGACAAATATGTTACATATATAGCAAATAGAAAATCTCAAAGGCTGAGGATATTATTGCGAACTACAAAACTTACACTCTACACAACTTTTACTTCTGTACACGGTCAACGATAAAGTAAAATTCATTATCTCATTTGTTTCGAGAATGACGAAAAAAATGTTAAATACAGTAGTTTTAGGGAATGTTAAGGTGCACAATTTAAAATTATTTTTGAGTATACAGGGTACTTCAAAAAAGTGTGGCTGATATAACACATGTTTTTTATTTTATTTTTAAATTCTGCTTAAAAATGTATAACTTTTTTTATTAATAATGTTATATACCTAAACCTAGTAGTTTTTTAATATTTCAAATTTTTAAAAAAATACTTGTTTTGGAAGTGCTAGTGAAATACTCATAATTGGTACGACCATCCTGTAGAGATAAAAAAAAATAAAGAAGTTTAAGTTAGATGCTACAGGGTGTTCAGGTTAAATTTATGCATTTCGACTATTTTAAATTAAAAAATCTTAAATTTTTTTAAATGGCCCACCCTGTGTATTATTATTTCTTCTGATAGATTTTACACAACTTTTATTAAGTATGTCATATACCTATTTCTAGTAGTTTTTCGATTTATTTTGAATTTGATCAATTTTTAACCCTTGTTTTTAATACACTTAAGCTATAACAGCATAGTTGCCAAGACCAACTAAAAATGTAGGCATTGTCAAATTCTGACTTGTCTATTCAGCAAGTAAAAATAGTTTGATTTGTTGTAGTAAGTGACGTATAAAGATTATGGATTTTTCTAAAAATGAATTAATTGATATGGTTTATATACTGGGCGAGGCGAGAAAAAAATTGTCTTTTGGCAGTAAGGCTTTACGGAGCGGAGCGGAGAAAATACAAGTATCATCCCTTTCATATGGAACTACACCTAGAACATCAAGACCGTGATTTTGAACGACGAGTATATTAGAATTATTATTAACTATTTGTTTATGTTTTCACAATAGCGTAAGTGTATTAAAAACAATGGTTAAAATTGAAAAATTCAAAATAAATCGAAAATTATTAGAAATAAGTATATGATAAACTTAATAAAAGTTGGAGAAGTTTGTAAAATCTATCAGAAAAAATAATAATATATAGGGTGTGCCAATTAAAAAATTTGAGTTTTTCAATTCATAATAGTTGAAATGCACAAATTTATTTTGAACACCCTGTAGCATCTAACTCAAATTTCTCTACATATATCTTTTTTTCATCTCTATAGTTTTTACAAAACTGGAAACTAGTATTTTTTAAAAAACACTGAAATATTAGAAAAACTACTAGGCTTAGGTATATAACATTATTAATAAAAAAAATTATAAAATTTTACGCAGAATTTAAAAGTAAATTAGAAAATAGGATGTTACATTTAAAAAAAACATATGTTATATCGCCCACACTTTTTTCAAGTACCCTGTATACTTAAAAATAATTTTAAACTATGCACCTTAACATTCCCTAAAACTATTGTATTTAACATTTTTTCTTCATTCCCGAAACAAAAGAGATAATGAACTTTACTCTATCGTCGACTCACCCTATACAAAGCTCAACATTAATCACTGATGGAACAGTGCTTCCGTGATTGGAGCTTTGCTTCTAAACACCCTTTGTGTTGTGATTTTATTCAGAAGAGAACTGTTCGTCTGATTGGAGACCCAAACCTCACCAGTAGCCTTGATTTGTTTGAACATCGAAGAAAGGTTGGTGACTTGAGTCAATTCTACAAGTACTTTAATGGAAAGTGCTTAATGAATGTAGCCCGCCTAATTCCTTCCAGAGCAATGTATGCCAGGAATACGTAACACACTAATACACCACATCCGTATAGGGTTCATCTTGTCACGCAATATACAACCCTTTTTGGGCAGTCTTTTAAGGGGTGAGATACACCTGGGCGCTGCAAAAAGTGTGTGTATAAAAAAAATATCTTAAAGGTTAATAATTGAATAATACAAAACAATAACGATTATATATTTTTATTGTACTTTAAATTAAAAGAATTTTTTTTAAAATATGTTTTATCTATATATTTATACTAACGTGCATAGAAATCGGCCCAATGTAAACTTTTGACTTTAACTATATTTTTTTTTTAAATTACTCATCAGATCAAAAAAAGAAATATGCTGTTTGAAAGACAATTTAATGTGAGTATAAATTTATCAAGAAGGCTTATCGTTTATATGCGTAGCAACCGGTAAACAAATGAAACGTGTTTATGTGGTGATTGTAACGAAAATAACAAATTTGTCAAATATTAAAATTATTGCGTTTGCAACTGAAATTTGCATATTAATTCGTTTTTTCATAATCTCAGTAGTGTTTAAGTGTGTTAGTTTAATGCATACTACACCACAAAAAGCCGCCCAAGTTTTTTGCTTTAATCGAAAATGGACTTAGTCAGCGAGCTGTTGCTAGACAATTGAATATGACACGCGCAGCGGTTCGAAGAGTGTGCAAACGTTATGAGGAGACTGGATCCTTTCATAGGCGACCTGGAACAGGCAGAAGGCGATTTACAACCGCTCGTGATGACCGCTTTATTGTGTCAACAACATTAAGAAATCGTCACCTTAATGCCGTTCAAGTGCAACGACAGCTCCGTGAGGTGCGAGGAGTGGCTATTAGTCAGTGGACAGTAAGACGAAGACTGCAGGAAAATAACCTGACCCCTAAAACACCTGCGATTGGTCCAAAACTTACTCCAGCTCATCGGCAAGCCCGCCTGCGTTTTGCACGGGATCATCTGAATTGGACGTTGGAACAATGGGGATCTGTTCTGTTCTCAAATGAGACCAGAATATGCCTCCATGGTAGCGACCGAAGAAGGAAAGTGTACCGAAGACCAAGAGAGCGATTTGCAGATTGCTGCTTTGAAGAGCGGAGTGCTTATGGAGGTGGTTCCTGTATGATCTGGGGTGCAATTTCTATAGGAGCACAAACCGACCCTGAGTTCATTCGTAGGGGCGACGGTGTTCACGGAAGAAGAGGTTTAAACGGCTGCTAGATATATCGAGGAGATTTTAGCAATCTATGTGGTACCTTACGTCGACTACATTGGAGACGAATTTACCTTTATGCATGACAATGCAAGGCCGCACACCGCAAGAATCGTGCAAGATTACATTGCAGAAGTCGGTTTTCGGGTTATGGAGTGGCCAGCATACAGTCCTGATCTAAATCCGATCGAACATTTATGGGATAAGTTAAAACGAAGAATTCGAGCTAGACTTCATACCCCAAACTCGATCGCAGAGCTTATTGTTGCAGTAGAAGAAGAGTGATTTAACATCCCTCAAGAAACAATAGCAAACTTGATTAGATCTTTGCCTAATCGTATAAGAGATGTTATTAGGGCAAGAGGAGGTCATACCCATTATTAAAAAATTAAGTTTTAAGTTTTAAATTGTCAATAACCCTATTTATGTTAATAATAAAAAAGCTTAATTTGCTTAATGCATTAATTTCACTATGTTAAACATAGGAAGTCGAAATAAGTTTGCGTAAATTTATACTCACATTAAAGCATATTAAATTGTCTTTCAAACAGCATATTTCTTTTTTTGATCTGATGAATAATTTTTTTAAAAAAATATAGTTAAAGTCAAAAGTTTACAATGGGCCGATTTCTATGCACGCAAGTTTATATATATATATATATATATATATATATATATATATATATATATATATAATATTATTTTTTAAGGGTAAAATAGACCATTGATGAAAACTATGGCGCCTCCTTGTCTGCAGACTAATTAGTAATCTAATCTACAAAAATAAAAATTAATCTTGTAAAATCGTTTCAAAAATAAAAAAATTACGGTGTTTGAAATTTTAGTACGCAATTTTCGACCAAAAAAATTGGTGTTTAATTATTTATAAAAATTTATCTATTAGAAAAATTTTAAAAAAATCTCTCGACATTTTGTAGAAAAAGTAATTATTAAGATTTTAAAAAAAAAGTTTAACAAGTATTAAAAAATTACTGAGTAATATTGCAGAGGGTGTCTGAAAACAGGTAGTGATCCCAATCCGACGCCAGATCACATTTAATGTTATAACTTTGTAATGGACTGGAATTTTCTTAAAATGTTTTTTTTTAATAATTCTTATAAGTATAGAGAACAAAAATCCGTAAGAAAATCGAATTTTTGAAAATACCAGGTTTATGTAACCCCTTACATGGGGAATCTCTTTCCTTTGGAGTGATTTTTCCACAACCATGTTTCTGAACGATCACAATTGACAATGATTCAAGATAAACGTGAGTAACTTTTACTGCAAGCGTATCACTTCTGGAGGGCTTAAGGAGATGGTGGCGAACCGATGAAAGCTTCTGAAATTGGTTCAAGAAAAGTTCCTTAAAAAAATGAAATATGTACACGACAGATATGCGTCTTTTAAATCTACCAGAGATGAATCAAACTTATTATGCTGAAATAAATCTGATATCGGAGGTGAAATATTAATTAGAATATTTGTCTACATTTACTGACATTCGCAAATGTTCATTCAGTTTATTTAGACATCCGGCTCCTTGGCAAGGTAGTAATAAGAAAATTGGACAATGCTTATGATCATCAAGACAATTCCTTTACAAAAAGGAGGTTTCTGTAAAATCTCCTATTAGTGTGGTAGAATGCATGTAGGAAAAACTGGAAGGTCAATATAAACTACAATTAAGAATCACGAAAGGTGTATTAAAAAAAAAATAAATCGTATATTTAACTATAAGTGATAGGTCTGAAATAAAGATCTTAGATGACTAAACTCAAACTTCGTTGATTAAACCTATTGATTTCTATGTATTTTCGCCATCTAAAAACGACTTCGAAGGTCCTATAGCTCAAAAAATCAATTGTTATAAACACATTATTGTGTTATATCGTTATATATGTAATTGTTATAAAACAAATATCTCATATTCTCGATATAAAATCATGTCTAAAAGCCTTCAAATTTCACACTTCAGGGTTTTTGGGGATACTGAAGTTAGTTTTTTAATATAAAATTTCTCAAGGGTTGAAAATACAGGTATAGTGTGGAATATTTGCAATACGAGTTGCAAAAATGCTAAACGATGACTTGCTTTCTTTATATGATTTATTTATCAGTTTTATCGTATGTAAATGGATTTGGAGGTGTGTGCTACATGAATCCTAAGTTGATTCCAACTTCTGGGGTACGCACCCTACTTCAGGGGTTGTGGGTAAAATTTTGTCAGACTACTTCAGGGGTTGTGGGTAAAATTTGTCAGATACAAAATTTATGAATAAAAAAATGGTTACTTTGGGATTTTTGGAGATACTTAATCAATTTCTGAAGTTAGTTTTTTAATACAACACTTTTCAAGGGGCGGTAAAATTTTACACATACTAAATATAACATTTATGAATTAGAGGATGTCGAATTTTAAGCATTTTTTGGCACATTAAGTAACACAAATACAAACATAAAACTAAATTAAATAAATTCAAAATTAACTGTGTTTTAATTATATGTTAATTTAATATTAACTGTAATTTGTATTCAAAAAATACAAAAGTATTAAAAAATACCAAAGTATTAAAAAATAAAAAGTATTAAAAAATACAAAAGTATTTTTTTACTAAATAGATTATTTTTATTGTTTTAAGTAAGTTTGATTTTCTTCTTTCAAAATTCTTCGTTCGTGGCAAATCAAATTCTTTGATCCACTTAAACACGTTTGGTTATTAGATAATGATGTTTTAAGCACAAACTGTTTTGAAGGTGATACAGATATAAATTTATTACAAAAGTTTTAGTGCTCTTATACGGTGAAGTCTCCATATTCAACAGAAAATTGTTTCTATTCTACTGCGAATTTACAGTGTTCACCAATTTGTTTTTGTACATAAAAATGTCAAAGAAAGAATAATTCAATGAACGAGCAGGATATTACTGATGGGCTTGACGAAAAAAAACTACAAAAAGTGATAATTTATAAATTTATGAATTAAATTTAATAAATAGAATTTTATTTCCTTAAGGAGAAATCATTATGCAATTGTGTTTTGCATGCACTTTAATTGCATTATTAAGTAAACGCCTCGACTTTTGAAACTAATTATTATAATATTTATTTACAAATAATAAGTTATAAGAATTATTTTCTATGTCATAAATATTTTGTATCAGTCAAAATTTCACCTCAACCTCTATAGAAGGGTGAGCACCCAGAAAATGGTAATCACAATGAATATTTCACCCTCTAGCCCAATTTTTTAACCCTTATAAAATGTTATATTTATATAATATCAGAAATAGATTCAGCATCCCTAAAAACCCCTGAGCAATCATTTTTTTTATTCACAAATTTTGTATTTAGTATTTGACAAAATTTCACCCCTAATCACTATAGTAGGGTGGTTAGCACACTTCCAAGTTTATTTCTATATGATAAAACTTACAAATAAAGCCAGTCATTGTTTAGCATTTTTACAACTCGTATTGAAAATATTTCACCTTCTACCCCTATCAATCTTTAAACAATTTTATATTAAAAAACTAACTTCAGGAATGAACTCAGCATCCCTGAGAACTCCCAGGTAAGAAATTTGAGGGCCCGATGTTAGTATGTAAGATAATTTTTTTATAATAATTATACAACGATATAACACAATAATTTGTTTATAACAATTGATAGACTATGTTTTAAGATATAGAACCTTCGGAATTATTTTTAAAAGGCCAAAATATGTAGAAATTATTAGGTTTTATCCATAAAGTTTGAGTTTAGTCACTAACTTTTTTCTAAGCGTTATTTCAGACCGAAACCGTTCACCTATGAACATAAACCCTCTACAGGACATATTATCGACGTAAGAAAAAACAAAGTTTATATAATTTATTTATATTAAAGATTCTTAAGATATTAAACATTCCTAGTGCAAATTGTCGGAAATTACTCCAATTTGGCAGTAGTATAGATTTAGGATACACTGGTAAAAAACGAATATTAAAGATTCTTGAACATTCCCAGGCAAACTGTCGGAAAATCACTCCAATTTGGCAGTATTTTATATAAAAAATCACGATTTTTTTTGTAACTGAAACTGTGAAGCTTCGATTCACGTTACTGTTAAACCTACAATATTTTATTGTATATGTAAGACTGGATCTAAAGAAAATTTCATTTTCTTCTGATTTGTCAATATCTTTGAGAGCTTTTTAAGCTTTTATGTTAGAGAACGTGTTTCATTACTTCTAAGCTCGTATCGCCAGTAAGTCGAACGTCTTGAAAAATCTATTGACAATCTGCTCGGTGAAGTACACTTAAATTTTTAATCGGACTTTTCTTGAAGAAAAATATCGGACTATCCTACTTCTACTATTTTACTGTAAATAATTTATTTCTATTTTTCCAGAAAGTCCGCTAAGCGTTACCTGATTGATTTTGTTTCTCTTTTCAGAAAATATACGCTTTTAAGGAGATTGTTATTTTTAGTAAGAAAAAATATCTTGGCCAACCGATAAACTCCTTATATTATCCCCATAGATTTTTGTGTAACCTTGTAACACTCGATAATTATTACACCTAATTGAATATCTACTCAACTATGTAAAGATTCTTATGAAAATATCTAGATATATTTAGACAAGGCAAATCCTTTTATTAAAAATAACTGTGGAAAAGTATTACTAAATGACTCCTCTGTTCTTTCTATCACAAACATACAGAAATAACAGTAAAGATTAATATATGAGCATCTATATTCATGGTTTATCTATAGACGGAACTTTCCTTAATCACCTTTGTTTTACCGACTCAGTGCTAATAAGTAACGATCTTGACGAACTCTCGACGATGCTCAACCAATTGAATGATGTATCAAAGAGAGTGAGTTGGTCTATGAACCTTGACTAAACTAAGGTAATGACACCGGCTCCTGGTCAAGTTTATGTTGACAATGCAAACAGAGAGGTGGTAAACGAATGTATATATCTAGGAAATAGTATGGAACTTGGATGGTGGAACCAGGCTTCGGAGATCGGCCGAAGAGTAGGCTTAACCTGGGCTGCATTCAGAAAGTTGAGTCATCTTCTGAACAACACCATATTGACCATGAACATGAGGAAGAGAGTATTTGATATGTGCATACTGCCAGTGATGACTTATGGTATTGAGACAGTGACTTTGTCTCAGAGAAGTTGAAAACAACGCAGAGATCAATGGAGAGAACGATGCTCGGCATTAACCTAAGGGACCGAGTAAGGAATGAGGACATCAGACCCAGGATTGGGGTTACCGATGTGATCGAGAGAGCAGCAAGACTAAAATGGCAGTGGGCGGGATATATAGTTCAAGCTCCTAACGACAAATGGACAAAGAGGCTTCTGTGTTGACGTTTAAGAATATTTGTATGGAGCGCAGGACGTCCCCAGCTTCGATGGCGGGATGATATAAGGTGGTATTCGAGTGCATCGTGGACGTAACTCGCCCAGGACCGCACAGCATGGAAAGGAATGGAAAAGGCCTACGTTCAGGTGAGCACGGCGACGGGCTGAAGAAGAAAAACAATTCATGGTTTCAGTAAACAGATACATCAGGAACTACTAACTTGGTCTAGAAAGTTACAATATGCTCAAGCTTAAAATAAAATTTGTCTTTTTGTTTCAACGAATTAACATAATTCTACCTTCTTCAGTTAAAAACAAAACATACGATGTAAAAAAACTTCATTTGAATATCAGTATTTTGGATGAATTTATGCCCTAATAAAATTTACACTAACAATTTTTCTATCCAAAACTGAAATCATGCTTCATTTACTACGTTTTCGTCAACAAAATTGCTTAATTTTTATTAAAAATATATATATATATATATATATATATATATATATATATATATATATATATATATATATATATATATATATTTTATATATATATATATATATATATATATATATATATATATATATATATATATATATATACATATATTTAGAAATAATCTGGGACATCGCTAAATGCTAACGCTAACTATAGAAAGCAATAACGTTCGAAGCGAAATTAGTATTTCAAATTTTACTATTCTTATGTTTACAAAATTGTAAAACTTGTTGCTAATTATGTTATTGAAAGTTTTTTAAATGTCTGAAACAAATTCGCGGGTGGCCACAAAATTTTGATAACTGTGTGTAGTACAGCTGTAGGAGCTTAAAGCTCTTCAGTTATTACGTGAAACGAAAATTATATATGTATTAGAATTTTTAATGTTGTTGATTAAAATGATCATATTTTATTGTTAAATGTATCATTAGCCATTATTATTTGATATTAACACCAGATTATTTATGTTTTTACCTTGAAAATCTGGTGGTTTTAAGAAAATATTTTGATAAATAAAACTATTACATTACTACCTAAAAGTGCCTTATTTTATTATATTAAATTATTTCTACTCTGCAGGAAGTTGTACAGCAAAATAAATTCTTAAATGCAGAAAGTAGTAAGATAAGGTAGGCATGTCCATTAATTAAAATAGAATAACTTCAAGTTACTTCTATTATTATCGACTTATCAATATCCTGTAAGAAGGAAGTAAAATGTTAACTATTAGAATGTTGTAGCCATCTATCCAAATATTATTTTCTTTGTTTAACATCTTTAATAATATATGGTTAATAATTTTATTAAAGGACAGGAAAGTAATAAATTTGTGGAAGTAACATTCTACGACTTACCATACGCTTTCGAATATAAAAGCCATGAAATTTAAAAAATTCGGAACAAAATATTAGTACAAATCAATTTAAATCATATTTAAACAATAGATATTATAGTTCCCTTCATAATAAAACTTCTGATGTAAAAACTCTTTTGAATGGTGTCTCACTGGGGACTAATTTTATTTTTAAATTACATAAATAATTTGAGAGTTAGTACTGAAAATACTTCTTCTTCTTTATAAACCACTGCTTCTCCACTGCATGATAAAGGTCCGGCAAAAATTGAAAATTTTTTATCCAAAGTTAATACCTGTAACATGTCTCGCTCATGCTTTAAATAGAGTTGCTGAGGAAATTAGAAATCATTTTCCGCTTGTGAATAGCTTAATTTCTAACATGAAGAAAAGCGCCTTTAAGGACTCAGTTCTACAAAGAAGAACTACCAAACACTCCTCTTCCACCGCAGCCTGTTATTACAAGATGGGGCACTTTTTTTTATTGCGACAACTTCTGTCAACTAGATGGTCTAATTGCAGAATTATCAGACGAATCTTCTCAATCCCTCACAGAACTTAAACGATTATTCAAAAACAAGAAGATAAAACAACAACTTTCCTTTCTAAAAACAAATTATAGCTTTGTTTCTAAAACCATAACTCAAATGGAGGAATCTAATTTGCCATTAACCCGAAGTGTTCAACTAATAAAACAATGTGAGGTCGCTTTTGAAAATGTCGCAAGTAAAATTGGGAGCAAAATTCTTCAAAAATTTCGGAATGTTATGGAAAAAAATAGTGGGTTTCAATTTGTCAGTCAAGTAGCTAATGTTTTAAAGGGGGATTTTACTGATTCCATTGATTTAGATCCCATGCTATTAAATAATTTTAAAACGCCCCTATTACATCAGTCGATGTGGAAAGGAGTTTCTCAATTTATAAATTTTTATACAACGATAGAAGACAAAACTTTTTAATGGAGAATTCTGAGAAACATTTAGTAGTTTATTGTTTTTATAACTAACGGCGACCCTGTCTTTTGCAATATTTGCATATTTTCGCTTACTTAGTTGCATCGCCCTGTATGTATCAAATTTAAAATGTATGTTTTATTATGCTGTTTAGGTTTTTTTTTATAATATGTACCTACATTATTATTATTATTATATGTTCATCTTTAAGTAAAGTAATAAAATACATTATTATTTATATTTATTTTTTACTTTGTATAATATTATATTTAGATTTAGTTCATTCGCCCTGTATGTTGAAAATTTAAAATGGGTTTTTTATTGCTACATTTGTATAGTACTCGTATCATGTAATGTGAAACAATAAATTTTACATTTACATTTTTTAAGTCTATTTCGATTTTTTTACTGCATATTTACAACAAGTATGTGCATATTTTGAGAAAATTATTTGCATATTTATGCGCCTATTTTAAAGTTTTTCACTTGCATATTTGGGTTTCCTTACTAATTATCTTCGAAATGTAAAATATTTGGGCAGACATTTTGATTTGTAATTGCCATGCAGAATTTAAACCAAAGAGTTATGCAAAAAATATGATCTGTGGTCATATAATTTTGGGCCATACCAGTGATTCATCCCAATCTTTTGTTTACAATATAAAATTCTTCTTGTTAGTACAAGGATAAGATACAAGATCGATGTTAAGAATACTTATTGGTCAATTGAAAGTTTCAAACCTACCTAACAAACTCAATATTAAAACACAGATTAACATACCCAATTATATTACACAAAGATGAATATACATTAGAGAGACTTTGCAACGCTTATTTTGGTAGGCCACTGTCTTTATTTGAAGCATGTGCCCACCGTTTGGAGCTTGTGCAGTAGTAAAGGGAAGAAATTAAATACAAAAATTAAATTAAATTAAATAATAAAAAATACAGTAATATTGAAATGATAATCTTTTATTGCAAATAACACAAACAGTTAATTAATGTTCAGATTATGTTGAAATTTTGCAATCTTGGCATTACAGTATGTGTAGTACTAATGTCAAATGAAATTTTGTTTATCGCACCTTCGTATTACCTTGGAAATATTGAAGGAAGTGATAGAAACATGCCAGACACAACTTTAATTTAGAAACCTGTGTTTACCCATCAAATATTAATAACCGGTGTGTTTAATCATGAAATGAATGAAAAAAATCCCCTAGATTAATAGAAGATGAATTTTAATCTAAACTTGCAATTCCTTCGTGTTAATACTGTGCATACTTGAGATAACAATAAGGAAAACGGCATGTGAAAAACAGGTGTTGTAAGATCTCTCTAATTAAAATTGACTTCTTAAGCAAGTAGAAAAAGATACTCCTTCTAAACACGAAATCATTAAGGGAATTAACTTTTCAGCCCAAAATTGAAAATAAGCTAATTTCAAGAAGCATAACATAGTAAAAAGTGAATATATGGGAACCGGGGTTTGAGTTTTGGTGACCAATGATTGTTCTGACGTTCCTAAATTATTTTGTTTTACACTGTTTTTAATTGTTTCGAATGTAATTATTTGACGTAAATTTCTGTATTTCTATATTTTCTCTACGTTATTTGTATTGCATATTCACAATATTAATGATGTTCATCTATGTTTTACATTTGTACGATAATTTTCTTCATTTCTGTGTCGTTTATTTTATCTATACCATTTTATTTTAATGTTGCTTTTATCGTTTATTTTATATATACCATTTTATTTTAATGTATTTTTTATGTATTTTTTACATATGTAAACACTATCTCGAGAAGCACGAAATATATCTATCTGTCTATCTATCTTATATGTATATGTTTTCTATATACACGAGCAGAAATTTTTCAATTCACAACATATATTTACAAGTCCTATTCGTCGTTGTATTTGTAATCAAACTTTCGTTTACATATTTCCATTATTTGTGGAGATATAGGGTTGCAGATTGTTGTTCTGCTTTAAGATTATATAGAAGATGGCAAAATACATTTTATCTAACTTTTTAAAACATATCTGACAAATAATGGTGATTTTCATAGAGCTATTCTATGTACAGTTGAAAAGAGAAATTAGACATTTTCCCACAGTTCTATTCTATATGATATTAAGAAAAGTGTTTTTTAGGTGTAATTACCAATATATTTTTTACTTTTTGTGTTTAAAAGACGTATTTAAAACTTTATGATAATCCAATTTATAGACAATAGCACCAGTGAGTTGGTAATTATGATAAAATGACAAAAAATCAGTTACGATGGTTACAAGCTTTTTTATTAAAAATAATTAAAAATATTAATTACAAGTTATTTCTTAAAATTACAAACTTTAAATTCGATAAATAGACTCATGGAACTCTAAATTTCATTTTTTTTTGGTAGCATTTTTATTTTAATGTATAGTCTATCATTTCTTTGATCTATACCATTCTATTTTATTATATTTTTAAAATATTTTTTGAAATGTGTAAACACTATCTGTGTGTATACACAATTAGACATTTTTTAATTCACAACACACTTCGAGATCGTATTGTCGTATTTATAACCAAACTTTTATTTACTTATCTCCATTATTTGTGGAGATAGAGGGTTGCAGTTTGTGGTGCTGCTTCAAGATTATATGGAAGATGTCAAACACGTTTTTTATATTACTTTTTATAACATATCTGAATAATAATGGTGATTATTATAAAGCTATTTTATGTATAGTTCAAATGAGAAATTAGACATTTCTATTTTATAAGATATTAGGAAAAGTGTTCTTAGGAGTAATTACCAGCATATTTCTTATTTTTGTGTTTAAAAAATGTATTTGAAACTTTATAATAACTCAATTTATAGACAATAGCACTAGTGAGTTGATAATTATGACGAAATGACAAAAAATCAGTTACGATAATTTCAAGCCTATTTATTAAATATAATTAAAAATATTAATTACAAATTATTTTTTAAAATTATAAACTTTGAATTAGGTAAATAAACTCATGGGACTTGAAAAGTTGCCTAGTTCCAACTTTTATTTTTTGACTTTGTGACTGGAATTTATCGTTTTTAAATTTTTGGTAGCATTTTATTTTAATGTATTGTCTATCGTTTATTTTATCTATACCATTTTATTTTTGTGTATTCTCTATGCATTTTTTGACATGTGTAAACACTATCTGTAGAAAGCAAGAAATATATCTATCTGTCTGTCTATCTTATAGGTATATGTTTTCTATATATACACACGTAGAAATTTTTCAATTCATAACAGTTATTTACAGACCTTATTGTCGTTGTATTTATAATCAAAGTTTAATTTACATATTTCCATTATTTATGGAGATAGAGGGTTGCAGTTTGTGGTATTGCTTCAAGATTATATGAAAAGATGTAAAAACACGTTTTATATTACTTTTTAAAACATATCTGAAAAATAATGGTGATTGTTATAAAGCTATTTTACGTTTAGTTTAAAAGAGAAATTAGACGTTTTCCAACAGTTACTAGGAAAAGTCTTTTTTAGATATAATTACCAACATATTTTTAGTTTTTTTGTTTAAAAAGCGTATTTAAAACTTTTATAATAATTCAATTTATATACAATAGCCCTAGTGAATTGGTAATTTTGATAAATTGACAACAAATCAGTTACGATACTTTCAAGTTTATTTATTAAAAATAATTAAAAATGTTAATTGTCAATTATTTCTTGAAATTACAAATTTTGATTTAGATATATAAACTCATGGAACTGGAAAGTTGCCAAGTTCCAACTTTCATTTTTTGAGCGAATGGAATATAATTTATTGTCTGCGAATGGAATATAATTTATTGTTTTAACTAATTTTTTTTTTGGTAACCAGCGAAGCTAAAAAAATTTAACTCTTCCATTTACATGGTGGTAATTTTTTTTTCTTAATTTGTTTTACCTGTTACTACCCTAAAGTTAATATAATTGGAAATAAAGCATCGATCAGTTCTTAATCACTGTAGTTCTAATTAATACGAGAGCATATAGGCTAACAATGTTACAGTTAAGCAGTTGTGCTTAAACACACATTATATCCAGATTCTGTTTAACTAAGGATTAAGCCCATTTGAATCTTTAATTTTAACGGTAATATCAGTGTGATATTGGAGCCTACGCTTTACTAGTATTTCAAAGCAATTATAGAGAATTATGTAAGGTATTTTGTTGAAAGCTATCCAGTATTAGAAAAAATAACCGGTCAAGTGCAAGTTGAACTTGCACTATTAGTGTTCCGTACTTTGATTGCTTTTAACATAAAAAATTTTGTAACGGAGGTGTAAAATGATCAGTGACTTCACAAAATACACCCAAATGAGTTTTCAACAAAGTTTGTTTCCAATCTTTACTGAAAATTGATGACCTTGAAATTTTTGTTTTTTTTATTATTTTAATTATTTTATTTTATTTTTATGGGTCTAGCACACGTGCTACAGGGAAGTCCCTAAAGCGCTACAGGAGCGACACGTGTGCGGAGAAAGCGATTCACGTTGTTCTTGAATCGCTGTTGATTGTACTCGGTGGGAAACACAGTCCTGGGCAAATTATTCCAAAGGGATGATGTTCTCCATATAAAAGACTGCTTGAAAAGCGTTGTACGAGGAGTAACAAGCTGAACCTCATACGGATGTGAAGAATTAGCGCGACGTGTACTTCTAACATGCACCGCTTTGGGAGGAAATAAGCCGGCCACATCCTTTGAACACTTTCCATAAAAGTACTTGTAGAATAGACTCAAGTCGCCAACCGTTCTTCAATATTCCAGTAAATCAAGGCCGACGGTTAGTTCCGGGTCTCCAATCAGACGAACAGCTCTTCTCTGAATAGAATCCAACAAATGCAGAGTATGTTTGGCAGCGGAGCTCCAAACATGGGAGCAGTATTCCATAGTTGGTCGAATTTGAGCTTCGTAAAGAATTGACAGTTGTTGTGGAGTATAAAGCTTTCTAGTTCGAAATAATATTCCCAACTTTTGAGAAGCTCTCCTTGTTATGCCTGCAACATGTTCATGCCAGGACATATTTGCTCCCAAATTAACGCTCAACAAATTGAGTGACGATGTTAGAGGAATGGAGTGCCCCGACATAATTATATTTTTGTAGCGTTAAATTCCACTTGGTTACTGTCACCCAAGATACAATTTCTTCCAGGTCTGTTTTAAGTTGAATGACTTCCTGCTGTCTGCGGATATTCGTCTGAGTAGCCTATGTCCAAGCGTTCAAAGTGAATGAAAAGATAAGTGTCATCTGCAAAGCTGTAGATTGGATTCTCGGTCTTTTCCAGCAGATCGTTAATGTAAATGAGAAAGAGAGTAGGAGACAGTATAGAGCCTTGAGGTAAACCGGCGTCGATAGTGAAGGTGTTAGAAAGAAATCCGTCGACTGCCACTCGTAAAGAACGCTCTCTGAGGAAACATGAGAGCCACAAACAGAACTTTTCCGACATACCATAAGAACGTAGCTTAGCCAACAGCCCATCGTGCCAAACACGGTCAAATGCCTTGGATATGTCAAGAACAAGCGCTCGAGATTCTCCAAAGTGTTCAGTTGCGTTGTTCCAAACATGTGTTACATAAGTCAGAAGATCTCCTGTTGACCTATGTTTACGAAAGCCATATTGGTGATCGCTAATAATATTGAATCGTTCAAGATATTTTAGAAGATGCTGATTGATAACCCTCTCCATGACTTTCGATATTATTGAAAGGAGTGCGATTGGTCGGTAGTTATTTGGCAAGGTCTTCTTGCCTTTTTTAGGTATCGGCTGAACTGTAGCACGTTTCCAGGAGGAAGGAAATATTCCCTTTCTGTAGGATAGGTTGAAAAAGTCTACAGAAAACTGGTGTTCGTTCCCTCGCACAGATTTTAAGAACTATGTCAGGTATTCCGTCAGCGCCAGAAGCCTTTTTGGTGTCTAGCTTCATCAGAATACGCTTTATGATACGCTGTCTGAAGACAACATCGGGCATCCTTGACTGCACTATGGGAATAGTAGGCGGTGTTTTTCCTTGGAAATCGACAGTAGAATGTGAAGCAAAGGGTTCAGTCAACAAATTCGCTTTCTCAACAGGTGTCGTTGCAATAGAATTATCTGGCCGTGTGAGTGGTGGTATGGTGGATTTGGTGAAATTTTGACTAACTGCCTTAGCGACTGACCAAAAGGACCTTGAATTGCCGGGACAGGCGAGAAGTTTGTTTCTAATCCGTTGATTGTGTACCTCCTTGGTTTCGTCGATAATTTCGTTGCATCTGTTCCTGGCACGAACAAATGTGTTATGATTTATGGTGTTATGATTTTCGCGCCATTGTCGGTGTGCAAGATGTTTAGAAGCAACAGCTTCTTTGCATTTTCGGTCAAACCAAGGCTTGCCGTTGGAAGGACATTTGTTCGAAAAAGGGATGTAAGCATCCATACCGGCCAAAATAATATCGGAAACTTCCCTGACGCAGTCCGATGGGTCGTCGGATCGAAAACAAACGGCAAGGCAACCAAGGGATCCCATGAGATCTTCCCGTTTAGCAGACTTGTAGTGCCAAATCTTGTGCGGTTTAGGCGCCTCTCTGTCATTGATTGGTAGAATACTCGATGTCGAAAGTAGTTTATGGTCGGAAGAACCTAACGGCGGATTTACGCTAACTGTGTAAATCTCCGGATTGGTGGCTAAAAGGAGATCAAGAAGACTGGCAAACTCTCCGTCTCGATCAGGGATCCGTGTTGGTTCGTCAATAAGCTGAGTTAAACTACAACTGATTGAAAATGATTCTGCTTCACGACCTTGTTCGTCGGTAGTATTTGAATATTTAAGCCTGTTGATGTTGTGGACATTAAAGTCGCCCAGGATGGCAATTTCGGCATTTGGATAGTTAATTTGTAAATGATCGATGGTGTCTGCAAGGGAAGCGAAAAGTGTTCTAAAGTTAGTATCACTTGGTGGTCGACAGAGGATACAGATGAACCTTGTGGTTGGTTGAGTCGTTATTTTTAACCACATAACATCAAACTTTGGGGGCTCCAGAGCCTCTTCTCGTTGGCAAGAGAGGTCGCTTCTGACATAAAGATAGATTCCAAAGTTACGCCTAAATCGGGAATAGAAGTCATACCCAGGATAAAGATAGTTTACTGTGCTGGTCGATGAACTGACCTTCACAGAGAGCGAGTACATGAGGTTTATTTGATTGCAAGTGTTGGTGCACTGAATTTATGTTCGTGGTTAAACCTCGTATGTATGTATCCATTTTGAAATTCTGATCTCTGCATGTCGACGCCCCTGAACCAGCCCCCACCCGGAGATCCGAACCGGGGGCTATTTTACCTCCGGAATTTTTTGTATCCAGGTGCCTCATCATGCTATTTGGTCCCACAATCCGGGACATCGGCACAGCCACGAAACGTTAAGCAACTTCACGCAGCCTAAGCCGATGCGATGGTATCACACCGGGCGATGCTGGTGAGATATGGGCATCTACCATCTAGGTTGTTCTTTAAGTCGCCTCCTACGACAGGCAGAACATACCGGGGGAGATATACTATCCCGCTCCCCCACGGGGAATTAAAGGTAATGCACTCGTAATAATTTTTGTTCAATCTACACCCCGTGGAGAATATTCCAGAATTTTTTCAAAATTTTTTGATAAGTACTTTTCGAGATAAGGCGGATGGACAGCGATTTTTCGCGATTTTGTAAAAATAATACAAAGAAAAGTGCGCGCAAGTAGTATATATATATGTTACTCGTGTTTTCACAGGCTTTGATTTGACACCACACTCGACTGCCTAGTAAAAACATTTTTTTTTTCACTTCCGATTTCACCCCCCAAAAATAACCCCTTAAGTCAAAATTTATCTTTCGAAACTACATGGCTCTGATGAAGCCATCAATTCCTATATTATTACCACATTTCAACTTTCTATGACAAATAGTTTCGGAGAAAATCGGAGAAAATCGGGTGTGACAGACAGACAGACAAACGGACAGACAGACGGACACCGAAGTCATCTTATAAATGTTCCGTACGGAACACTAAAAATATATATTTTTGTATAAAACGTAAACGGAAAGAATTCAAGCAGGGAATTATAAAAAATCGCCTTACCATCTCCTCCTTTAGAATTAGTCTCAATTTTTGTTTATACTCTCGATATGAGGTTGAGGCACGTTTTGATTTTTTAGGAACATGACAGCGGCGCACTCCCACTGTCTCCGAAATAAATTTTTAATCCTTGAAGTTGACTTGAAAGTTATTAACAGGAAATATCAAGGAATTTTTGGGATCGATTACTGTTAGTAACATTACAAAAGTATACCAGAAAGTGCTGTTTGATCAACTAAAAACCATATAGGTATTATTACAGATAAAATTCTGTAATTTGATTGGCTGTACAAAATATGGGGCGAAGTAATCATCTAGAAAAGCAAAATATACAAAAATTTAATAATATTACTATTCAAAGTCGTTCCATCTTTAGAGTTGTGCCTTATTATTTTTTTCTCAAAAATGGTGTATCGCATCTCAGAAAATTGTGTTCGGTGTGAGTTAAATGGATCGAATAAATTTTATAATCTTGAATGAATGATTAAATGAATGATTGAATGAATGATTGAATGAATGATTGAATGAACGATTGAATGAATGATTGAATGAATGATTGACTGAATGATTGAATGAATGATTGAATGAATGATTGAATGAATGATTGAATGAATGATTGAATGAATGATTGTATGAATGATTGAATGAATGAATGAATGATTGAATGAATAATTGAATGAATGATTGAATGAATGATTAAATGAATGATTGAATAAATGATTGAATGGATGATTAAGTGGATGATTGAATGAATGATTGAATGAATGATTGAACGAATGATTGAACGAATGGCTGAACGAATGATTGAACGAATGATTGAACGAATGATTGAACGAATGATTGAATGAATGATTGGATGAATGATTGAATGAATGATTGAATAAATGATTGAATGAATGATGAATGAATGAATGAATGAATGAATGAATGAATGACTGAATGAATGAATGAATGAATGAATACTTTATTTAGCTTCTAGCTAATACATTACAATACTTAAATTTATAATTTATAACATAATATGCAATTTGTTGTCTAATTGAACGACTAATCAGTTTTCAAAACTCTGACAAACTTTTGCATTTTTGGCCTCATTGGGGGGAGCATTAAAAAGTCGGACTCCTTCCTGGAACAATGACCTCATCAAAAATGTGAAAATTATCCCTGGATCTTATATTGTGCTGGTGAAGCTGGTAACGCTGATTAGAAATTTGTTCAGATAACCTGGTAATTTCCTGTGAACTATTTTATACATGAATATTAAATTACTTATTTTAATGCTCTCCTCAACAGACATCCAATTAAGATGCCTCAGCATACTTTGAATTGAAGTATATATGTTACAACTCAACAGTACTCTCATACATTTATTTTGCAGTATTTGCAGCCTTCTCAAACTTTCCTGAGGGCATGCCAATAATAGAGAGTTATAATAAGTAAAGTGAAGACTGATAATTGTATTACACACTAGCATTTTAGACCACCCCGAAAGATTTCCTGCAATCCTTCTGAAAAACCCAATCTTTTTCCCCAACTTTTTACATAAATATTTAACATACTGCACAAAATTTAGTTGTAGGTCTAAGACCATTCCCAAATATTTAATTTCACAAACCCGTTCAATAACCGCATTGTTCATCTGAACAACATGAGTATTATTATCAAACTGACCACACCTACCCCTTGTGCCCAAAACCATAATTTAGTTTTTTCAGAATTTAATTTGAACTAATTATACAGGACAGCCAACTCACCATTTAATACTTCGGTGACTTCCGCAAAGTCGAAACCGAGACAAGTGTGTCATCAACAAACAGGCTCACAAATGATTTTTTTAATACTTTGTGAATATCATTTAAATACATAATAAATAAAAGTCTTATAAGCAATGATGTAAAATCAGATCACTTTTTTGAATTAAAAAGGATATTTTAATGGGCTTTTCCGTTATAAACCGACGTTAATAATTTGAGCACTACCATATTAAAGATTATTAAACGTAATTTCCAACATGAACAAGTTTTCTACAGTTCAACAATATTTTTTTATAGCCGATTCAACAATTAATTAAAATCATTCCGAAAAAATTATTATGGCGGTCAAAATAATGAATATAATAAAATATTCTCTACGGTGGATTTGAAAAAGCTTATTTTGATAATATAGTATTACTTCACTTGAGGTCTATGTAACTAATGATTTTATGTTTAAAGCAAATCTCATTTATTGTTAGTAATAAAAAAGTAATTGAACGTCGTATTACGTTGCCAATTATACGAATGTTTTTATTGAAGTCTTTGCAATCTACCTGTGAAGTTTCAAATTTAAGTATACAATAGGATATATACCTAAGTAAAGATCCAAACTTATAGCATCATTTATATATACCACTTTTTCTATTCTGGTTAATATAATTAAAATTTGAAGTTCAAGCAGCTAAAGAAACTCCTTTATATTTTAATTTTGTCATTAACTTCAGAAATTAAAAATGCTAAAAATTAAATTTGTTAGTTTTCTAACCAAAAGTGTGAAAATCCAAACTTAGTTGAAAACCCAATTACGATCTCATATTTAATTTTCAGTGACTAGACACTGGAAACTATGGTTTGTTCTATTATCTAAAAATTAACACATCTAGATCTTAAACAAGTTCCTGAGTAATCATCCTCATTTATTAAATATAGAGATCAAGATTTTTTAGTGATTTTCTAGTTAAAAGTTAAAACATAATTAGAATAGTAGTATATTAATCAACGAAGTCATATAAAATACTCAAGAAATGATGGTATCTATTTTTTTATACTTCACTAAAGACATTGTCGAGAAATAAAAATTATTAAAAAATGGCAATTCCAGTAAGTTATATATTTATTATAATAATATTATCTAAGCTGGTAATGTGGAAACTTTAGCACAATGACACTACTCAGTATATATCACCACTACACCAAACATTTTATTTTTGCGCTCGACGCGCGTTTCGCTAACCATATTAGCTTCATCAAGTCAACGGAATTAAACCTTTATCGTAAATACAGTAATAGGGCAAATCATCGCTCCTGATGAAGCTAACGTGGTTAGCGAAACGGGCGTCGAGTGCAAAAATAAAGTGTTTGGAGTAGTGGCGATATATAGTGAGTAGAATAATAATATTATATTAAGTTATTTACATATAAATTATAATATTTAGTGTGTAAAGAGTGACTGAATTTTCCAGTAAATTAGACTTTATTAACAAAATATTCCGTACTATAAATAGGTTTTTTTTTTTTATCGTTCATCTCCCCACCTAAGTAGAGATTTTACCGTTTTTAAATCCTGAGGATATCGGCGGCGATGTCGTAATACCCGTCCACATTGTTCAAGTGCCGAAATACACATTTGTGTCTTTCACAGCACCTTTTAGACAACGCGGTAGTGTTGCCACGGACATTATTGCATTTCTGCAAACAACTACTACCTACGTGGCCGGGCCACATATACTTAAATAAATTAATAAATAAAGTATACCGATCTGCCGAGATTGAAACCCGAGACCTTCTGCACCGCATGCAAGTGACTACGCAACGGAGCCACGAGCTGCCACTATGATGACCAGATGATCTCTTAAATCCGATTCTAATATAAGTATAATGAAAAATTACCTTTAAAACACACATGTAAACTAATATGTAAAGTTTCTTTTCTAGTCAAGATAGAGAGAGAAGCTGCTAGTTTCTTACATACTAATATGGCCGTCAAAATAAATTTCTCATATAAAATCAATTGGACATCCCAAATACAATAAAAGCCAGAGTATTCGATTAATATGTACTGCCGGTATTAACATATGGTACTGAAACGTGGACTTTAAATAAAAGAAAAATAAATATACTCCAGGTAACCCAAAGAGCAGTGGAGAGGAGAATGCTAAATATTTTACTCCAAGATTGTATTCGAGATTAGAAGAAGATCAAACGTGACAGATGTAATATACAGTATAGACACCCTCAGCTATATAATTTAAACGGATTGTAAAACTATAAATATCAAAATTAGACTCAAAATTTTTCTCAGATCAAAAAAAATCATAACTGACGGATTAAGTTACATAACAATTCAATTAAATTTTCTTATAAATACCCTCTTCACACATTTTGGACATAACGAAGAAAGCTCAGATGAAAAGAAAATTCACTTTATTGTAGGCTCATATTTTTATGAATTATAAAATTAATTTTTCCAGTATTTCACAGTCAAATTTGTTTTCAATCGATATAAATAATAAGTATTGCAAAACTAGTTTCCAGACTACACAAACCATCTTAGAGAATAATAAAGTAGTACTATTTACGCAGGGTTTGTTTTTCAATGCAAATTTGTGCGTTGTATTATGATATATGTATGGTTTTGCGAAAGAAAAAGGAACGTTTTACATGTAGCTCGATACCGTAATATCATTTAATAAATATTTAGCTATTTTTATTGAGTAATAACAACTTAATTTCCACTATTATTCAACAGCAATTAGGTCACGTTAAAAATGAATTGCACACACACTTGAATACAAGACTCTTATTAATCTGTATATAGATTAGAAAGAAAGCTATGTGCCTATAAATTTTAAGGTTAATTTTTTTTTTGGTGTATTATTATGTTACTTATAAGACAGTTGTATGTAGGATAAAGATTAACTAAATCAATGTCCCATATATAACATAATGTGTATACCATAAAATTTGAAATATATATTACATTATCTCACGGCCATATATATATATATATATATATATATATATATATATATATATATATATATATATATATATGTATGTACATATATATATATATATATATATATATATATATATATATATATATATATATATATATATATATATGTCCAGTGTTCTATTTTTAGGAATATATGATCTTGGTCTATTTACTGTCGGTTATTTTCACTACTATCGTCACTGCTTATTCCTTATGTTACTTAAAGTAAAAAAATATCTGCAATTATTTCCCCTCATCTCCCATTATTTCTCCTTATCTGCCACTATTTCTCCTTATCTTCCATTATCTCACCATAACTCCCATTAACTAGACTTATCTCTGCTTATCTCCCATTATTTCTCCTTATCTCCCATTATTTATACCTATCTCCCATTATCTCACCTTATCTCCCATTATCCAGGCTTATCTCGACTTATCTCGCAATATTTTTCTTTATCTCCCATTATATCACCTTATCTCCCATTATCTAGGCTTATCTCGACTTATCTCGCAATGTTTCTCGTTATCTCCCATTATTTCTCCTTATCTCCCATTATCTCACCATATCTCCCATTACCTAGACTTATCTCTGCTTATCTCCCATTACTTATACTTATCTCCCATTATCTCACCTTATCTCCCATTATCTAGGCTTATCTCGACCTATCTCGCAATATTTTTCCTTATCTCCCATTATTTCTCCTTATCTCCCATTATCTCACTATAAGTCTAATTACTTAGATTTATTTCTGCTTATCTCCCATTATTTCTCCTTATCTCCCATTATTTATATCTATCTTCCATTATTTATATCTATCTCCCATTATCTCACCTTATCTCCCATTATCTAGGCTTATATCGAATTATATAGAACATATCATATGTATAAATTTATAAAAACACGTAAATCGGATAAGCCGTTCTCAAATGATAAGCGCACTAACAGACAGACAGACAGAGAGAGAGAGCCGTTGCATTTTATATATATTTATATCCTTTGCAACATGATATTGTTCCATATTTAATGGTTTAGGCAGTATATTGCAAGAGAACGCGCTAACGGTAGCCTTTTTTCCGACTTGATTCACTATTATCATCACTGCTTATTCTTTATGTTACCTAACGCAATAAAATATATCCTATAACCTGGCCAGAGAACATGTATGTTTTAAAAAAAAAGTACGTAACGCACTAACGGACAGACAGACAGACAGAGAGACGTTGTATTTTATATATATTATAGATAGATAACCTGGCCAGAGAACATATGTATGTTTAAAAAAAAGCACGTAAATCGGATAAGTGGTTCTCCAGTGATAAGCGCACTAACGGACAGACAGACAAACAGACGCTGCATTTTATATATATTATAGATATAGATTATTATTATTATTATTATATAACCTGGTCAAAGAATATATGTATAAATTTAAAAAAAGACACGTAAATTGGATAAATGGTTCTCGCGTGATAAACGCACTAATAGACAGACAGACAGACAGAGAGACATTGCATTTTATATATATTATAGATTATAGATATTCTCTGCTACATAATATTGTTCCATATTTAATGGTTTAGGCTGTGTATAGCAAGGGGACGCGCTACCGGCAAACTTTTTTCCGACTTCATTTACTATTATCGTCACTGCTCATTCCTTATGCAACCTATCGTAATAAAATATAGCCTATAACCTGGCCAGAGAACATATCTATGTTTTTAAAAAAAAAGTACGTAAATCGGATAAGTGGTACTCCAGTGATAAGCGCACTAACGGACAGACAGACAGACAGAGAGACGTTGCATTTTATATATATTATAGATTATGTTTAAATCCGGAACACGTAGACACGTCTATTCCCAAGTCCCTTGCCGTAAACAAGGCTATCGAATTTCTTTTTATTTCAACATACTAAATATATATATGTATATATATATATATATATATATATATATATATATATATATATATATATATATATATATATATATATATATATGTATATATATATATATATATATATATATATATGTATATATATATATATATATATATATATATATATATATATATATATATATATATGTATATATATATATATATATATATATATATATATATATATATATATATATAATATATATATATATATATAATGTATATATATATATATATATATATATATATATATATATATATATATATATTTATATATATATATATATATGTCCAGTGTTCTATTTTTAGGAATATATGATCTTGGTCTATTTACTGTCGGTTATTTTATTCTATATTATGTTTAAATCCGGAACACGTAGACACGTCTATTCCCAAGTCCCTTGCCATAGACAAGGCTATCGAATTTCTTTTTATTTCAACATACTAAAGTGTTTTCACAAAAAATATAACTTAACATTATTTTTAACGGAGTTCTCTAAAGGCCAAATTTCGATATTCTTGAACTTGCATGGATAAATGAGAATTTTAAACTTTCTTCTTCTTAGAGTGCCGTATTCATTAATGAAGGTTGGCAATAATATCAGCGAACGCCTGACGTTTCTGGATAGCTCAGAGCAATGCATGGGTTTCCAAGCTTGTCCAGTCTCTTATATTTTTCAACCAGGAATGCTTTTTTCTACCTATGCCCCGTTAGCCCTCAATCTTCTCTGCCATTATGGGTTTCAAGCTCTCACATTTGTCACCACGTATTATATGATCCAGATATGCGATCATTATTTACTTAATTATTTACAAAAGTTCTCTCTCACCTTGGGTTTGAGGTAAAACATCTTCGTTTGTAACATGTCTGTGGTATCCTTCGGAATCTGCGAAATATCGATATCTCCAGGGCCTCAATCCTGTTCGTCGTACTAACCCTGAGAGTTCATGACTTTCAGCGATACAAATCTTAAACTCAAGGTGCGATTGCAGATAAATGACCGCATCAGATTAAAAGTGGCTCTTGCATGCTCAATTCTGGCTCTAGTCTCCATTTCAGAATTCAAACCTCTATCTATCTAAGTTCCTAGATATTTGAATTTCTGTACTACTTCAATTCTCTTTCCGTATATATTATTATTTATAGGTGGTTCTGGGTTTTTGGATATTATGAGCATTTTCGTTTTGAATGGTCTAGTAGTACTAATCTCCAACTTCGCTGAACCTATCTAGTAAAAGTTGCAGGGTTTCCCGACTGTCTGCTATTGTCGCGGTGTCATGGGCATATCTGAGGTTATTCAGTATGTGACCGTTGATTTTAATACCGTCTGTTAGGCCTCCTAGTGCTTCTTCGAAAATACCCTCAGAGTATAAGTTGAACAATAACGGTGACAAAATACAACCTTATCCTCTCCTCCTCTCCTTTTTCAGTAGTCGTTGAGTTCGTTGTTATATCATGATACTATATTTGTGCTATTAGGTTCCAGTATCGACTCTTTATGATTTCATTATCATTTTTATTGAGCCCCTGTGTTTCTAGTATTTCTAAAAGTTTCACGGGTCCACTCGGCTGAACCTTTTCTCGTGGTCTATAAAGCATCTGTACATATTTCGTTGTTGACTCCTGCACTTCTGAAATAAAAGGTTTGATCCAAACAAAGGCTCTTCAGTTCCCATTCCCCCACGAAGTCCAAACTGTGATCCACTGATAACTAGCTCGCATTGTCTAAATATTCTTCAATGTATGATTTTGAGGAACAGTTTAAGGAGATGACTCATCAAACTGATAAGCATGTATTCATTACATCCTTATATACTCGCCTTTTTCGGAATTGGAATAAATTCTGACTTTAACCACTCATTGGGGATCTCCCCGGTGGAATCAAATTTGTTAAAGAACCGTACCATCATGTCTATGTTTTCTTTTGCCAGTAGTTTTACTATTTCTATATGAATATTATCTGGTCCAGTAGAGTTTCCAGTCTTGCCGTTCTTTATGGCTTTTATAACTTCTTAATTCAGTATTTTAGTCGAGCTTTCTAGATATATACTTTTCAGTGTGTCTTTAGATCGCCTGCATCTATACTGGTTTTGTTACAAAATAGATATTTTAACTTTTTGCTGCTTTCCGCTCTGACCTCTTTTGTTTCCTCATGTAGTGATCATTTTTCCTTTCTAGTTGTTCGATTTCTTTACATTTTTCGTTCGTCCATTCTTCTTTAGCGTATCTAATCTTCGTTTGCACGTTCCTGTTTATATCTTTATACTTTTATTAGTTCTTGTTTTTATAATCTCTTCTTTCCATAATGTCCCATATCTCATCAGTCAACCAAATCTTCCTCCTTTTTCCGTTTCTGATCCCAACTTCTTCTTTCTCTCTATTATATAATGTATTGTGTATTTGATGCCTTTGTTCTTGTCACTCCTGTTATTGTAATTTATTTTGGATAATTCTTTAATAACAAATTGCTTCTAAGTGAATCTGGGTTTTTAAATTTTTGGATATTTATTGAAGAGTTGGTAGGCAGCTTTTTAAATTTTATTTGTAAATTACTAACCAGCGGGTTGTGGTCACTGTTGATGTCATCTCCAAGATATGCCTTTACACCATGTATGCCATTCCAATATCTACGGTTTATTAAAATGAAATCAATCTGATTCCGGGCTACACTATTTTTGTTGTGCTGATGTGATTGCCAATTATAAAGACGACGAGGAAGTAATTGAAACTAGATGTTAATAAAAACCAAATTTTTCCTTCTGGCCAAATTGTATTAAAGAATCTCCTCGCGCGTTTCGTTCTCCTAGATTATACCTCACAACAACACCATTAACTTCTCCCTCTCCTACCTTGGAGTGGAAATCGCCAAAAACATCACTTTATGCTTTATCAAAATAAATTTAGTTAAATTATATTACTTCCCCCTGTTTTACGCCTTTAAATACTACTAGATGAAAATAAGAGATATTAAACATGTATCACGAAACGTGTGTTTTAACTGATCTAATTTTTTTTTAAATAAATATCCTCTCTTTCCTAGGCCAACAGATAAAGCTTTCGTTATAGCTGTCTACATTTTGTTCGATTATTGTATAATTAACTGAATATGCAAATGGTTTGAAAATTTTCAATACAATACTGCAGTTAGAAGATTAGTTTCACTGGGGCTTATTTGAACAATATTTTATATCGCTAAATTTAATGTAATACCGTGATGACCGTAAAACATAACATATTTTTCAGATTCTTTGACTTTAAAACCATGTCATATAATAAAATATGTATGAAGCTTCTTCTATCCCTTTTACCTCCGTTTCACTAACCAATCTTTTATGGGCATAGCACACGCGCTACCAAAACAACGAGCGTATGGAAACTACTACTTTGGCCTTGAATCATTACAAATTGTGCTCGGTGGGAAACACATTCCTAGGAAATCATTTTAAAGAGATAAGGTGCTCTATATAAAAGAATTCCTCAATAATTACAGATTCCTTCCCTACTAGTGCAAGTTTATATAAAATTGATAATTTAATTTGTTCCTGAGATATCATGGCTACAAGCTGACAGAGAGAAATGGAAACTATGTTTTTTCCTAATCTAAGAGTAATTTTTTATGAATACGAGAAATGAAATACAATTCTTTAGATACCGTTATCATGACCAAAAAGTATTTATTATTCGAAAATTTCCAGGTAAAAACCTATTTATTTACTTGCCTCCCTTCTCTTATTCACTGATTCAGAAAAAGCGTAGTTTCTTATCTCCATCGAACTGTCGCTTTGTCTATATGTCAGTCTGTTGCGACATCAACTCTTGAAGTAGGTAAGTAGGTTATACTTATTGGCGGCCTATGGCTCCGTGGCGTAGTACTTGCTTGGGGTGCAGAGGGTTTCGGGTCCCAATCCCGGCAGGTCGGTATAGTTATTTCTTTAAGTATATATGGCCTGGCCAAGTGCGTAAGGTAAAATCCCTATTCAGGTGAACGATGAACAACTTTTTGAGCTACATGTCTTTTGGAAAAAAAAATAAGATGCATAGAAGATAATACTAAGTTAATGTCGAATAGTATTAAAGGAGATTTTTTCCTGATTTCTAGTTGAGAGAATTAACAACTTTTAAACAAATATTTATGGGCGGAGAATTGGACTCGAATATATCATGTTATAGTTCTTTTTTGAAAGGTTGGGAGTCTGAAAATCATGTTATTATTTCATTATAGTCAATCTTAATACAAATAGTACGTAGAGTTCGTAACGATTTAATAAACAAAGTGATCTTTAAAAAATCATTGATTTTTCCCTTATTTCTGGATGCTAGATAAAGCCGATTTGTAAACGAAGTTAGTTTTAGTAAAACCATTTTATTAAATATAATATTTTCTTCCTTCTGTTAATTTTTGTTTTCATAAGGAGTTTTTGATGCATTTAGCCTGCTCGATTCCTTCCAGAGCGGTGCATGAACATGCGTACCACTCTTTTCAAAAATTCTTTACTTCTGTCTTCTCATTAGATCAACCTTGCTTACATGTGATAGCTGGCTGGCGGATAATTTAAAACTGTTATTTGATTAGTTTAATTGAGACTTAATGTTTATTTATTTTATTAATAATATTATCTATTTAAGTCTTTAACACTGATGACAAAGTAATGCAATCAGAAACTTTTTCTTAAAAACTAAAAGAAAGAAGATTTACTGAAGTTAGTCCTTTTTTATGGGCGTAGCATACGTGCGATAGAGAAATCACTAAAGCTCTACAGGAGCGACACGTGTGCGGAAAAAGCGATTCATGTTAGTCTTAAATTGCTGTAGGTCGTAATCTGTGAAAAACACAGTCCTGAGTAAATCATTCCAAAGGGATAATTTTCTCCATATAAAAGACTTCTTGAAAAGTGTTCTATAAGGAGTAATAAGCTGAAACTTATACGTGTAAAAATAGCATGCACCGCAGGAATTAAACGATCCATCAAAAATTTTCGTTAAAATTACTTGTAGATTAGACTCAAGTCGCCAACCGTTCTTCGATGTTCCAAGATTTTAAGGTTGCTGGTGAGTTCTGGGACTGCAATCAGGTGGAGAACTCTTTTCTGAATAGAATCCACAAAATGTAGTATACCTATGTTTGGGAGCTGAGCCCCAAACATGGAAGCAGTATTTTATTGTTGGTCGAATTTAAGCTTAGTACAGAATTAATAGCTGTTATGGAATGTAAAGCTTTCTAGTTCGGAATAGTATTCCCAGCTTTTAAGAAGCCACATGTTCATGACAAGAAATATTTACTCTTAAGTTAAGGCCCAGAATTTGAGTGACGATGCTAGAGGGACAGAGTGTCCCGACATAACTATGTCCGGTTCCGCAATGTTAACTTTTTTAGCAAAAACTGCCGCCTGGGTTACTGTAGCGGTAAATTTTACGTGGTTACTATCACCTCAAGATAGAATTTTCTCCAGATCTTTGTTGACTTAAACGACTTTCTTCTATTTGTAGATATTTGCATGAATAGGCGATGTTTGTTTAACATGAATGAAAAAACAAACGTACTGTCATTTGCAAAGCTGTAGATTGGATTTCTAGTCATTTTCAGCAGATTGTTAATATAAATGAGAAAGAGAGTAGGAGATAATATGGAGCCTAGGGGCATCCCGGCACTGATAGTAAAGTCGCTTGTAAACCCGAGAGTCATAAACAAAACCTTTCAGACATACCATAAGAGAGTGACTTAGCCAACAATCCGTCGTGCCAAATACGGTCGAATACCTTTGATATATCAAGTGCAACCGATCGAGATTCTCCAAAATATTTAACTGCTTTATTTCAAACATCTGTTACATAAGTTAGAAGTTCTTGGGTTGTTTTTTGGTTACCAAAACCATATTGATGCTCGCTGATAATGTTAAATCCTTCTAGATATTTAAAAAAAATACTGATTGATAGCCTTTTTCATAACTAGCGATATTATTGAAAGCTATGCGGCTAGTCTTCTTAGCTTTTTTGGGTATCCGTTGAACTGTACCGCATTTTTAACAAGAAGAAAATATTTCCTTTCTGTAAGATAGGTTCAAAAGTCTACACACATCCGGAGTTAGTCTTACTCTTAATTGGGCTCAGGTTATTGACAGCTATTCAACCTGGAGAAGCTTATTTTTCCACGTGTTTTCTTTTCTTTATTACTTAATAATCTGGTCGTTATAACGTGCCGTCCCCAAAAGAAAGTTTTAATTTTTACAATACTCTGTATCAAATGACTATTTATTGAATTACTTAAAACTAATTACCATTAGTTTATACATATTTCAAATTTTAAACCAACCATTTTTTGGATATAACCTGACAAAAACTCGTGCTGCTGTTTTCCTTAGGGATATTATCTCAAAAACCGAAAGTTGCTTGTGTAGTGCTAATTTTTAAAACTATCTTGACAACTTTATATGGGTATTCTACCGAGATATTACTTGTCTTTGCATTCTTAGAAGATTATTTTAACATTTATACTATTAAAAATAAGAAATAAAATAAATATATATTAGAGAGATTATGAAACCCTTATTTTCAACATACCCTTATAGTTATTAAAACGAAAAGGAATTGCACATAAAAAAGATATCGCAACTCTTAAAATAAGCGCTTCCTTATTGGGTGTTTTTATATCATCGAAGAGGAGAAGTGAACGTAACCTTGTTTTTTCCTAATTTCGTTTTCGTGGTATTTTTGTGATTTCTTTTCTATTATTTTTTGTTTTATAAATGAATCAAAAAACCGAAAATGTGTTAAGAATGTCCAAATGGATTGGAGCATAATTTATTACACCGAATAATCCTTTTTAGTGTTCCGTACGGAACACTTATAAGATCACTTCGGTGTCTGTCCGTCTGTCACACCCGATTTTCTCCGAAACTATTTGTCATAGAAAGTTGAAATTTGGTAATAATATAGGAATTGATGGCCTCATCAGAGCCATGTAGTTTTGAAAGTTAAATTTTGACTTAAGGGGTTAGTTTTGGTGGGTGAAAGCGGAAGTGAAAAAAAAAAAAATTTTACTAGGTAATCGAATGTGGTGTCAAATGCAAGCGTGTGAAAACACGAGTAAAAAATATATATATAATGTAATACTTGCGCGCACTTTTCTTTGTATTATTTTTAAAAAATCGCGAAAAATGGCTGTCCACCCGCCTTATCTCGAAAAGTACTTATCAAAAAATTTTGAAAAAATTCTGGAATATTCTCCACGGAGTGTAGATTGAACGAAAATTATCACAAGTGCATTACCTTTAATAATTTATCTGGTATATAAAAAAAAAAACAAAATTTCAAGGTCATCAGATTTCAGTAAAGATTGGAATCAAACTTTGTTGAAAACTCATTTGGGGTGTGTTTTGTGAAGTCACTGATCATTTTATACCTCCGTAACAAAATTTTTTGTTTGAAAAGCAATCAATGTACGGAACACTAATTGCGCAAGTTCAACTTGCACTTGACCGGTTATTTAAAAAAATAAAATTATATCTTTGCATGAAGTTATCCGATTACAGTGAACTAAGAACTTTTAAAAAATGATACACATCTACCATTTCGGATGACAAAAATTCAGTTGATACAATTAAAGAATTTACTTAAACTGTTCATCAAAAATATGTAAAACACTTAAACTTTCATAGGCATATTATTAAAAGAAACAGAAGAAAGTTAGGTTAAGTTTCTGTAGATCCTCTATAAAAAGGATTTTTTAAAAAATTCACCTCGTCGAGGTCTATGTCAAGGAAATGGTTTATTAATGGGTCAAGACAAAACGTCTCTAAGTAAAAGTTATATCTACCAGGTTTTTATTACTTCCTTTAATGTTTCCAAGTTAATATGAATGTAAGATAATATAAATTAAAATTAGCAGATTTTGGATTAAACTATTTTAATGGAGCTAGGCACCAAAAAAGTTTCTGGCGCTGACGGAATACCTGCCATAGTACTCAAAAACTACGTGAGAGAACTAACACTAGTTTTCTGCAGACTTTTCAACCTATCCCATAGAAAGGGAATATTTCCTTCCTGCTGAAAATGCGCCCCAGTTCAGCCAATATCCAAAAAAGGCAAGAAGACCTCGCCAAACAACTACCGACTAGTCACACTGCTTTCAGTAATATCGAAAATTATGGAAAAGACCATCAATCAGCATCTTCTAAAATATCTTGAAGGATTCAATATTATTAAAGACCATTAATATAACTGTCGTAAACATAGATCAACAGGAGTTCTTCTAACTTATGTAACACATGTTTGAAACAACGCAATTGAACATTGTAGAGAATCTCTTGATATATTCAAGGCATTCGACCGTGTTTGGCACGATGGATTGTTGGCTAAGCTACGCTATTTATGGCTCTCAAGTTTCCTCAAATACCGTTCTTTACGATTGGCAATCGATGGATTTCTTTCTAACACCTTCACTATCAACGTCAGTGTACCCCAGGGCTCCATACTGTCTCCTACTCTCTTTCTCATTTACATTAACGATCTGCTGGAAAAGACCAGAAATCCAATCTACAGCTTTGCAGATGACTGTACGCTAATCTCGTCATTTTCTTTAAATGCTCGAACATCAGCTATTCATGCAAATATCCGCAGACAGCAGGAAGTCGTTTAACTTAATAAAGACCTGGAAGAAATTCAATCTTGGGTGACAGTAACCAAGTAGAATTTAACGTTACAAAAACCCAGGCGGCAGTTTTTTTTTTTTAAAGTTAACGTTTTTGAATCCGTTATAGTTATGTCGGGGCATTCCATTCCTCTGGCAGTGTCACTCAATTTTCTGGGTGTTAATTTGGGAGCAAATATGTCTTGGCATGAACATGTTTCAAGCATAGCAAGGAGCTCAAAAACTGAGAATATTATTATGAACTAGAAAGCTTTACATTCATTTCTTTACATAGCAATCATTGGAGTAAACAGAGGAATAATTCCATAATTTTACAATTGCGCATGCTTCCCTTTAATTTTGCGCATGCCTAAGATGACGGTAATAACAAAGGGCGCCCAAATAAACGTTGCAAAATCTTTTTATTTTCTATGCTACCTTTGGCAGGATCGTAATGGCGGCCATACACATACCGACAAACCTGTCAGTTATGCCTGAACAGGTCATCGAAAATCGGCCGCCGGAACGCGAGTAGGCTATTACCACCGCTTCAGTCGTTAGGCAAGCCGGGGGCCACTCACATTCCGGCGGCTGGTTTTCGGTGGACTGTTCGGACATAACTGATAGACTGGCCGGTACGTGTATGGTCCTCATAAGTGTACAGGCCTACACAGGGATGAATAGCTAAATTAACAATAAGACAATTATTCAGTTAAAAATTCAGATATAATAAACTATTGAATTGTCGGGCATTGTATTCTTAACCTTCTATAATCAGCAGCGATTCAAAATTAAAAGTAATCCTTTGTACTAATTTTAAAGATAAGTTATTGCAAAAATAAATATTTAAAACGCAAAATAAAATTGTTGGCGTAATTACAGAGATTAGTTATGTTTGAAATATTACTTCAATAAAATTGTTACTTGGTAACAAGGAATATTGTCTGATGGCTGGCCGTGGCTCGGTGGCGTGGTACTTTGCTACTGTGCAGAAGGTCGAGGGTTCCATCCTTCAGGTCGGTATACTTATTTATTTAAGTATATTTGGCCTGGCCACGTACATAGGTAGTAGTTGTTTGCAGAAATGCAAATAACGTCCGTGGCAGCACTACCGCGTTGTTTAAAAGGTGCCGTAAAATACAAAAAATATGTTTCGGGACTTGGACAACGTTGACGGGCATTACAACATTCTCGCCAATCTCCTTGGGATATGGAAAAAACGCGTAAAATCCCTACTGAGGCGAGGAGATGAGCGATAAAAAAAAATGCGTGCATGCATGGACGGCCATTAAAAAAATAATAATAAAAAATTAAGAAGTGCACCATCATTCGCCATATTTTCTCAGAATTTGATAATTAGGCGTGGAAAATATCAATGATTTAGTCCACTTTTTTTGTTAGATGCTTGTTGAAGTTGTACATGAATGAAGTGTCCCCAAGTAGATAATATTATTATCGGATCTTTATTTACTTAAAGGTTTCTATTACAAAGAAAATATGTCCGTTTACCATAAATCTTTCTTTCATCAATATATGCTTCGAAATTTTTATCTTGTAAAATAAATTATATCCTGAATATAATGGAAGTGTGATATCTCTGAAGATAGTGAATATGCCACGACGTTTCTAAATTTTGAAATATAAAAACTCCAAATTAACAATTTGTCACTATATATTTGTACGTTCGACACAATGACACCACACAACAGCTATCAGTAAGATAAATTATATCTTGAATATCTTGGAAGTGTGATATCTCTGAAAATAGTGAATATGCCACAACATTTCTAAATTTTGAAATATAAAAACTTAAAATTATCAATTTGTCAGTACATATTTGTACGTTGGGCACAATGGCACTACACAACAGTTTTTTGTAAGATAAATTATATCTTGAATATCTTGGAAATGTGATATCTCTGAAAGTAGTTAATATGCCACAACATTTGTAAATTCTGAAATATAAAACTCAAAATTAACAATTTGTCACTCCATATTTGTACGTTGGGCACAACGACACTACACAACAGTTATTAGTAAGATAAATTATATTTTGAATATCTTGGAAATGTGATATCTCTGTAAATAGTGAAGATGCCTCAACATTTCCAAATTTTGAAATATAAGAACTCAAAATTAACAGTTTGTCACCATATATTTATACGTTGGACACAATGATACTACACAACAGTTATCAGTAATATAAGTTATATCTTGAATATCTTGGAAGTTGATATCTATTAAAATGGTGAATATGCCACATCACTTCTAAATTCTGAAATATACAAGCTTAAAATTAATAATTTGTCTCTATATACTTGTACGTTGGGCACAATGACACTACACAGCAGTTATCAGTAAGATAAGTTATATCTTGAATATCTTGGAAGTGTGATATCTCTGAAAATAGTGAATATGCCACATCACTTACAAATTCTGAAATATACAAGCTCAAAATTAAAAATTTGTCGTCGTATATATTTGAACGTTAGGCACAATCACACTACACAACAGTTATTAGTAAGATAAATTATATCTTGAATATCTTGGAAATTTGATATCTCTGAAAATAGTGAATATGTCACAACATTTCTAAATGCTGAAATATAAAAAATTCAAAATTAACAATTTGTCACTATATATTTATACGTTGAGCACAATGACACTAATACAAGATAAATTGTATTTTGAATATGTTAGAAGTGTGATATCTCTGAAAATAGTAAATATGCCACAACATTACTAAATTCTGAAATATAAAAACTCAAAATTAAAAATTTGTCACTATATATTTATACTTTGGGCACAATGATATTACACAACAGGTATCACCATTACGCTAAACACTTTATTTTTGTACTTAAGTGCAAAAATAGTGTTTGGTGTAGTGTATAGTATGTAGAGAAATAGTTTTATGGTTTCTGAAAATATTCGCCTTTAGGATTTATACACTTTTCGAAGCATTTGAACAAATTCTCGAAACACTTTTTTCACTCTGTAGTTGGTACCCCCAAAAACATACTTTTGGAAGAATTCAACAGCTTCTTTAGGTGTGAAAATCGCTAATCACTTATTTCTTTTGATATTCGGGAATAAATAGAAGTCGTTAGGCTATAAATCAGGTGAATACGGACAATGAAATATAATTCGATGTTTTTCTCCGTCAAATAATCAATTGTGTGTGAGCTGGCATTATCATGATGAAGAATGATGTGACATTTTCGGTTGTTTTCTCTGATTTTATCGATGACTTCTCATAAACAAATTATTGTATACCATTCAGCATTAACTGTTCTTCAATTCGATAAAGCAATGGTTGCAACATGTCCAGTATAACCAAAGAAACAAGCTATCATTTTCTTGGAAGTGCTTTGCGAACGAACCAACCGTTTGTTGGATTCAGTTCATCTTGGAACATCCAAACAGTTGATTGTTGCTTAGTTTCCGGCTCGTACGAATATATCCGAAATTCATATCCTGTTACGATGTGGTATATGGACTTTGCATGTCCTCGAACGAATTTCTTGAGCATTTCCATACACTAATTAACACGAGTCTGTTTTTGAGTTTCGGTCAAATTATGCGGAATTCATAGGAAACAGATCTTTTTCACAGCTAAATGTTCATCCAAAATCGAATGTATTGCAGTCTTCGATCTGCCTAAGGATGCCTCTATCTCACGCTGAGTAACACGTCGATCCTCTTCAATCATATTGTGCACAGCTTCGATGTTTTTTTGGAACGACAACCTTCACTAAATACATCGCTGACGGAGGCATGCCAAGGAATTCTTCAAATCAATTGTAAGCAGTCTTTTCTGATGGCAATTCATTATTAAAAGTCGAACGGAGTGATTAGAAGCGTTGTTGTTGAATTAAGCCTTTACCACAATCCTAAAAAATCATCCAACAAAAACCTGCATGTGAAATTTTCATTTATTCACAAAACTTTTTTTTTTAAACGCTCACTGTAAACAAACTACTCAGCCAATTTTTGAGCTGCCTTTTATTGGAAGGTTTTTAAAAATTTAAAAGGCCGCCCTCGTATTTATCGGGGAGGTTTTAGACTAGAAGGTGTAAAGATTTGAAAAGACAGTCGTTGTTAATAAGACTTATAAGAATTACTGGTATTTCCCTCAAAAACTCCGTATTAAATATTTCTCTTATGATATCTTACTGTTTGTTCTGTACCTTGAATTTGAAACATTTTTACTCTGTGTCATTATGAAAATAGATCTCAAAATGTTTAATGTTTTACGAAGAATATTATATAATTTAATGTTTTTTTTTAAATTTTTAAAAACAGTTTCACAAACTTTTAGTTCAACTATTTCGCACCTTCTGTGCATGAGCCACTCTAGTAGCAACTTAGAGATTTCCTTGTAACATGTGTGCTACGCCCATAAAAAAATATTTGAACACCTACATGCTAAAGTAAAACAAACTTAATTTTTCAATTTAATAAGCTTCCTTTTTCCAATTACTGGACAGAGTTTTAATTTAAAGTTAACCGTTTTCACCGCACCGACCAGTAATTAGGTTAAGCTGCGATTTATAGAAAATAAAAGATAACGTTTAAATCCAGAAGCAGCCTTTAATTACAACATCTGTGGAGTTTAAGAAGAAAAATCGGTGTTATCTAGCCAATTCGAGAAAGCTGAAAAGTAAAAGAGAGCAGTAAGTAATAAGAAAGTTATTTCTAAACTGGTTTTTTATTTTAATTTTTATCACTACTAGAGATTACTTACATCCAAGTATAAAATACACCCTTTATCCAGAAATACTGAACTTTATTTAAAAAATATAACACAAAGTAATTATCACATAACAAATCATAATTTTCAATCGATATGTACATTGTTGCAAGAAAACTCATACTTAGTATATATACCAAACACGAGGTGTGCATTTCTTTGGTACAATTTGTTGTATCTTACCCTGTATATATATATATATATATATATATATATATATATATATATATATATATATATATATATATATATATATAACACAAAATAATTATCACATAACAAATCATAAATTTCAATCGATATGCACATTGTTGCAAGAAAACTTATACTTAGTATATATACCAAACACGAGGTGTCCGTTTCTTTGGTATATATATATATATATATATATATATATATATATATATATATATATATATATATATATATATATATATGTGTTATGAAATTGTTTAATATACTGAAATAGGGGACTCGTGGCTTAATATAAAAATCCATTCAATTCTGTTTTTTCAAACTTGAACATTTTTGAAAAATTAAAAAATAGGCAAAGCAGGATTTTACCGCCAAACTCACCCACAAATGGCATCAGATTAATAGCTGCCATTAGACAAAAGAAGGCAAATATACGATTGTATTCAGTAATTTTAAATTCTCAGACTTTAGATACAACTCATCCAATAATAAATTAAAATAATAATAAATCATAAACATACCTAGATAAAAATAATATTTAATCATACTAAACTTGACAAGATGTGCGCCTCAATATCTGCCAGGTTATTTCTCTTTAACAGCTGACTATTAGTCTTATAACAGTTCCAAGAATAACACCTAAATGGTAAACAATTTTTCATATTACACATCCAAGGTTTTTAATAGAAGAGCAAAAGTGAGAAGTATTTCTGATAACATAAACTCAAGGGGTGGAGATAGTCTATTACTAATCAATTATTTACTGGCGTTCTCGAACCAATAATTCAATGATCAGGTATTAACAACACACCGTTTAAAACTTTCGTTTTATTTAAATTTATTTATTTTAAATTTATTAATTTAAATTATTATTTATTGGTATGCCTCTATAATTGTTTTTTTTTTTTTATTTTAATTATTTTATAATCATTTTTGTTATGTGCTTACTGCTACTAAATGTAAATTCAGTTAACTTTACATTTTTTTTCCATCCAGTCATTTCCAAGACTAATTTGGGAACCCTTACATATCCAAACATGAAACTAGCAAAGAAGTCTCAACGAGTTTCCATTTTATAGCGTCTAAAGTGCACTAGTTCATATTAAATTACTGTTGATTTGATCACTATTTGATTAAAATTTTAAACGTCAAAAGGTTTTTATTTCGGAAATTTAGTTCAGAATTTTTGTCGACCCTGAGTATGAGTGAAAGACGTGCATAAAGCCAAGGTTAAGTACGAAACAAAAAATTAAAAAATATACACAGAAAATTGTATTGAACTTTAAACCAGTGTGTCAACCCCCCTTAAGTTAAAATCATTAAAAAGATCACCAAAAATACATATATATAAATATGTTCTATACTCCTTAAGACATTTTAACTAGTGAATATACTGCTTTGTGTCTTGCACTTTGTATAAGGTTGTAAACTAACCTCACTGAAGAAATATAGTTATAGAACTAGCTCTATAGGTTTCACATTTGTCAAACTTCGGTCGGAACAAATTCTCCGAATATTTAATTTAATTAGTGATTTTTAAATAAACTTACACCCTGACCAAGTGTTCAAAATGCGAAACTGTATAACCACTAGTTAAAATGTCTAAAGGAGTATAGCCTATATCAAACTCAAAATGGAACGTATTCTCTGTATATTTTCTCTTAATGATCTTAGAACAGAGATGGTTGATGCCCTTATCAAGGTGTCAAGATGCTAAAGTATTTCATGACGTATACATCAAGATCAAAGTGAGAGGAATTGTCTGTCTACATTTTTTAATTTTCAGTTTCATATTTAAACCTTGCTTCCTTATTGTCTTACCTCATAACCACGACAAAAATTCTTAACTAAGTTTTCCAAATCAAAATCCTCCTGCGTGTAAAATTTGTATCAAACAGTAGTTAAGCATCAACCTGTAAACTTATTACATGTAGCCTCTTTAAAATAGAAACTTGTTGCATATTCGAATCATTTCGTCGCTAACTTTAACATGCAAATCACCATCTGTTCAATTTCAGTCAGCTGGTTTTGACAGTTACTGTTTACGAGTATTACTGGTTTAAAAACATTTATAATTAAAAAGTAAATTCATAAAATACAGTTATTAAATTATTACGGGAAAAGTATATGCCAGAACTATTTTTTGCAAATTCGCTGTCAATCGGGGAATCTTCTTCTTCTTCTTCTTTAACCTGTAGCCGTTCACTCCTTCATCCCTTTACATGCTCTGCAATCCAACACAGAAACCGCTTTGTCCATTTGTTGTTAGGACCTTGAGCTGTGTGTACCGCTGACTGCCTTCTTACTCTTGCTGCCCTCTCGATCACATCGGTGACCCCAGTCCTGACTCCGATGTCCTCATTCCTTACTCGATCCCTTAGGCTAATGCTGAACGTCGTTCTCTCCATCGATCTATGCGTTGTTTTCAATTTGTAAGCATTTCTCTGGGACAAAGTCACTGTCTCAATACCAGTCGTCACTGGCAGTATGCACGTATCAAATACTGTCCTCCTCAGATTGATGGGAAATCTGGGGTTCTTCAAAATATAACT
>CM032446.1:217310616-217320616 GCA_019049505.1 Pachyrhynchus sulphureomaculatus
ATAAATTTTGTTTAATTTTAGTAGCATTGAGTAGTTGTAGAATTACAATAACTCTCGTGATAGCACTATTCCGTTGCCTTAAAAATATCATAAAATATCAATGTATATTTTGGCATTTGATCATCGTTACCCCCGCCGATAGCACCATAGCAGGGTTATTGCAGGAAGGTGAACGATGAAAGAAAAAACTACATGTTTTTGGAGGAAGTACTAAGTAGATCAGTTTACCATTCTTAATGGTTGTTTAACATTAATTTATCTCTGGATATTAGCATATTTTTTTCTCCTTTAAAATTCTATTTCATGAACTATAGATTTAGGTTTAGTTATACATATCCTTTATTTTTGTAAATGGCCTAACGTACGATAAAAATTTCCAAATGAAATTTACATAACTTTAATCTTTTACAATATGTTGCGTCGATATTATTTTTGTTCATATCTTACACTTCTAAAATCACAAATCACAGACTAAATTATAATTCATTAATATGCAATTAAGGTTCAAAACGAGACAAGATTCTTTGCTGCCAATGGAAAATTTTACTCAATTAACCACACAATTCCAGGAAGAGACTTAGCAGTTATAAATGCTTGGAGATCGAACCAGGACGCCTCAGGACTTTATTCCTCCGTAGCGTTGCCACTAATTGCTGCAATCCCGGGCTCCAACTAATCAGGATAAAGAAAGGACTAATTGATGGTGCTGTTAAATTCCGATCAATAATTGTCGTGTTTTAAATGGATTGTTTACAGTAAGCTTGCAATGTTTTTAGGGAATAAATATTTTAGGTTTTACTGTAGCATATTGTAATTACCAATTACAATTCAGGTTTAGTAAAAATAATGGAATATACATTTGTGTCTTACGAGGTTTGTGTGATAAGTACCTGGCCTTGACAGGAAAAAATTTCCAGTCCAACGTTTTTTTTTTTATCTTTTTTATCCCATCTAAAAAATACGATTTCTTTAACCCTTTTAAATATGCGTTTGTTTCAGCAATCATCTCGACATTTGAGCCAATTTTTTTTACGCGGAGCTATTTTTTCATATTCGGAAATAGGAAATAATCGCTGGGTACTAAATTTGACTAATATGGAATTTTGCCATGGCGATAACACAAGTGTACACTCGTGCATTGACTTGATGAAAGCGAATTTTTTCTTCCCCAAATGCGGACATTTTTCTTTCACAGCATGGTTGAGACGATCCAATAAGTTGACATAATAATCTCCATTAATCCTTTTGCTCTTTTCAAGGTAATCGATGTGGATTATACCGCGTACATCCCAAAATACTGTGGCCATGACCTTGCTGGCCGATAAAGTCGCCATGGCCTTCTTTGGCGCTGCACAGTGGGGAAAAACGAAAAATCGTGTTTCAAAATTGTCTAGAGCCTTCAATTTTGGTTCGATTTGGACGATTTTTTTTTTAAATTGAAGCTTATTAAATTCCGAACAAAGTTGTCGAAGCCGATTTTTCAATTAAACTTTTGTTTCAAAATGGCGGAGGTTGGTTTCTGATTATATAGCTACTGAGAGACAGAAAACGCTTACAGTTTCAAACCAAGTTGTGCCACTGTTTAGCAATAGCAGCCACTTTTTTGCTACAACAGCAAACAATATGGCTAGTGCAGCAAAATATTTAGCTGTCCCTATTTTAACAAAACGTTTTAGCTGTTGTAGCCATTTTCTAGCTGTGTGAGCTGTCCTTTTCTGCGTGTATCGCTGTTTTTTGTATCTGCTAGAAAATTGTCTACGATACTTAAAGTTTACAGCAGCAATATTCTAGCAATAACTGCATGAAAATTTAAATCCCGCAACTAAACTTGAATAACTTGAATGATCTGACTGCGACAGTCTAAATGCCACAGAGAAACTTTCTTGCTCGATTCAATTTTGGCATCCGCCATACTTGATTTGTCATTTTAAGTCAATTGTTGAAACATATTTATAATTAACAACCTTAAAGAAATTATGCAAATGTTATGGATATAAAATAATAATGGTACGTTTATTCATATTTATAATACTTTTATTGTTCATGGCAGCCATTTTGGGTTCATTATTATTAATCTTGTAACTGTGATATTAGATATATTATCTGCGACATAAAAAAACATACATACACGCATCTTAGCACAACTTGGTTTGAAACTGTAAGCGTTTTCTGTGTCTCAGTCGCTATATAATCAGAAACCGCCATTTTGAAGACGTCCGCCATTTTGAAACAAAAGTTTAATTGCAAAATCGGCTCCGACAACTTTGTTCGGAATTTAATAAGCTTCAATTTAAAAAAAAATCGTCCAAATCGAACCAAAATTGAAGGCTCTAGACAATTTTGAAACACGATTTTTGGTTTTTCCCCACTGTGCGCTGGTTCGCTACGGAAAACCCACTGATTGGACCGTTTTTTGGTCTCTGGTGTGCTGGGATGAATCCATGTTTCGTCAACAGTTATGAATCGACGCCAAAAATCATTCCGATTGCGCTTTAACATCGCGCTGTCCAATATTTTATCGTCGATAACGAAGGTGCAGAGTTCCCGTAAATTTCGCCAATCATGTTAGCATCATCAGGAGCGTTGATGCATTAAACCTGAGATTAAAACGACTATTTATACGAAAATTGTTATTTACTCTAGTGAAAGATAACGTAACCTGTACAGTACAGAGAATTGTGAAAAATAGATCCACGGTAGAATGCAAAAAGAAAGTGTATGCCTATGTATGCCTAATTTGAAATCGACATCTTGTATCGTTTAGGAGTTACCATGCAAAGAGACAGACTGACGGAAATGAATGATTACATTCTTCGTGATCTAAGTACCATAAAATATGAGGAAATGAAAAAATCAAGATGTGTGATTTTTTTACGGATATAATACTTCCCTTTGGCAAGGGAAGTAAAAAATAATATTTATCAGGACTCTCGTTAAACGTGGTCTAGAAAAAGGCAATGTTAAGTTTTCTGATTTTCGGAGATCACTATGTCAAAAACTATTGATATTTGAAAAATTGGTTGCACGAAAGCTTCGCCGAATTTAAAAATTTATGATATTTTATTTAATATTAAAAATTATGTCACATTTTCATCTAAATGGGTGTCCATAATAACTATCTATTATACTGAATTTCATTTTGCTATCTACAGCGGTTGATTTATAGCACCGTGGATAGTAAGTTCAGGGCCACCCGGTATACCTTATAAGGTTCGTAATTAACACTAATTACGTTTAAAGGTAGCTTTCCTCATCAAGAATAATTTATTTTTTGAAAAAATTTAAAAATATCTACTTCATTTAGTTTCTTGCTATGTTGGTATTAATCAAAACCAAAAAATCATGAGATAGATTCATTTGGCTTCGTATGCAAGACTGTTACGAGATACTAAAGTTTCGTAAAAATCGTAAAAAAATATTACTATTATTACTACTTTCCATATCCATGTGATTTTTCACAATTTTTAGTGTTCAGTATGGAACACTTATAAAATCACTTCGGAGTCTGTCCGACGGTCACACCCAATTTTCTCCGAAACTATTTGACATAGAAAGTTGAAATTTGGCACTAATATGGGAATTGATGGCCCCATCAGAGCCGTATAGTTTGAAAAGTTAAATTTAGACTTAAAGGGTTAGTTTTGGGGGGGTGAAATCAGAGGTGAAAATAAAAACTTTTTACCAGGTCATCGCATGAGGTATCAAATGAAAGCTTGTAAAAACACGAATTCAAAAATATATATGATGTAATACTTGCTTACATTTTTCTTTGTATTATTTTTAAAAAATTGCCAAAAATCGCTGTCCCTACCCTTATCTCGAAAAGTACTGGTCAAAAAATTTTGGAATATTCTCCACAAAGAATAGATTGGTTGCGCAAGAGCGCATTACTTTTGATAATTCATCTGGTATATAAAAAAAAAACTAAAATTTCAAGGTCATCAGTTTTCAACAAAAATCGGAAACAAACTTTGTTGAAAACTAATTTAGGATAACAAAATTTTTTATTTTGAAAGCAATTACTGTAAGGAACACTTATTGCGCAAGTCCGACTTGCACTTAGCCCGTTTTTTGTTAAAAACGGTTATGGCTAAACAAGCATATTAATATAAATTAGAGTACTTTTGTCAGATACTACGGCTCAGGTATTTTTGTTAAAGATAGCTACTAAACATTACACCAAACATCTTATTTTGCCACACGACACCATCATCAAGAGTGATGATTGACTAAATCTAAGAATATAAAGTAGACTATTAATACTAAATTTAGAATTGCTCGAATGAAATTAATTACACCCAGATCATTAGTTTTGGTCGAATAAACCGTTCAGATAACTGTGAGGAATAGGTCCTTGGTCTTTATTTAGACTATTTTTACATTTTATTATTTTAATAATTTTGTATGCGTCTAATAATTTCCTATCACATACATTCCTTATTAACAGTAAATTATCTAATGTTACTGACGATTATGTTCAAGAGCATGTTAGGAAATACTTGATTTTTCTGATCTACCGTACCTTAAGGCAGTTCACTCGTGACAATCGGAGCCAAAAATATAGTCCGACATTAAATATAAAAAGTTTAAAATAGTCAACGGCAGAGTATTTTATTTTTGTAGGAGACTGTATTCGATAGATGGAAACTTTCATATGCAGACACACACCAATACAATCACACTTTTAATGAAAATAATTGTGGCAACGCTGCCAATACGTATAACGAATGCTCTATAAAAGTAACGTTCTTATAGGTTATTGTTATTTTACCTTGTGTAGGCTTTAGACCATATTACTTCTGTTTTAAAATAAAAATAATATAATTAAATAAAAATGCATTTTGATTATAATCAATTCCGACATAAAGGCAAATTTGCAAAGGAAAAGCTCATCAAGAAACGCAAAAAAGTATTTCGGGAATGAATGACGCGAAAAAATTACAAACTGAAGAGCCTAACCTGGGTAGTAGTCGACTGATCGAGTTAGGAAAAAATTTGAAGTGTTGTCTGTGTAAAAAAGTCCTTTCACTAGAAAAGATAACTCATGAGAAATGTTTAGGTCGTAATTACAAATTAGATATCGTATATAAAGTGCGTCATGAAAAAACTAATATTGCCATCTTTAAAGTGTTATTTCAGATCTTATGATTAAAAGAATTGCATCTGAATGCATAACTTTGGAAGATCTAAAATGTTCTTATGTAAATTGGGTTCTACAGGAATAGTGCAATTATTAACTAGTCTAAAAGATAATGGGAAACCATGTGTAACCAAAGATATGCGAGCATTAAATAAAGTAACTAATTACTTTACAAATAGTTTGTAATACTTTATTTATTTATCATTAATATCATTAATTATTTATTTAGTTTTACCGAGAAAATTTATAAAACCATTTTTTTTAACGTAGTTATCAACTGATATGTAACAATGTTGATAAATAAAGATAATATTAATTTAAAATATTATTGAGAAATTATTGAACCTACAAACATTTTTGTTTAAATATAAATCTTTTAAATACTGAAGAAAAAATAATTAATATCAAGATGTAAATCCAAATTTTAAATTAATACATTTGATATTTTTATTTGAATGTTAAAGATAAAGCTGATAAATATATTGTGTTTATTAATAAATTATTTAACCTACAAATGAATTTCTATTTAAAAGTTAACCACTTTAAATGCTGATTGGATGTTGTCGCGTAAATTATGACGACATACAGCGTTGACAAATTGTGATATCTGTCCCTGACTACTAGGTTATTCTTTCAAAAAAATATCAAGTTTGTTAAGATATACACGAAACTATGCCTTTTTTATACTTCATTGGCCTATTGCATGTTAATTATGTGCTCTTTAATTATATGAAAACATCTAGATTAACATCATATTTCAATTTCATCAAATTCTTAAGAAAAAATGATTTACGAATGAATTACCTTAAATGAACTAAATGTTATTTAAATCATGATTGAATCAGCCTTCTTGTTTGCCCAACGTAATATACCGTGATTTCTTCAAATATTATTATCTGAATCAGATCTAAATAGAGTTTTGTCGGTCAAAAGTAAGTCATAGTATTGATTTTTATCCTGCTCTATAACGAGATTTGCTAAATAGTTTTTAACGACAATAAAATTTCCATAAGAATCTGTAAAACCCTAACTTACATTTTTCAAAATTAATCAATGGAGACGTCAGACATAGGCTTAACATTTATATAAAAAAACATACACAATAGATTTTTAGTAAAAAATTTCCTTTGTATTTGAGGACAAGTTGTTCAATGCACTTCCACAAACTTTCAAGAGAACCAGAGTTGAAAAAATATATTGTTTTGTTATTTCCCTAATAAAATAAATTAAAACTAATTTGTGCACTTCTTTATATTGGAGGATTCCTAAGTTGACTAGCATAATTCTTTCTTATCTTAGTCTATCTGCTTATCTCTGTTACTACAGTAATACCAAAATTAAATGAGTAATCAAGTAATAAAATGGCACATATATAGTATTTAAAGTCATATTAATACTTCACATCCGTATGAGGTTCAGCTTGTTACTCCTCGTAACCCTTTACAAGCTGCCTTTTATATGGAGAACTTCGTCCCTTTGGAATAATTTGCTCAGGGCTGTGTTTCCGACAGAGTACAATTTGCAGCAATTCAAGACCAATTGAATCGCTTTTTCCGAACACGTGTCGCCATTGTAGTGCTTTAGGGATGTCCCTGCAGCAAGTATGCTAGGCCTATATAAAAAAAAGTCGGAGAAAATTCATAGTTCTTGAGCGATATTATTTAAAGGACATGTTGAAAAGTGAAAGGGACGGTAGTAGATAAATTTCGTAGTTTTAGTGGTCTTACAGAAATTTGTCCTAATTTTTAGTAACGATGATTGTTGGTAGCCAATTATATCAAGATAGACTTGGAAAAGGGTAGGTTTTTAGAGTTTTTGAAATAGAAGTATATAAAAACTATTTTTTAGATAAGGTTTCCATTACGCGTCAAACGTGATTTAATTACTCTCAAAGAACTTTACTTTTGAAGAATATGGATTTCGTGTTGTTTTAAATTATTTTGAATCTCAATAGAATATCAAAAAAGCGCACGATTATTTTTAAAGAAATATAAAAGTTAGGAAGAAAGTGACAGGAAGCCATTATTATATCATATTATATGTATTTTTTAATATTTTTCGACTCGAATGATTTTATTTTTGTGTTACTTCCATTCTTGACACCCATAGTCTGTAGAAGATTAACAGAATAACCTCAACGATCACGTCAATAGCATTATTTGATTTAGGAGATGAAAATATGGGCAATTTTATTTTATGAGGTAAGAAGGTGTATTACATCCTATACTCATTAGCTTAGTTCATAAAATTAGAACACCTTCTTTTGTCATATCTTAAAAAAACTTCAAGGATGATTTGTAAATTACACTGAAGTTTTCTTGTCATCTTGAGAGACATAGACACACAGTTTGCTTTGGCGGCCCGTGGATCAGTGGCGTAGTGCTTGCGGTGCAGAAGGTCTCGGGTTTCAATCCCGGCAGGTCGGTATACTTATTTATTTAAGTACATATGGACTGGTCATGTACATAGGTAGTAGTTGTTTGCAGCAATGCATTAACGTCCGTGGCAGCATTATCGCGTTGTCTAAAAGGTGACGTGAAATAAAAAAAATGTATGTTTCGGCAGTTGGACAACATTGACGGGTATTACGACATCCCCGCCGATATCCTCAGGATATAAAAAAAGGTAAAATCCCTACTGAGGCGAGGAGTTGAACGATTAAAAAAAAAAACAGAATCGCCCATACTCTTGATGTAAAATATTGAATAACACCATATAATTTATAGTCAGAATGTTAGCGTGCAGAAAAACCAATTAATTTTTATGCTTGAATACTCCACAAGATCAAATGATCATTTAGGTATTTAAGTGATTTTATCTGGAATTCAAATCTAATGGGTAAGTAGGGAGTTTTTAGGTAAACGCTCGAATTACTTGTAATATATATCGAGTATTCAAGTGATCATCATTTAAAATTTAGTTTTGGTAAGTAAGCCAGTAAGTTCGGAATTATTCGTTCTATGCATTTACTTTCGACTATTAACACTTTAAAAAACATGAAATTATGCTGCTCATTGCTACGTCATCTAAATTTTATCTCATTTCGAGTAAAAGTGGACAGTGATATTTTTATAGCTCATAACTTTGGTGATCAAGGGGACAATAAGAATAATTAATACTTTGATCTTATACTTCCCTAGTCAGCCTAGTATGACAAATTACACGACGCCTTACTTGGTGCAGTTCTCTTATTTTCTATTATTTACTCGTACAAATAAATTTATTTGGATCAACAGCAATATTTGTATTATTGGTTTTATTGCCATATAATTCATAATATTAAACACAAATGGTGTGAGTGAGTGAAAATATCATATTATCATATTTTTATTAAGTGATATTCTGTAGTTTAATCATTAAAAATAAGAGTGCAAAGTAAAGAGGAAAAGCATTTTTAGAAAACTACCTAATTGAATTTTGTTTTATCTGACAATCATTAACACAATTTCTACAAACTAAGAAAACTAATTATTTTTCGATTACGATCAGACAACCCAATTTCTCTTTAATTAAAACTACATCATACCGAAGTTGAAGGGAAAAATATAATGAAGGTAATTTTCTCGTTTAGTTTGCTTATTTATGTTTAAAAATGCAAAAAATTTTAAGATTTTTAGCTGTTGTTTGAAGATGGAACGATTTCTTAATTAAGAAATCTTGCCTCAATTGCAAATTCTTCTTAAACTGAAATGACCAAAGAAATACGTGCAGTTGAACAAATTTTTAGGAGATTATTACGAAAAATCAATTTTAATGTATTTGAATTTAAGCAAACACTCCAGTTAAAAAAAATAAAACGGATACATAAAATTTTACTTGGAGCACATCTTAAATCTTACACCTGCTTTATTTATGTATTTACTTATTTAAAAGCCATTAATATAAAGTTGTGTTATTACTGTAACAATAAATATAAATAATACGTAATTATTACTTCATATTCTATATAAAATAATACGTGAACAAAATTAAACAAAATTTTAAAGTTTGAGTAAGTCACGGTGGTTTATTATATTTTCTTAATTTACTTGTAATATCAAACTTATTTTGTCTGAAAGTATATATATATATATATATATATATATATATATATATATATATATATATATATATATATATATATATATATATATATATATGCAAAGAAAAGTGTAAAAAAAATTCTATAATATCTTTCCTTCAAAGAGGATGGAGTGTGCCCACAGAGGGGAATAGACCATGCAATATTATAGCAGTGGTTTAGTTTTCATAGTCTTTAGAAACACAGAAAATTTAATTAAATAACATTCTTGCTTAAAATCGTTAACGGTAGTGTTCTTTGTACTCACGTTTGTTATTTTCAGAGGTGCTGGTAGATCAAAAAACTATTTTTTTACATGCCGAGAGCTACTACGAATGTTATGTTAGGATCTGCAATGTACAAAATATGTTCAATTTTGAACGAAATAGCACATCAACGGGATCTTGGTATGTCCATTAAAAAATTAGTTTTTAGCCTCGCGGATTCGTTGTAGTTTTAAGGACTTGTGATGTGTTGTTTCTAGCGTCAGTACCATATGCACGAGTAATTGTTATACTATTTTTTAATTACATTGTTAAGTACAGACTTCATATGACCCTATACGTTACTTTGTGTTGGGCTCATATATATATATATATATATATATATATATATATATATATATATATATATATATATATATGTAAGTTCTTAGCTAAAAAGAAAGAAATAAAAACATTTCATAAAAATTTTAAAAATGTGATGAAAATTACCAAATAATATGTTTTCTCAATGTTAACAAGTCAATACCTCCCTGTTCACGAAAGAAAATATAATTAGCAAAACAAATCTTTGCTCTT